>WHYT01017223.1:430213-525175 GCA_009806455.1 Tetrax tetrax | reverse complement strand
TTTTTTTTTTTTTTTTTTTTTTTTTCCTTGCAACCCAATATTTCAGGTTCCTAGGAAGGATCTCCTGCACAATTTCAATATCATTGCCATAATATGCTCTAATGGAGATTGTAATCCTCATTCACTCTGTCCATAGTGGAATGGAAAGGCAGAACTCCACCGCAAGCACTGATCTACTTGGTGATGTAGAGAAAGCTGGGTAATGTACTGATGTTATTTTCCCATGTAATTGAAATTACATAAGCCTTCATCACCATCATTATTTTAAAAATATCACCCAGGAATCTAGAATAATGTAGGAAGAAATGACTTACGCTGTATCTTCAAAGTAGAATTTTGCTAATATCCATATAAGGGTGAAAAGCGTTGGAAAACCTGTTAGACAGTTAAACAAAAAATTGTGATTCCCTAGTTTCATCAACTAATCTAAATCTTGTCCACTGCAACTCTGTTGTGATGATACAGATAACTCATTTTCAGAACTCAAATTGCCCTTTGTGGCCTGTTCATGTCACAAGAATTGCTTTAGACTCACATTATAAACCTAGAACAAAATCTCCTAATACCCATGAAGGAATGAAACAAGTTATGGCATTTACTGTTTGGTGATCATGCATCGCTGTGAAGATATAAAGGGACACACTTTGCATATGATATGGTTCTGCCACAGAACCCTGAACTTACATCCTCTTACCAATGTGAACACTGTTCACCTGTGTGTTCACACCTGAATTTAGCACTTGCATGCAGATAGCACATTAAAACACAGTTTTAAGTAATTATTGCACTTTCTGCATGACAAAATGTTGGTGAATAGCATTTACAAAATCTTAAAATGACAGTAATACTAGTGCTTTACAAACACAGGATGTGATGCAGCCTATCTTATGCCTTCCTAAAAAGGCATTTGAAGTCTCCCTAAAACACAAAGATTGACCCAGTCTGCTTAGTTGTCAGGCTTACCTTAACCTTTGGTGGCAACACGCATGGATTGTTTATCTGAACTGACCAAAAATTCCCCTGGGCAAGTGCATTCACCTGCCATATACCCTCGGGAGTGAGTTCTCTGCTTTTTCCTTTGCACAGCAGCTTTATGTGGGAAACCGCCTAATTTCTAAGTCACCACAAAAGTCTGAAGAATTAGATGTATTGCAGACTACAAGTAAAAGGAGTGGGGATGTTGCTGCTCATGCCTGCACTGTAGTTTAGCTGATAGAGCTCCTTTATTCACACAATTGCCCAATGCAAGGATGGGCTGTAGCAATTCTAGGACTACAAAAATCCAGATGAACCCATTCTCAGAAGAAGACTACATGACTATATTCTTGCACTAACTAAAGCAAGGTATACCTAGCTTAGCTGATTGGGATAGCTTCTTGAAGGAATCTATGTTTTCAGTGGCAAGCAGGTGGTTAAGTGGATGGGATCTCTCTCTATGGGTTCCCAAATGCAATTAATTTTCCACTTATTTCATAAGGACTTTAATGCCATATTTAAAAAAAAAAAAAAACAACTTGATTGCTCATCACTAGTATGCATGTAAAAATAAAATCAAAGCAATGCCTAACTTTGGCATTTCAGTGCCATTTAGCATTCCACATCCAGTATTTTTAATGGGATGGATAAAGCCTTTTGTAACATTTATATTTTACTAACTCCATGTAAAAGCCTTACTTACCCCAGCCAAAGAGAACAAGCCACCAAAAATATCTTCTTCCATGAGAAAGAGATGAGAGTAGTAGACAGTTTAGGTAAAGAGCCTCTACTAGCAGCCACATGAAATTTGTCATCATGAAGTAGTGACAGAAAACAACTGAGATCTTGCATTCAGTCTAGGGAACAGGAAAGTCACAATTTTGGCATTACTTGTGCATCCATGTGTTTGATTTGCAAAGGTAGTATGCATCTGTAACTCTGGCTGAGATCTACAAAGATCTCACAATTACGTGCATGTTTAACGGGAAAGCTTCAAATGCAATATAGCTTTCTGAATAGTAAGGCTTTAAACATCATAATGGCTGGGAATCTCCACTGTGTTTTGTTTTATAAGTATATGCTAGAAATATAGCTTGGTCCCTAAGCATGAGATTTCTCCTACAAATGCACTGCCTTCAGTGTAGCTTATATGAGTAGTCAAATGCTCCATAGCCCTTGGACAAAAGTATGTTCAAGCATCCATTATATCGCACTTTACCTACTTAGGCTTAATTTTAATTTTTTTGTGTGGCCATGAGCAATGCAGAAGAGTCATCCTGTAAACCTCTGTTTGAAATACATTGCCATGTTGCCATATTTCTGGCTGGAATTAAGATAAGTTGATTGCCTAGTACCTTGCGTGTCCTGTGGTTTACAGTTCAGAACTTCCCGTCAGGACATGAAATCCAACATTTCCAGAATATCTAAAATATCTTTTAAAAGTTGTGTTATGAGGTACTCAGAGATATTCAATTTTAGACTTCACATTATGGAAGTGTAAGTGTAATGATACTACTTTTTTCTATGGTGAAGTCCATATGTGATTTAGAGTACTGCAGGATCACAAACTGATGGATTCAGAGCATAGAAAGCATGAGGTACGTGCTTACAGAGGTAAAAGATACTGAATAAAACAATTACATTATTTTCACCATCAAGTTAGAAGAAAAAAAAAAAGTAAGTAGTAAAAGAGTCATGAAAAGTGAAATTGTACATAGATGGTATGCAGAACTATCAAGTACCACAGTACCCGACTTTTCATGTGCTTACTGTAGAGAAGCTGCAATGATCAATGTCTTCCCCTTGGAAAAGGACAGCATCCTTAATGAAAACAGCAAGAGCTTTTAAGATAAAAGTAAAAAAGAGCTGTACATGGATATAATTTCTGGGACAACGCAGCCTCCTGGAAGAAAAGAAGAAATGTTCTTCTGAGGTACTGACTTGTACTGGCAGAAATTCAAATATGCAATAAGTCTTTGTTTCCTCCTAGGTACTTCCAGGCCTGTATAGAAAGAACACTTTGATCCACTCAGCTCTTTCTGCAGGCAGGTAGAGACAGAAACCTTCCTCGTGTAAAGCAATTCACCCACAGTCTACATCTTAATCTCCTTCCTTCTCAGGCAGTGCCCTGATGATGTTTCTGGTCTGCAAGATTCCAGCAATCTCAGTTTTAGTTAGTGTTCAGTGCACCCCAGACAGGCTTTTTGTTGGCATTATTTCTAGGCCAAGAGAAACCTGCATTTGAGAGCTGATCTTTCCCGGTACAGTTCTGACTATGGCTAAACCACTCCCAAGAACAAGCACGTGGAGATACCCTGGACTAACTAGACAGTTTTATCAGTGAACAGAGTAATGATTAGTTAGCAAGAATTTCTATACCCTCTGCTGTGAGTGAGCTAAATTGCATTAAACCTCTATGTAGACAGCCGTATCCAGAATTAAATAATTCTTCCTTAGTTTATCGGAGTTACTCTTATGAATTAAATGAATGCAGATAATTGCGTTAAAACAATTTGCACATCTGCTGTGAATTCTCACATTCAGTTAATTCAGATAAATTTTTTTAAACTGTTTTTAAGTAGACTTTTGGAGGAGTTATGCAGCTTTAACTTCATGTTTCACTTGGAGCTGAAGACTTTAGCTAATTAGCAAAAAGCCCCATTAAATGCTGAATTCCATCCAGATTCAGTAATCCCAGGATCACCTAGTCGTAAAGTTCACATAGCGTGTGCAGAATTTTATTACTGAACTCCAATGCCAAACCCATTGTTAGCTATAACACTTTCCTCCCTGTTGTTAAGTCTCTTTGTATCCTTTGTTTCTTTCTTTCCCCTTATTGGGGCCGGTTTGTTTTCCTGAGGTCAAAGTGGATGTCAATAAACATATCTGTTGACTTCCAGACATGAGCTAGGAACCAGCAGAGGTCAAGTAACTTTCCCCAGAGAAACCTGATTCTCACAGGATAGTAAACTCTTTTTTTTTGTCTTGCACAACTACAAGAAATAAACAAAGACTAGTAAAATAAATCCTATGGCTGAAAACATCAAGTCTACATTAAATGAGAAAATGAACATTCAAGTTTACTCCAAATACTCTAAATTATACGTGAGAATGCCTAGTAGCTGGAAAGTTCAGTAGGCAAGAAATCTTACCAAATGTAGTCAAACCCAGAGCCTAAGTTTGAAAACACATCTTTAGTTGTAAATGTTTCAATTGTGATATATACAGTGCCATAGGAACATTGAATCAGAATTGAGTTCTTTGTTTATATTCTTCTTATTAAAATTTACTGACCCCATACATAGCAAGCACACATATTTTATTAAAAAAAAAAATCTTAATTCCAGCTGAAACAAGCAAGTATCTCTATTAGCTATTCAAAGTAAATTTGTGACTTTTGCAGAAGATAGGCAGGGTTTATTGCCAAGTTCTGATTCTTCTTATTTCTGGCTTTCTCTCATCACTTTTAATTTCTAGCCCCAATTTAATATTATTAAACCAGTATGACTTGACATTTTTATTTTATTCTTCTGGATTTCTCTTTCTATTACTTTGTTATGTCTAATGTTGTCTTGTACAGTTTAAGATACTGGGAATTATTAAAAGCATCAAAGTGAGAGGGTCACTTTACATACCTGAATGCAATAAGAACTGTCACAGCAATGATGAGTGAGGTGATCGATACACTGTATCCTACAGTATAGACGATCTTTATAGTAGAAAAGTAGGATTGCTATAAAAGAAGAGGATTATTTGTCACATACATTGCAACTGAATGATAGCTTTTTTGCTGATTCTGGTAGGTTTTTTTTTCTTTGGTTCTTCCAGTCTGTTGACATCCCTGACTGCCTTTTCTTCCCTCTTTTAATCCCACAGGAAAATTCAACTGAAATCAATCATTATGTTTCTTTTGTGAAGAACCATTCCATAGCTACATGGATACAGCCCAGTCTGTAAACATGTATTGGTCAGGATGGTTTCAAGCTCATTCGTAAAACTTTAATAAACCAAGCCGGTCTTCCATGAAAACATTACAAAAACTCTTATGTATTTTCACAAGCATTACTTTTTACACTATGTTTTCTCCACAGTAATAGTAGGAAAATCCTGATGGAAGCTGGCTGCATGATCAATACAGAATCTTGTCAACTTTTCATTATGTTTTTCCACTTTCCTTTGCTCTACTTCCTTACAATTTTGCCATCTATTCTCCCTTTCCATTTTTACTGTGTTGTGTGGGGTTTTTTTCTGGGGTTGTTTTTTTCTTCTTTTTCCTTGCTGCCAAAATCAATTGTTAGTCAGAACATCAATCAAAATCCATTTCAGTTTAAATGGCACCGATCAGACATGATCTCTGAGTGAGGATAAGCTGACTTCAATAATCACACATGGAAGCAGAAAATAGAATGAATAAGCTCTAGAATGCAAATCTTTCCCTTCAATCTGACATGGTCTGTCTCTTGAGTCCAATTTCAATGTTTTTATATCCTAAAATCTACTCAGCTATGCAGTGCATTGCTACAGTTCACTGTGGGGAAGGGCAGATACTTGTTTCAAGCCTTAAGTACTTAAGTACTTAAGGCATTATAAGGCTGACATTGGGTAGGTCATATCTAGTTTATTTTAGGTGTTTAAAAATAAGCTGCCTCAGTATGAGTAGTTGAGTCTATGATAAATTGAGTAGTGTGAGAGCAGGGCCACAGGACTGTACTGTTGAATTTTTAACATAGTCCTGTTATTATTCTGTTTCTTTTCTAGATAACGAAGGGAACAAGCACCCCCAGAAGGGAAGTCAACTCATTGCAGGGTGAGATCTTATCACTTTCTGTCATCAAGAAAAAGAATCTATCAGTACACCTGCCTTAAAAATTGTAGATCAATCTGTCTGGTTTAGCAGAGGGACATCTTTGGTTCTGAGGACTCTATATCCTTGTTGTGTGCATTTCTGACTAGCCACAGTCTAGTCCCATGGGCTGAGCTTTTGTTACTGGTCAGAGCACACTAGGTGCAGCCTGCATTTGTCTTCCAGGATAGTTTCATCCATAGGATGCCAGATCATCCATCTTTTCTGAGAGCACCTCTCAGTGTAAATGCAGTAACCAGAGATAACCAAGAGATTTTCTTGAAAAGCTCACACCTGACCCTGACCAAAGCACTAATACAGTTCCACCATGTAGTGACTAGCTCAGACTTACACAATACATTTTGAGATTGAGGAAGTTAAATGATGCGGAAACATGCATAGTGACCTTTTCTGTCATGGATGAACTGTGAATTGTGTATGATTACCCACGTACCTGACTATGCATGATTCCAGCCAGTGCTCAGAGAAGTCCCTCAGAGCTACAAAGCCAGCCAGTAAGTCTGGAAGGTACCGCTCCATAAGAAACATGTCAAAGCTTTCTTAGTTGGAAACCTCCACTTACAAATCAGAGATTAAAACCACAGAAAATAGTCAAACCCTTAAGCGGATAAATCTACCACTGAGGAGTTTACCTTAAGGTAGACGTTCTACCTCATACTTAGGGTTACTACTAAAAAAATCCATAGACTCATTTAAGATTGCTTTTACACCAGTAAGGAAGTCATAAACGAAGGAAAGAAAGAGAAGAGTTGAATTTCAATATGTTTATTTACGGAGAGCAGCAGGTATCACGGCTTAGAGGCTGGAAAGGAAGTTCGAGTTAAACAGCGTGATAGTAGCCAGTAAAAAAAGTAGTGGGGAGCCAAGAGAAATCTCCCCGTGGTGATATAAACTAAATTGTCTCCAGCAAGCTGAATGGATTTAATCAGCTGCAGTAAAAATGTTATTTTCATTCTTTCTATAGTGGACAAAAAAGGACAGTATTCATCTAACTTGTACAAATAAAGGCAAAATTGCAGTGTTCTGCCTGTACAAAGGCTACCTGATTACAGGTAGTAATCTAGAGTCAGACTAGACAAATATTTTTTAATCACTTAAAGTGATTTCTACCTGCTTTCTATCATTTTTAATTTAATGGAGATTTCTTCAGATTCTTTCCACTGAGTTACTCCTCATTTTCTCCACAGTAGCTAATAAGACAGCAAAACCTGATCACAAAAGAGGCTTTGTGTAACCATAATAGTTTGCAAGATTGTAATATTTTTCATTAAAATATGATATGATATTTTGGCTAGCTTCTTTTCTTTGAAAGAGGAGTCACAGGAAGCTAAATGCATCTATGCAATATGTTTGTATCCTTATTAGTTAGGCATAAAGCAATATTTTTCCCTGTACAAAAAAAAACTTTAAATATCACCAATTGTACAAATCTAACTGAAGCAATATGTCAAATTCTGATCTGCATCACAAAGATGTAGATTTTGAAACATTTTTTATTTTTATTTCCTTGTTGAATTAGATATTTTATTCTAGGCAGAATGAGAAAGCAGAAACCTCTCCTGTCCTTAGATATTGTTGAGTTTGGAATAGTGGTGTTACCACAGCGCATTTGCTGTACTGATGCTATGATGTCACGAAAACATCTTGCTGACTGAAATTATTGAAATGTCGTAATTTGTATTTTATGAACATCTTGTTATATATCTCTAGCTGTTATATCTGTGAGCAAGTTCAACAGAACTCTATGATTTTATGGAATTTGCAGCTAGCTTTATTTTTGTTACACTCTTATACCTGAACAATAAAACATAGAATCACAGAATCATAGAATGGCTAGAGTTGGAAGGGACCTTCAAAGGTCATCCTGTCCAACCCCCCTGCAAGGAGCAGGGACATCCCTGACTAGATCAGGTTGCTCAGAGCCTCATCAAGCCTACATGCTTAGCAATTCTCCAAAACAAGTGACTAGAATAAAATTTGAATTGCATTCCATACTTGGTAAGAAATTTCAGCTTTAGCTGAGTTTCCCTCCCCAGTGGTCTTCAGGAATAGAAAGGAATTCTATAACGTCAGCACAGCACTCACATATATTTGTTGAATTAAACTTACTTCTTCAAGCGGAATCTCATCTTCTACTGGACAAGCAATATGGTAAGGAGGGAATGGGTCAGACCAGCCTTTCTTTGTGCAATTCCTTTTTATTATCCCAGCTGAAACAGAAACACTTATTTTTTTTCCCATGAAGAGCCACATAACACAGAAAATAAAAACCAGAAAATCTCTTGCTGGTGCAAAGGTTATACCTGGAGAAGAGGATCATCTCTATTAGCATCTCACAGAGTTAATAGGACAGTTTGTTCGTATACATTCAGGTAGTCAGATACAAAACTGTGTACTTAATCTGGAGACAAACAGTGGGAACAAGCGAGAGAACTGAGGTGACAGAGATAGAGGTAGGAGGGAAGAAGGAAGGAATCATATCAGGGACCAGGAAGTCCGTTGAAGACGACTGGGAAGCACTACTCCATCAGACTTCTGCCTCCTTCTGCACTCACCCCTCTAATGTACCCTTTCACACTCCCACCTTCCTTGGGGCTTACACTCTTTTTTTGCAGATCAGAGGCTGGAATAAGGAGTTGGTTCTATGAGGATGCCACGTTTACATAAAAAATAATTATGAGTTAGATGAAGGATAAGTAAGAGAATCCCAGGGCAGGAAATGAATCTGTACAGATGAAAGGGATTTTCCTTATCCTTCATTTATAACTAGCATGTGTTGGGTGAGGCAGAGGTTGGGCTTTGAGGATTCTTTTTCTTGTGGAACTGCCAAATCTAGGTCTTTCCTGGAAGATCGTTCCCTCGTTATGGGTTTGTGATTTGTTCCTAGCCATATTAACGCAGAGAGCAAGCAGTCACAAAGGTATGAGTTTGCGCAGTCTTGCATTTGACCCAACACATATGCTACTTCAATGACAAAATTCTGCTTTGTATCTCCAACCTTGGTCTTAAAGAACAACCACATTATTCATTCCTCTGCCTTTCATTTCATCCCACACTAATCAGAGCATAAATCTCACAAAGTCCCATGCTTAAGTTCTGACCTAGAGAACCTCCATATGAGCTTTAGAAAACTCACGCAACAAGCTGATCCAAAAGCCTATGGCAACCAATGGAAATCACTCTCTTGATTTCAGTGTTCTTTGGCTCAGGGCCTCATCACAGACTGTGGGTTTATATCCAGTTATGGATAATGCTTAAAACACGAGAAGAACTGCTAAGTTCCTCAGATCCTACTGAAATCTTTGCAGTAATACTCTGATTCAACTAGAGAGCAAGAACTTGTAATGTTCTGTGTCCACCGCACATTTTTAGAAATGCTCTTGCCAGGCATGCAACACAACAGTAGGAGGACAATGATGAGAGGATCACCTGGCTCCTTCATGAAGTGAAAGAGGATGTTCGGGCATGGTAAGGCAAGAGTGTCTCCAGCATCTGCCTCTGGCCAGCACAGTAATTTGTCCCAAGTTCTCTTGCAACCTCAGACAGAAAGTGAAATACATTTTTATGCATAATCATATTTGAGCAACATAAAAAATAATTAAAATACCTTTATAAACTTTGACCCTCCACTTTTTGCCTATCTTATAAAAATAGTTTAGTACAAATTTTATTTAATAGTGAGAAATAAATACTTCCAGAGGACTATTTAATCTGCTTTAGTTAGACCCCCTGAGTTAGACTGAGGTGGGTTTTCAGACATAATGCAGTAAACTAAAATGCATTATGGAAATGGAAGGGAGAGTGATGCTGGAAGAAAGACCAGATTACACTACTTGTTAAGGGGTTACCCTGTTTTTAAAGATCAACACACCCTCACACAGCAAGCATGATGCCATGATAGCATCCAGCTGGGGAAGGAGTGGGACAAGGACATAAGGATTCACTCAAATAGATTGACTATCCATATTTGAATGTGAAAAAAAAAGTTGAAAAAAAAAAGAATTGAAAGGAATGGGAGTAGATAGAAGAAGAGCTGACCAAAGAATGAGGATGTAAGACAATAAGTAAAACACTCAAACATGCACGTTGGCAGCATGGCTGTGTCCTGACTCTGGTAGTGTGTTGCTTCTCTATCACTCTTCATCCCTTACACATGGATACCTGGCGGTGTTGCATTTCCACGCTTTTCTGAATCCTCCAGACATTCAGCCTCCTTTTTCTTTAGCTCTGTCATAAAATCACATTCTGGGTGGACATTCCCAGCAACCTACAGAGAGAAAAGTTTCAGCTAATTAGTAAGATGGGATTGGGTAGGATCTCACGAGCCATTAAGTCCAGACCCACTTTTGTAACTAACAAGGCCGTGTTAAGGACATGAAGCTTAGAGTTTAATAGTCAAAGGGCACCACTGTCTGCACAAACTGCAGTGTTTTTGGCAGATGAACCCAGCTGAACTCTGTCAGAGGCAGTTGAGCTGTGCTACTTTATATTAGAGTAAATTCTTTGGCTGTTGGAGGATGGTGCTGGAAAGTTTACAGGATTTCTCTGGTTATCTTCATAATAAAGGACATCTTTGCTAGGGCCCAAGTTTGAGTGCAGGACTCGTTTGCACCCTGAATTTAGCCCCTTCTAAATCTGGGCCCAGGGAGGCAGAGTGCTCTTGGACATGCTCCTTTTCTTAACAGTGAAGGGCCCAGCACTGCAGGGCATGTTGCTGACCCCACCCGCTCCTCAGCATAGACATGCCCCAGCCAACTTCTGAAGAAACAACATCTTTAAACCACATACAATTGATGCAGAATTGCCTTCTGAATGAACTCTTCACTCCAAAAGGAATGAATCTGTCCCCTCCCTTCTGCCATCTGCCTTTCTTTACATAGGATGGGAGGCAAAACTCCTTTCCTAGGAAAGAAACCTCTGCACCAAAGCATCTGTTGGTTTGCTGTGCTGGCGTAAAGGAAAAAAAAAATGCACATGGAGTTTTAACAGCAGGAGCCTTTTAGTTGCTTTAGTCCTTATTTAGACTTGTGCTTACACGGACATCCCAAGAGAACTAGAAGGGATCCAGAGTACCTCAGCCACCAAAGGACACAGTCTGCAGCAGGCTGTTACACACCATGACTGCCGTGGGTGTACCCGCTGTGCAGTACACAAATCTGTTTTTCATGAAGAAAGCAATATGTGCCTTGTCCAACCATAGCCATTGTCCCCAGTCCCAGAAGGCCAGTTGTCATCAGAGATGCTCTCATCTTAGCTCTATGCCCTGGCCACCAGTGCCAGTGTGCTCCGTATGTGTGAATATAGATAAAAAGACACAGATATACACAACAGAAAATAAACTCAGGATGAGACTTGCATGATGAACAGGTGGCTGGCATATGGCTCAGTTCTGTTCCTCCTGGGGACGATTAATATTCAGGGAATTTGAAAAATAAATCGCTGGCTTTCAGTTCATTCAGAGGGCAGATTGTATCCGTTCCAATAAGCTGGTGTTTCCCCTCCATGTTAATGTCCATGTCTTGTGTTCATCTGCAGAACATTTGAACTCCATACTGGCTAATAGCTTGAGGCTCTCAGGCTGCTGGAAAATACCGGATTACTTGCACAGCCTTTGCTCTTTTGGGGTTTGGACCCTGCTAGTTGAAAATGGCAAGTATTCACATGTATGCCCTTCAAGGAGACAGTCTGCTTCCCATTTACTGCACTTCTAGGAGGCTGTGGTTTTCCTGCCAAACTGACAGACAGCAGTGCCATGGATCACTTTAAGGTGGTAGTGAAAAGGAGAGCCTCCTACTCAAGGTTGAACAAAGTTTGTTGTATGTGAGAGGAAGGTAACTATGAATGGTTGGAGCAGAGGCCAGCCATTGCCTTAGCCCCAGGAGGCGGAGATCTCACGTGTAGGGTACTTCAGTGACATCAGTCCCAATCATTAAAAACAGTCTAGGGAGCCCCTCAACTCCACTTCACTAAGACATGCAATGGTAGGCAGGATGACAGAAAATTGGTATCTGTCTTGAACATCTTTGCTCACCTGATACCTCTTCTCTTGCCAACATATATTCTTCTCCCCTTACACTCACCCTGGACAATGAAAATCATCTGTGTTGAAGGGCTCACTACCCATCACGTACAGCAGATACTGCAAAAAGTAACTTTATTAAATTTATTAGAAAAAAAAAAACAATCATCCCATTTACTGAAAAACTGGTTTACAACATTCGCTTGGTTCAGTGAACTGTGCCCGGAAAAACTTTAGTAGGCAGGAAATGTACCCATTTGCACAGCCCTAAATTATTTATTCTGGCAAAAAAAAATGACTAGATTTTGCCTGTGAAAACTGTCTTTGCTCACTGAAGTGTTCATGGCAAGAACAAAGCTTGTTTAGCTTATTCACCAGTCCAGGGAATCTTTTTTTTTCTTTTTCTTTCTAAGTCTCCAGACTCATGAGAACACTTTGCCACATGCATCTCAAATAAAATGGTGAGGCTGATTAAGTGCCAGGTATGTAAATTATAATCTCTTCCTTCAAGAAGACCTGACCTTCAGAGATGCTCTCACGGTTTATATTCAAGTCAGCACTAACCACTGCTTGAATAAACACTGAGTGTAAGATCTGCTATGAGAGAAACTCAAGCAAAGTAAACTAAAAAGACTTATTTTACTCCTAGGCTGTCTTCTAGATATATTTACCCCCTAGAGCACTTAACTACCTCTAGCAAACACTTACACTTTCCAAATAACTCTGAGCACTATTCCCAAACAAAGGGTAGAATCAGGTTCCAAACTACGCTGAAAATATCTGTAGACTTACTTATTTAATCTCATTTTCTATCTCCTTCCCTTCTGCCCACTTCTGGGCGTAGAGGTATCAGTCATTCTTTAAGACAAGAACAAATGGCTGTACGCGGTTCAGCTCCATTTGGTGTCTACATTCACAGAGATATCATTATCTGATCTGGTCAGCTTCCTTTCATGAGGATAACAAAGAGAAGCTAAAATTATTGTGCATAGATAAGTTGAAATATTTTATACATTTACTTTTGGATGGCATGAAGTATGGTTTAGACTCAATTCACTAGGATTCCTTTGACTGTTAAATCCACGGTTGCTGTCTAAATTTGGGCTGCAGCACTGGGTTAGATGAATGCCACTGGCTACAGCTCCTGCTGTTGTGCAGGATTGTGCACGGATCATTACAGCAGAGCTATTTTGCCTGGTAGCTCAGCTGTTAATAAGACAAGTGTTTCTGGCTTGTAGGATCCCTAAAGAAGTGAAGCTCCGTAAAATCTTTTAGCTTGCCACTTTGGTAATTCATTTGTCTTAGGATCCTCCTTACAGAAGTTCCTTCTGTCAGATAACAGAATCACAGAATGATTGAGTCTGATAGGAACCTCTGAGGATCATCTAATGTAACTTCCCTGCTCAACATAGGGTCAAGTAGAGCAGGTCCCATCGAGTTTTGAATATCAACAAGGATGAGGATTCCACAGCCTTTCTGGGCAGCTTCTTCTGGTGTTGGGCTATCCTCACAGTAAAAACTGGTTTCTTGTGTTTAAATGGAATTTTCTGTATTTCAGTTCGTACTTGTTGTCTCTTGTTTGTTCATTGCATGGCACTCACCGAGGGACATTCAGGTTACCTATAAGCTGAGTTGTCCCCAGGAGAGATGCCTTTCTCAGTGAACCTAGATTCAATTCCCTGACAAACTGGAACAGTTTCAATATTTTGTTTCCCATTTTTTGAGAGAACCAGTATCCCAATAAGGCTTGTTTAGGGAGAAGGTTCCTAATTGTGCAACATGAAATGATTCTGCATCTGCGCACACAACTTTCAAGTAAAAAATGGGACATTCCTGATAAATTTTGGTAAAATTAGCAGAACTTAGAAGAGCAGAACTTAGAAGAGGAGGAAATGGAAAGAGAAAATAACAGATGGACAGCAATTTTGGAATGCATCTTCCCAAGTCCATGTCAATCTGAAGATCCCAATTTTGGATCATTCTTTTAACTGATTTCGTGATAACTATTTGGGGTTGATAATGAGCAAACACAGGGCCTCTTAGCGGCCCTGATTTTCCAACAGCTTTACATTCATAACAGCACATCCATAACAATTCACTAAGGCAGAGAAAATCAGACAGCAAACTTATTGGGCACTAGATACCTTTAAGGGCTTTAACACTACACCTTCGTGACGCTGCGTTACCATGAGCCAAAGTAAATGAATAATGGCTTACCTCCAAATAGAGTTGCTGTCAGGGTTCTGAGGGGCCTTAGTGGCCCTGCTCAGCCTGTCCTGGGGCCTTCCTCTACTCTGCTCATGGATCCAGGACTCTTTTTCATCTCAGTCTCTACCCCAACAATGCTGTACGGTGGTGGTTGCAAGTTTCACCACAGCCCTGCCCTGCCCTGCCATGGGCCCCGCTGATGTCTCAACCTGGCTTCAGTCCATCCTTTTCCCCATGGCCCTATCTGATCAACCTGGGCTATGTCTGACCCTGAGTTCCCTCACTGGGCCTGATCCTGACCTTGATCCTGACACACTGACATACCCCTCAGTCTGCTCTATCTTTTACACTGGAGATGGTGGGATGGACTTTGGTTGGCAAGGTCCTGCCCTGCCCGTCAGGTTATCACTTATTTGATAAATATAGCTTAGGAAAAGGGTAAGTGTTTTTCTTGTGGTCATACTTGCACCCCATTTGGAGTTAAGGTAAGGAAATATTCTTTTCAGTAGGGTAAAAATAATAAAAATTTTGCAATGGGAGCCAAAATAGAAAATCATTTTGAGACAACCATAGCTAATATTTCAGGTTGTCCTTCTAAATAACTTTATACAAAAAATCTTTTTTACTGATGAAGAAATCTAAACTACAAATTAAATAAGCTTTGATATGTTCCAAACAGAATATGAATTTGCAGTTGCTATACCCATCATTAATATATTAAATGGAGCTGTAGGTTAGCACAACCACAAAAATTCAAGCGAATTTTTACCCTTGTCAGAGGACCCCTGCTGAAAGTCTTGTTAATGTGATAAAAATTTAAAAAAAAAAAAACAAAACCAAAAAACAACAGAAGAAAACCCTCTTCCAGACCAGGCTTTAAAGAGAGACATGAAATGCACACATAAACAAGTAAACTTACATTTTTTAAATTATTCTTAGTGTTTTCATAACATCATGTAAAACTTACTACTTGAATGATACTCTTCCTCTATTTTCTCTCATGTACATCAGAATGGATGAACATTTGCATTCTTTTCACATTACAGTAGGCACCGTACAAGCAATGACAGCAAAAAAATCTGTTTATGGAAGCTGAGAGTCAGCCTCTTAAGCATTTAAAACCTTGCCAAATGTTGAGTTAAGATCTTCCAGGGAAAGTATACTATCGAGTTTCATCAACAATGAAAACAGATGACTGATTTTCCAACATTTCCTACTCAAATAAGTGTTTATTTGTCCTCTATTATTAATAAAATATGCAACACACTCTAGGAGATTTTTGTTATACATTTACACATAAACTTGATTTTGATCAATGCATAATTGTGTTATAACTAATCAAACTTTATAAAGGAAGAGCTGTTTCTCTTGGATAAATGGAATAGGTTCTTACAGAGACCATCAGTGATATTTTTAACTCGTAGCACTAGATCCTGACTATTCTGCTTATGAGCAATCACACTTATCTGCTTCCACTACAGGGAAGCAGATTTTGTCACACAGATGATACAAAGGAAACTATAGGTTCACATCAGTAAAAAGTCTTTTCAGTAATTTCACAGTGTTTTCTTGACCCACAGAAACCAAGCTGCTGTGCCACTCCTCATGAAGTGCTCATTAGGAGAAGAGATTCCCTGGGATGAGGAAAGAATATAGCAGAAAGATCACAGAAGGAAGATGCTGAAAATGTAATTACTTTCAAAAGCAAAGAAAACATCCTTCCCTCACTTCTCACAGACTTTTCCCGATATCCATGTGATCCTGAATGCTGGTTTATTAATCATTATCCAAAGGAAAATATAAGCAAGACCTCTACACTTTTTAATGTATTTGGATATTTCTAATTCTCCCATAAGCATCCCTGCTGACTATTTTGTTACCTGTAGCATCTCAGCTGCTCACATATTAAATAGCATTAGTGCTACCAACAAAGTAGATTAAATTTTAACTAAGATGACTGAATAATCTGAAATTTAAGAAAACTATCAAAACTCAGCTGCTCTGATGTAACAGCTCTCCTCCAGTTTCTTCTTCTTTGTCACTGTCTTTTACAGCCTACACACACACACAAAAAAAAAATGGGGGTTCTACCAATTATGTTGTTTCTCCTTAGTGAGTGTGTGGTAAGAAAGCAGCGAGATGTGTTGATATACAGATCTTACAACGTGTGCCCCTTCTGCCGCTGTTCACACTTTTCATTGCATCTTGCCTTGTTTAACAGGAATCCAAAGCAAATAAAGAGAAAAGAGACTCATGCAAAAAGTAAAGCTGTGTCTGACCATCTGCTCCAAGAAGAAAATGAACAATTATTGAAAAACAATGAAGTAAAAGATTTTTTTTCCATGCAATTACTTACAAGCACTGCCAGACTGAGGGTGTACAGAGCACAGTGGTACAAAGCACTAGAGTTCATGTTCCAAAGCAAGAGTCAGACTTCACTTCTTTAGCCTTTCTCAGCATCTTTCACCTGCTTTTGGACTTCCCTTTCTCCTATCAGTTGCCAATTTAAAGCATTTATCTTTTTGCATAGAAGTGACGTGACAGTAGAGTGAAGTGGGAAATGAATATTAACAACTGTCTAAGCTGTATTTAACCTGCTTTCTACCTTTTGTCTTTGCTGCATTCTCAAAGACTGGACTGGATTAATTGAGTGATTGCTCCCAAAATCATAAGAATCCTGTACCTCCTGAAAAGACCTCTGTTTCTTTCTTTGTAATACAGAATTGTTTTAGGAGGGGTGGACACCTCTAAATGTTGCTAATCCTGTATTAACAACATGACTGGCATTAGAGAAACCCTCTCCTAGCAGCTAACATTAATGTCAATTTATTCCAGTAAAACACACTTCATAGTGTGGCTTCAGTGTATCTGTGTGTGAGTGTATTTGTATGGCATATGATGACCATGGTATTGTATTTTGAAATACAGAATCAAAAACTATTGACAGGCATGTGAATGTAAATTCTGCTTGGTACCTGTTGGACATTAACTTGAAGGCAAAATTCACAAGGGATTCTTCTCATTTTGCTTCAAACTTCTGAAAGTTTGGTGTCTAAATCTGAACTTGTCAACTTCTCTGTTCAAAGTATAGAAATACATACGCTCAACTCATTCACCTCTGCATAAGCTTTAAGACAGACCAGATGAATCTCACTCTGGAAACACTCAGTCACACTCAGAACTAATTGTCTAATGTCTAGACATCACAAGGTCAACCGTACTCCAGCCATGCTGTGTATAGATGAAAGCTTGTGTATCAATTTTTGCCATCTTGAAGGATTTCAAATTCCATATCAACATTAAAAGAATGTCAACATTGCAAAATCAGAGACACAATGTATAAAATATTAAAATATTGTTCTCCACTTTTGTATTCTCATACCATGCCATTCCTCAAAATCATTTCTTAGCCTCAGCTCCCATCTTCCCAAAATGGTCCATCCTGCAAACCTGTTTTCACCTCTGATGCTGCTTTTTGACCATCTTCCCTGCTCATCTTTCTGCAGTTGTATCAAATGACTTCTTACTGGTTATCTACAAAGATTGGGCAGGGGAATTCTGAGATCTTAGAAAGGAGCCCCCCAGCTCCTAGAGTCACCATAGCTATGAGGAACTAAAGTTGTACTTAAGCAGGGGTCAACTATATTTGGAACCATCTGTGGGGACGAAGCTTGGGTCTGCGAGGGAACTGAGTATGCACAATGTAAGAAGGTGTCTTTGGAGAGCTGAAGTTGGCTAACTTTCATTTCTGTGTGTGCATAGGATTTATTTCATTTTTCCGCAAAGCCTTATACCTTGCCTAAATTAGGCAAGCTTTCACAGGGTTGTTTAAAACAAAATTAGAGTTGTGTTCCTTCCATTTTTCATCATCTAGTTCCAGAGGATGAAGATCTTTTAAATGAGCATTTATAAGTGTATTTATCATAGGCAAATTCTCATATTTTTCCTAACTTCATTTCAAATGCTACAGAATCTCAAGAACTGGAAGATTTCCCTGCAGAGGTATAGCACGGAAAAATTTCTGCCTGTAGTGTTAAATTTACTTTTTCAGCTGGTAAATTTATGAAAAAAAACTGGTAAAAGAACTTAAAGCTACAGAGTCTTAATTCACCATGCCACATGCCTTCAAAATAATGTCCAGAAACATTATTCAATTCTTACCTCATATTACCATTTGAAGAGATAGACAACCTGAATATTTACACTACTCAAAGTGCTCTCAGTAGTAAGAGTACAACAGGGAGTTTTAGCTATCTTACAAATACTTAGTATCGTTATATTCCTTGAAAATTTTATAAAACTGTAGTGGTGCTGTTGTCATCACAAATGCATGCAGTAGAGGCTGTGTTACATCACCCAGTCACATTCCCTTTCTTTTTCTTCTCAAAGAAATTCCAGATTAAAGAAAAATCTTTGTCTGAGCATCCATCAGGTTTCCTTTAATGTATCAGTGTTATTGAGGCTAATAGCCTTCACATTATCCCACAAATGGTCTACAAATCATGCACCCTACAGCCATTTCAACTAGCGTTTGAAAAAAGAGTCATAAAGAGTCCTGTTTCAAATGAATAACACCTCACATTTCATGTGAATGCACTTTTTGGTTCATATATTAGAAAAAAATGTTTTCTATGAGTAAGCTTTTGGTGTACACATTAGAATTTTCCATTTCAGCCACCACATCTGAACCATTATATGTGCTTGTTCAGTGCTGTTGAAGCCACGCCTATAAAAATCTCAGAAGGCATTGCTTACCACTTTTCAACGTACCAGGGCACATAGAGAGCCCTATTTAAGAAATCTGAAAAGGCTTGCATTATTCAAGGAGACTGAACACTGGTATAGAGGTGTCTCATGCTGAAATCCATCACATAGGAACACTGATGACCATGGGTCATTCTGAAAAACCTGGCTTTTCTGTATTTTCAGCCTTATTCTGCCAGCCCGCAGCACAGACATTCCATTAAAATTAGTTCCTTCCTACTGTCGCTGTTCTGTGCAAATTTCCAGCTGTTTGTGGTTAAGGAGAAGGACTTGTCTAAAAGGCTTATGGGTCTTTTATTTTCCTTTAAAATGACTATTTTTTCATTTAAACAAAAAAGTCTCCTCAATAACTCACAGAACTTTGAGCATCTTAGTTTCACCATAAAAGCACATCTGAAGGACCAGTATTCCACAGGCACAGACGAAGTTATCACTTCCTACCAGTTCTACCCAAATTTTTTCAATCTATCTTGAATATCACCACCCCTGCAAATCCACTCCCACGCTGCTCCTGAGCAGAGGCGAGCATTTGATAGATCGGTAATTACTACATCTCTCCACTCATCACCTCCATCATCAATGCACTCCCTATTGCATGCAGCTCTTCTGCCAAGCTGTTTCTGCTCGCCTTTGGGACAGCAGAGCTGCAGAGGAGAGATTGTATATGCAGCAGAGGAAATGTGCTTTTCCCCATGGGCTTTCCAAAGGTCTGGTATTTTCAGAGCTCTCTCAAGGATTTTCTTGCTGCTCCTTGCAGAACAGTTTTAGCTTGTGCTATCAACTTGTGTAGTTTGTAAGAAACCGGCTGATTTTACCACAGCTTGTTGCCTCCTCCCAGTCTTGCCACCCTTGTTTCTGCACTCTTCTCCTTACACATAGAACAACATCCCAAAACTTTTCTAAAACTCTTGGGGTTATTTTGACACTTTTTCTCCTTCTGCAAGATCCCCTCCATTATTGTGACTACAAGGACACTTACACAGAGATCCATCTTATACAGTTGAATTGTGGCTATTTATTTTACTGAAACTATTTTTGAAAATGTCTGTGGAAATCTGCATTGTTTGGACCCAATTAATCTGATTTGGTTGCTGGAGGTTATGATAAAGTGAATAAACACAAAAGGAATAAACTACCAAAGCTAGACGGCCTCACTCAACAGAAAAGTTGGATTTCCCCAGGCAAGAAGAGCAAGGATGTAATTATTTTAGTCTACCCTTGACCTCTCTTCATAGCCTTGAGAGCTCAGTGCTCATATACACCTTAAGCAAGACTTAGGTTCATATTTCCTTTTACCTTCACCACCACACTACTGCAGTTGCAAGCAAACAGATGAGAGTAAATTGCCTCTTCCACCAACCTGCATGGCTGGACACTGTCTGACTCCTAGAGCACAAGGTGCTGGGTGGCGGTGGTAGGGATGAATTTCAACCATGGTATGAAACATCAACCAGCACAATATAGTCCAAAGTTTATGAAGAACATTTCCACAGCAATTAAGAGTATCTACTTGTCTTATGATGATGGAAAGCTGAAGGAAACCTTAATACTATAAACAAGTATTTCAAAATCTTACCATTTACCTAAAAAAGACAGGAATAAAAACATATTTTATTGAAATAAAAAAAAAAAAAAACAACTAGGAGCTTCCAAAGTTAAAATTAAGCAATTTGAGTTAAATAGTTAAGGCTTCTGAGATGACATTTCTATAGTTTCATGTTTCCCAAGGATCATGCCCAGAAAAAAAGGTATTAGAATTTAGCATTGAGAAAAGGGCTACAGTTAGCATTTTTTCCTGAAATTGTTAATACAATCAGTGAGGTCAAAACCGAGAACGGAGTCAGGACTGCTTCTGTGGTCTACCAAGGTCAGACCCATGGGCACATGGGTTATGTTGTTATGATGAAGTTTGTAACACTGAAGACAAATCCACTGCGGAGGAGTCTCTACTGTTGTCTCCCAGAGCCTCTTATTGCCATGACAATTCTTTAAAACTATCAAAATTTACAGGAAAAGTGTGGGAGGGGAGGGGGCGTGGAAGGCTAGGTCTAAGTCATTTAACCACAGCTCCAAGAATAGGCAATTTTGTTGTGTAGACGTGACAGATGTTTAGTTTCAGAGGAAAAAAGAAATGTTTGAAATAGGGCAACTTTAGAAGCTTTGTATCAAGCTTCAAGAAGTTTTATAAATGGGGCCTTGTATTGTCATTTAAATACTGAATATCAAAAATATGCAGAGTCATAATTATGCAGTGAAATTAATTTTTATTTACAACTTAGTGTGAAAGGGTGATAATTTTCCTCTCACCATGTATGAAATGAACAGATGGGTTTTTAATTAAAGCTATTTAAACACAGCGCAAAATATAGGGCCTTAACTCCTGATCACATTAAATTAAGTTAAATCTTTGTAAGCACTTGTATACTAGGGGTTTGCACCAATGTGCTTGATTGATTTTGTTTCCACTGGGATAATTTTTCTAGCTTGGCAGTAAGGCTATGGCACAGTTACTTGACCACAGTCCTCGCTTCAGCACTTCTTTCCTTTCCCCTTTCAACTTTCTTTGGGCTGCTTACTCCCTGCCACAGCTATTTGTGGGCATAGCGTGGAACTGGAGCAGGGAGCTGATCCAGACTAGAAATAAACATTTCTTTTTCCCCCAGGAGAATCCCCAGTTCACCTCACCATGCCTTGTAAATGCTGTCAGCGTAACGGAGAAGGCAGCCCTTGGTAGAGGAGCCAGGGCCAGTTTTAGGAGCGGGCAGGCGCCGCTGAGACAAACCTGAAACCATGTCTTGCGGCTACCTACGGAACATCAGGTGATGTTTTCAGACACGCATCTTGTCATTTGAGTGCTGTATTTAAAACTTCTCTTAAGGGGGAAAAAACCAAAAGTTTTTGCATGCAAGAATAGGAAAACATAAACTCATGCACATGATTTGTATGAATGTAGCTTTTTTTAATGGCAGCCTTTTACTGAAGGACTATACATCAAAGTGGATTCTCATGCACGCTTATTGCCTTCATCTTTGATATGGTCAAAGGTTTAATCAGTGATATTTAATTTGATTTCCTTGTTTACAAGTGAAGAATATTCCCTTCCACCTGCTTGTTGTGAAAAGTTGAAGCTGCAATTCAATGGTAAGGTTGCTAGTATACCTTTTTTTTTAAAAAAAAAATAAAAATATCTCTAAACATAAAGATGAAATAAAATTTGAGGTTTTCTTGTAATGATAAGTAAGAAAAATTAACATATTCTTCAGCTTGAATAGGCTTATTTTAGATTTTGAAGTGGGAACTTCATTCTCCTCTGAAACAGTTTTGAATGATCATTTAACTGACGTGTCCATTGATTACCTATTGTCTAATGTTCACCATTGGTTGTTCATCATACCACAAAAATTGCCAAAAAGTTTAATTTTAATAAAATTTATTTTTTAATCAAAAAGACAAATAAAAATGTTCTTTGAAGCATGTCCATGTAACTTAGGACTTCTACAGAAGACAATTTTTGAATTTCTGGTATAGTCCATGAGATATCTTCTGTCTTGAACTGTTTACTGGTTTCTCTTGATTTCTATTATTTGAGCTTGACATCAATAGACGAATGCAATAAACACTCATTTCCAAAGCTAGACGTCATCTGGAATCTGTGTAAAAGGCTCTAAAATTTTTCAGTTGAGGAATTTTTTTTTTCCTTTTTAAGTGAAAGGTTGTCTCAGCCAAACAGAACATCAATTTCTAACATAAAATATATCGATTACTTTTCCCAGCTGTACAGAAACATGAGTACTATGTTGTCCAAAATGGTGCTCTCTTTCAGTTCTCATTTAATTAGTTGTTCTGTAAGACCTTACAAGATCTAGAAATGGTCCTTACATTCATCACCTGTCATTGTCTGCTGGCAATACTCCACAACTGCCTTATATCAGACAAGGAAAGTAATCCACTTTCTACATTAATAATTTCAGGATATAGTATAACAGAATCAGCTGCAAAAAGCAATACTGGGCTGGAAAGAATCAAACACATAGACACAATCTAAGAAGCTGCTGTTTACAGTGCAGACCTCCAGGAAAGCATCTGAGGTTCAAGGTGGCCAACAAGGTGAGCAAACGATGCCAGTGATGTTATAGCCCTGGAAAAAGGGAGGATTATTGGATGTGTAAATGAGGGTGTACAAATTGGGTGTGTAAATTACTTATTTCCTACATGAAACAATTTGACTGGTCTATGATGAGGACTATATTTTGAAGTGCTTTTCAAGAAAGCTTTGCATCTGCTGGAAATAACCTAGAGGCAAGCAGAGGGTTTGAGGAGACGCCAGAAAACTGCAGCATAAGGGGAAAGGTCAGAAGGAAAGCAATAGTTTTGCCAGAAGAGAAGATGAAGGGGATACATGACACACCAGTATTATAAAAAGACCTTTGGAAAGGAGACAGGAATAATTTTGCCCGTGTCAAATAGGGCAAAAAGACATTGGCTAAAGCCACTAGAGGAAAATCATGAATGGGGTGTCAGGAAAAATCTTTCTGGCAGTAAAATTGGTAAAGCCTTTGATAAATCAAATAAAGAAAATATGGAGGCTCCATCTTTGGAGAGTTTTTGAAAAAGATCAGACAAACATCCATGGGAGTGATGACTGACACTGCCTTGGGGCAGTGTTCCAGCAGTTGCAGAACATGGATCCTTCAAGTGCACTGCCAACAGAGTTGTCTTCAGGGGTGGGCAAAGTAAATGGCCTTTGAAACAAATGAGAATTTGACCGGAGAAAACAGACAGTTTATAAAGTGTATTTTTTTTATGTTCCATGCCAGTAAGTCATTTCCTGGTCAAGCTGGTAAAGAACAATGGATTTAATTCTTCTATTTTTCTAAAGAAGTTCAGAAGCTAATGGGAGAAAAGACCAAACTTATTTCCCATTTTTTTTTTCCTAAAAAACAGATTAAATGCTGCCACTATGTCCCATGCCTTTGAGATTAACTTCATTATGAACTTATTGTGCAAATGTTACAAAACTTGTAAAATCACAAAATGTCTTCACTGAAGAGAGGTATAAGAATAAGGTATAAAAATGATACTACTCTTCTACATTAATGGAATGGCAAAAAATGTGCTAGTCAGGAGGAAGAAGAATGTCAGTAACACTCTTAGTAAGGAACAAACCCATAGGTACTTGATACACAGGAAGCTGAAGAGCAGCATCCTGTCCTTAGCTGTTCTCTCTGCCACAGACACCTTGGCTGGAAAGATTCAATGGGACAATGCTGCTAATGGACGCAGAAGACAGTGCTGTTCTTGGAGGAATTTTGCTTTTTGGGCATGATAACGTGACTTTTATGCATTCTAAGAGACCTTGTGGAAGCTCCGTTCAGCATGTTGACTGAGCTTGCTCCTAAACCCTTACACAGTAGACTCAGGCAGCTGTCACAAATATCTGTGCCTCTGTTCTCCCTTTTAGTGGTGAGAATAACAACGAACATGAAAAGTGTAGAGGAGACACAATGTCACATTATGATGAAGAAATTTCAGTGTTAATGTAAGTAGCTTATTGATTCTTTATGTATATTATTAATAGAAAATATGGAAAATAATAAGAAAGTGTTCCATAGATTTAAGATAACTTTAGGAAAAATGTAATTGCATTAGGCTTTTTGGACTGATGTTGATACTGAATAACGGCAGAAGAGTGTACAACAAAAGATGTCCTAGGTGTTGAACGCTAAAGCCTAATAAAGAAAAGGATAATTATTAGTACAGTCATATACAATACAGAGAATCATGTATAGCAGCAGGATGTTAATAAGAAACTAAAAAGCCACAGAGAAACAGTAATTAGCTGCCTTTATATTTTCATTGAATAGGCTAGTAGTGAGGTGTTATTTTCCTGACTATACTCTAATAAATTGCTATTGTCCTAACCAGGCACTTAGCAAAAATCACTGATAATGAATTTAATTAAGCAGGTGTGGATAGTTATTTCATTAATGGCCTCTAATAACTATTAAAGATTGTTATTACTCTTGTCCAGGAAGAAGTTTTGGCAATTGAAGTTGCATTGAAAGGTATAACATAAAATATAACCCATTCTTCTACAAAATTACATTTATTTCTTTCAAGCCACTGCACAGCCTGGTTTTGCCTTGGGAAGGTTCTTGACATTGTATCGTTGGCCAGAGGTTAAGATAATATTTAAATCCCTGATCATCTTGATCATGGGAGAAGTTGAGAAAAAGTGGACCAGTGCCCAATACCTGTAAGGCTCTTTCTTTTTGTCTCTTCCTCCCCCCGCCCCCGCCGACAAATGGCAGAACCTGAGTACTATGCATACAAAAGGGATTTAGGTAACCATGGATGCTGGGAAAAGAAGGACTCTGTGTTTTTTTTCTTTACTCTCTCTGCTATCCATTAACAAACCTTATTCTTTTTATTGTGAGCACACAGAGTACTGCTGTCTCATGATCTGGAGCCAACAGCAGTGTGATTGGACCCTTGCCTACTAGGGACAGCTGAATATATCTCTTTTGGTAGTGATTTTTTTTTCCTTCCTAATGGAAGATTGCCTCCTGACACATTGAAAACTTCTCCATGGACTTTAATGTGAGTTCAGACATCTGGGACAAGAGTCAGTTACCTGAACATATGTGGCTGTTGATATCTGAGATGTTCTGGTTCATTCTACTTCCAGCTGGTCAGGAATAGTACAGATGTTCCCTAGATCAGACAGTGTGGGTGTCTTGAGTACCCTGGGGTTTCTCCATCATCAGTAGACATCATGTTAGGACAATTAAGCACCTAGGCCAGGAATTTCTTCCCCTGTATACATCTCTTTAGATGCTGAAAATAAGGTGTCCAAATCTCAGTCTGAATCTTGTCCCTAACTTAAAAGTGTATTTATGATATGCTGCTTCTAGAAGAAATAGAAAGCTATTCACCTCCAGAAGAAGGGCCAAATCTTGAATAAGTTCAATTACCTATTTTGCTTGCTCTGAGACCTTAATCTTTAGAGATTTAAAAAATATCAGTCATGTTTGTACAGTACCTAACAGAACGGGAGCTCAGACTGGAAGAAGAGTTGGTCCTGAGCACAGTCAAATAGTTAAGTCAGTGATACCCAAGTGGGGGACATGGTGTTGACTATGCAATGTTAGCAGCAGCACAAGACGAGTTAAGTCAAGTGTTCACTCTTGGTGGTCCATGGACCACAGGTAAGGTTGTGCCTGTGGTTATTCTGCAAATGGTTTAACACTGTAAAATGCTAGGCCAAAAAGTAGGGGTTCTGGTTGCATTGGTTACAGTAGTAGTGAGAAAAGTAAGAAACATATTATTATTTTGATTACACAGTAGTAACTGAGTAATTACACAACGTGGTAATTCAGGAATGACTAAAGAGAAAAGGGAACCATAATTAACTACTCTATCTTGCAACATAGACCCTTATTTGAGGAAATGACATAATAACATGAAGGTAATCTCTCCTTACAAACCTAAGTATTATAGAAATAGTTCTCAGCTCAGACAACTTGCTCACCTTAGCAAAGTACTGGCATAATAACTTCTGAAGGAAAACAACAAGTATATACATATGAAAGTATACATGAGTATGTAAATGGGCTAAACTATGATGATTATGGCATTTTTTTTTTTAAATAAATTCTGACTGACTGTTTTCCAACTAGCCATCAGATTCAGTGTCTTTTCCTGTACGGGTTTCAACTGCCCTTCTAGAAAGCCCAGGGTTTTATTTTGATTTTGAAAACCACATATTTGGAATCCTGAAACCATCTTCAGGGCTCAGTAGAAAGACCAAAGATGAGACTGCCCCAATAAACAAAACCTCTGCTTTAGCCATTCCAATCTCTTCAGAGAGTTCAAGATATCCACAATCTAATTGTTATACTGAGTCTGACCCCTGACTAGCTGCATCATTTAACCAGGCCTTCACACAGACTCAAGGGGTTTCACTTTTTTTTTTTTCCTACAAATTTTCTATTTTCTCACTCTTTAGCTCTACCTTTATAAATCAGAATTGCTATTGTTTTGGTTGACCACAACAGTGGTCAACAGTGTTCATTTTTCATATTCCACAAAGATTCTGGTACCTTCCGGAAATATGTGTCTTCCAGGACTAAAGCCCTGAGTCAGAACTTCTCTTGCAACAGAGAAGAAAAGAAGACATCTGTCAAAATAGTCATACTTGTGAAACTAGTTCAAGAAATCAATGCATTCACAAGTTTCCAGCCTTCTGTCTTTCCCACAAAATTGAACTATCACATCTAAGTGAATCTTCTCAAACAGAAGTTGTCCCACACCTGATGAATCTCTTTGAAGTATCTCTTTAGTGCATTGCTGTATCAGGCCTACAGATCCCCAGTTTTTATCATCTCACACATACATCTCCTCTCTTAAGATGGTGCCAAAAGGTGACCATTTGGACAGTATTGAATAGTAACCACTGATAAACAGAGAAAGGACAGCTCACCATGATGTTTCTTTCCACTGTCATGTAGACTAACAAGACATATCTGCACCTCTTTTCCTTACAAGGGAGTATTGGCTTACTGGAGTAGAAATAGACTTTGGAGGTTTAAAAAAATTACCAGAAGATATATTCTCCCCACTCTTTTTGCCATATTTTGATGGCTTTCAATGATGCATGAATAGGAGGAAAACAAAAAAAAAAAATAAATACCAGTTGTTTTATTACACAGTCCCTCATAGATACAGTCTCCTCATAGGAAAAAAAAAAAAATTAAAAAAAGAAAACCCCAAACAAAAAAGAAAATCCTGTTTCTCTTGATCATCCATAATTATGAATACCAGTTATGTAAGACTCACTCTAGTTACAATAACTGAGATAACTAAGTATTTTAACCCTAATCTAATGCTACGGCAATAAGGATTTGTTTCTATGACAGATGGCTGTTTAACTACAAAGATCTGCACTGATAGTGATTCACATTCTCCCTTGGCAACCAACTCCACAGACTAGTTTTTCTCATAGTTATGAAGTTTTTCCTAATATTTAATCTAATTCCTCCCTGCTGTCTTGTAAACCCATTTCTTCTGCCCATAATGATGACAAGGAATAACTGATGCTTGTCTCTTATGTAACATCTTTTTTAGCCATCCTTAGCTAATCGCCATCCTCCCTTTCTGTCTGGAATCGCATGCTCAGTTATTTAAGATTTCTCTCTGAGACTTGACTTGCCCAGCTTCTTTATTCTAGCAGCTTTCTCTGGTCTCTCTTATTAAAAGCAAGCTTTTAATAAGTGTTTATAAACACTTTGTGACAAAAAGAAAATAAAACAGTTTTAACATTTTTTGAATGCCCTGTAAAAGCCAATGCCACATCAAAGGCTTCTCTTCCATTAAAACCTAAATGTGACCAAAAGGGCCATGACCCTTAGATCAAAGATGAGCTAAAGAGAGTAAGAAAAGACTTGGAGTATGGTATACACTATTTCAGAATGCAAAGTGCCCCTACAGCTCTGCCCGACAGACACAGAGCAGCTCACACAAGGGCTCATCAGTGCCTCCATTCATGCAAAGTCACGGAACTGGAACCTGCAGAAGCTGAGGTGTCTCAAAAAACTTACAGAGAAACATATGCTTGAAAAAGAGGAAGTGAGATACAGCCTCAGTTTTTTAAATTTATTTTCATTTTTTAATTTTTATTTCATTTATTTATTTAATTTAAATTTTATTTCTTTATTTTCTGCACAGTAGCTGTGCCCACAGGGACTTGGGATATAGTTCAATTCTTCCAGACAAGACATGGATGAAGAGACCCTGCCTGGGAATACTCATTCAGCTTCTATCCTCCACCTACAAGAATTTCTCTCATTTCATACCCTAACATATCTAGAGTTCATGGCCAACAGATCCTCAGATCAGCTGGCCATACCTGTAGCATCATGGCTGTTAGCTGACTTGAGCCTGCTGCTTTTCTGCAGCTCCCTGGTCCCTCTTGCTCACTGAAATGATCAGTTTTTGTAGAACTATAGGATTTCCAGATCAATGAGTAGTCTAGAAAGATTTCACATTTCTATTGTAAAGAATGTGAGTCTACCATTATTTTCTCCTATCGGACCAAATGTCTGCAGGAAGTTAAACTGAGGGCATTATCTTGATTTTGTGGTTTTCCGAGCTTTGTTCCTTATAAAGACAAAAGGAGAGGGTAGAGAATGACTGAACCATAGTACTGGGAATGGACAGTATGACCAGTTGACCTCTGAAACAGCAAAAGTCATCAAACTTCCCGTTTGTTCTCTCATCAGAAAGGGGGAAGTGTAGTAATTTCCCACTCTCATTCCCCTCTCGCTATGTCAGGATACCCACATGCTAGCAAAACACCACTTCCATAGCAGGGTGGAGGCAGAGACTCGTACAGGAAGAAATAAACTGCAAACAAAGCAGAGTTGTAAACTTATCGAAGAAGTCCTGTCAGAAGCAGGAAATCATTTATAACTCTAGTCCACTTCTGGGAAGGTGGTGATGTAGGACATGGGGATGGCAGAATTTGTGGTAAAAGTGATTCTCTTCCGGCCTGTTCTTGGAGGATAAGTGAGGAGGCTCAAAGATTTCCTTATTTATCCGAGTCTTGCATGACACATAGCAACGAGATGCAGTAATCAGCATGAACACATGGTGATTTAAGATTCAATATTCACTGTATAATAATAAACAGCATTTTGAATGGCCGGCACTTACAGTGAGATGTATTACTTTGCTCCGATAAATGCAAAGAAACACACATTCCCCCCTTACGCGAACAGCTGGGAAGAAGCAGAAATCTCTCTTCCAGACTGATTCACCATTTCTGTTAATGACATCACGCGTATTTCTCTTCCTAGGAAGTTCCAAGTAGTGAAATCATTCTTGACACCTTCTCCCTACAAAAGAACTATGTGTAATTTTCACACCAAAGTGACTACATGACCTGAACTTTGGATGAGGGTAAGAGGGCAAAGCATCAGAAGCAGCTTGATTTGTGTGACATAGGATGCTTGAATGTCTCAACTGGAAAGAGTGCCTCCAGAACTGAGACTTTGATGTTGACAGTAGGCATCTCAACACAGTTGTTAGATCACTACTTGCCTCTGATCACATACATTTGCACAGTGTTACCGAGATTTTGAGTGAGTATCAACAGAGAAAGAAGTTGTCTCCACATGGTAATCATAGAATCACATGGTAAGATGAGCAATATAAATTTTAAAAATCTTCTAGATGAAGCATCTAGTTTATTATTTTGGTGTTGGATTGCTTCCCTCCAGCAATACATACATAATCATAAGTTTTAATTTGGGAGATGGGGTTGTGTGGTTTGGTTTTTATTTTTAAGGCAATTATAACTTTTTTCCTTGGGTGTTACTGTAGTATGGATTGGCCATACTCCTTCATAAACATTTTTCCAAAAATCGTGTGACTACTGTTGATATTTTTTTTAAGTCTATTTTCCACTTGCTACAGAATAAACAGCTTTTTTTTTTTTATTTTATTTTTCTCTTTCATAATCTCATTTGCCCAAAAAGAAAGCAAGGGTTGACCTTTCAGCTGCTACCCTGATAAACTACACCTCTTACTTTCACATAATGTCATTGATAGAAAAAGGTAGAAATATACTCTTAGGTCAAACCACTGACCCTCAGCTCTATCATAAGGCATTTCTCACTCTTTCAGTGAGAATATTTTAAAGTACCCCAGTCATAGTGTTTTGTGAGCGATCACTAATCAACTGGAGTCCAATGGTTTTGTCATAATTTAGCCCTGCTTGGGACCAAGCTACATAGTCTCTCACTCACTCGTTCCCAGCCTCTAGTGGGACAGCAAGGAGAACTGGTAAAGAAAAGAAAGCAAAACTTGTGGGTTGAGATTGAGAAAAAGAGTTTAAAAGAACAACAGAAGAAAATAAAACAGAGGGAAAAACAAACAATCAACAACAGAAAATACTTAAGCACGCAATTTACAGTATAATAGCTCACAGTGGATCCTGACACCCAGCTCCCTCTCAAGTAGCAGCAATCACCCCTGAGCACCCTCCTCACTTATATACTGAGCAGATGTCACATGGGATGGAACAGCTAATTTGGGTAAACTATCCCAGCTGTTGGCTAATTAGTAAACTCTCCCAGCTGTGTTCCCCAGCCACAGGTGCCACCAGCTCCAGTTCCTCTCTCAGCTCAGGTGAAAGTTAGCTCTGTTCTAGCCAGAACCAGGGCAGTTTTTCAAGCAGGAAATGTTCTCAAACTTCAGTTATCATACCAATCTCTGCCCATGGGGTAAAAAGTTCATGTACTTATTGACTTTTGTGTGAGATTCAATCTGGTAGATGTCTTCTCACCAGCTGTGAATGCAAGGTAGCTCACTCTTTGACATGTTCATCTTATTCACACTAACAGTACATTACTACTTGTTGGGTGACAAATGTGCAGTCTTGCCAGTTTCACAAGAACGTGTCTGTTTGTGTATAAGTCCCTTACTACTGGATCTATCTTCTAGGCATTTGAAAAGGTCAGAAGTTCATTCCGCTTGACTCAGGCAAAAAAGGCGGACTTGTGACCAAAGACAAGAGTTTGAGCAACAATTCTCCACAGGGTGAAGAGGAACAACTGTGAAGGAAGAGAGCAAGCTGTTTATACAACACGGCTTATTGTAAACCATCGATGAGATCAGGGCAGCACCAGCATAGTTGTAAAAGGGCACAAATGATTTGGAAACGGTATTTCAAAAGAACGAAACTATGTAAGGAGTATCTTCATCTGCTCTGAAGTCCTTGTAACATTATGAAAGCGAGAGAAATATTTAAAAAATCTTCAAGAGGCTCAAAGAGGGTAGAAGTACTTGATCACAGCACTATTAGAGAAAGACAGGCATCTTAAATACGCAAATATATATTCTATTTATTGGTGTTTATTTCTTTTCTATCCTTCCAACTTGGACAAGGAAATTAGAGTAACTCAGCTGCATACTTCTTCAAAGCAACATTTTATTGCTTCTACTTTTTTTCTTCCTACATAATAGCTCTCAAGAGAAGAGTTGGTACAGCATTCAGCAAGTAACATGTTATGGTCTTTTGTCCACAGCCACTACATAGAACACCTTTTGAGTAATGGAAAATAAAATTTATAGATAGAATGTCTGAATTAAAGAAAAAATAGTTCTGCACAGTGTGGAGAGGAAATAAGAAATCTCAGCTCAAGTGGGACACCTGAGTATCCTTTTAGCGAGTTATACATTAGACTGTATGATGTACATCTTGCTAAGGCATTGACTTCATCTTTGTTGTACTTTTTCATAATATTAAAAGCATCGTACAGTGCAATGAGGACCTTGTTTAAACTCTCAAAACCAAAGACAGTGATTGTAAGCTAGAAATACTGGCTATAACTTCATTCTGTGTAGTAGTGTCAATGGCAATAAACATGATCTGAATATGGAGTATTTTCAATTAAACTTTACATCGACTTTGTGAATAATATGAAGTTACTTTTGCAATTTTAATATTAAAACATACAGAGAGAACTTGCTGCTAGTGCCATAATTGCTGTATAAATACATGCAAATAATTTCCACACACATTCCTCTGTTGCGACACAGAAGCTCTGTTCAAATCAGAGGGAGGGAAACTGAGGCAATGACATATCACAGGCAAGACTTTCAGAAATATGAGTGAACTAGGAGCAGAAGTCCCCAGAAAATAAAATTGAGACTTGAGTTCCTAATTCAGTTCAACGTCTTTGAAAAATCTCATGTCAAGGAGAGAAAAATCAATTACTCAAACTTGGTCTTCTACATCCATATTTTGGTGCATGTTACGATTTGACACTAGAGTACTCTTAAGTTCTGCAAGCACCCTCTGGGATTTTTTTACCAGCTCTTACTTGGATGTTGCTTCCTTTTTTTCTTCAGGATAGCAAGTATTGCCTAACAGGATTTGTCCAAGACCAGAAATGGAATTGGTGGCTGGGCCAGAAGCAAAATCCAGGGCCCTCCCTGCACTCTCATTTTCTAGACATTAGCTCATGTTCTTTGAAAATTACATGCTGCAACTTCATTGCTATCACAGTGTGCGTTAAGCTTTAATGTGTGATGACTTGGCCTCTGTTGTGATTAAATTGGACTCTTATCATAACCCAAATACAAGTTCTTGTTGCGTATTTTCCCAGAACACAACAATATTGGCTTGACACCAAACTGGCACTCTGCACCCTAGACCTTGGCTAGGAAATTACGACTGTAGATACGTACACAAGCAAGCACTCCTATATACATACACAGACATACCCTCACATCCGCACACTAGCGCTAAGATATAACAGTGGCAGTGGACACCAGGAAATCTCCAGAACACATATAGAATCATAGAATGGTTTGGAATGGAAGGGACCTTCAAAGCCCATCCAGTCCAACCCCCCTGCAAGGAGCAGGGACATCTCCAACCAGATCAGGTTGCTCAGAGCCCCATCCAACCTGGCCTGGAATGTTTCCAGGGATGGGGCATCCACCACCTCTCTGGGAAACCTATGCCAGTGTTCTACAACCCTCATTGTAAAAAATTTTTTCCTAATATCTAATCTAAATCTACCTCACTCTATTTTGAAACCATTACCCCTTGTTTTATTACAACAAGCCCTGCTGGACAGTTTTTCCCCATCCACCTTTTTTCTGTATGGAAGCTGCCAATTTATTTGAGATGTAAAAAACCCTTTGATCCAGTTTGAAACACCAGTCTCCACTCTTGGTGGCCACAAGGCAACTGAAGCCTTTCAGAGACCAGCATTAAGTGAGTCCATATAAGAGAGTTGCTAGAAATCTTTAAATAAAATTTTTAAAAAAAGCTATTTTTCCTTCTGTTTGACTACATCCACAGTGATACCCCTTCCTTCCCCAGCTCCTTACTTTGCTGGCAATATTTATTAAAGCCAAGCAGCCCCACTTTCCAGCTCTTTGCAAGTAGGGGTGGAGAAAAAACATTGGGCATCCCCCCCACCCGAATATCCTGGCAAGTCACTTGGGTGTCCCTGTCTCCTTATTCTGCTTGTTTGCAGGACATTTCTTTTTTTTTTTTTTTTTTAAAGAACAGAGCCCTTCAAGCTGGTTAGTAACAAGTTGTGTCTCTGGATGCCAAAGGGACAACACAGAGCCGCTTTGTAAAAAGTAGATTGGCTGTCCTCCCTGCTCAGAGGGAGAAGGGCTTAACTGAGAAATGCACTTGGATGGCACTGAAAGTTGTTTGTCAAGTTGTCAAAGGGTCTCTGCACCTCATCGGAGCCGGCCTTGGGAGAGAGAGGAGGGAAAGCTCCATCCCAAGACTGTCTGTCACACTGGGAGATTAAGAATGAGCCTTGGTAAAAGTCAGGGAGGGGAGGGACAACTCCTGGGAGAAACCTCACTGTACCCAACATGCTTAGGCCAACATTGTGGCACTTTACCTTGGCAAGCCCTGCTGATATTATCCCCTCTCAGTATCTTCAGGCTGCTCTTTGATTCTCTTCAAAGGCCTTTTCTCCCCTGCTGAATCACAGTAAGTTTTGTTCATCCCTTTGTTCCAGACAGTAAAAAGGATGCTTCGCAAGAAGCACCCAAAGGAACTAAATGTAATAAATCCCATCATGCAGGAGAGCAATTGTGTCCCAGGACTCTGACACACAGCAGCTGTAAAGTCTGAATACAATGCACTTTTCACCACAGTAAGCTTTTACTTGGCAAAGCTTTTCCATCAAATGACACATCTGCGTGGGCAGCAATACTTCCCTGTTGGGCTCATTCTTTCAGCCTCCCTCTCCCACCTCAACAATTGTCAACCTTTCAGTCACAACAGTAACGTAGTCTAGTAGTCGTCATCACTTTTGGCTCCATTTCAGAAAAACTGTGTTTTTAAGCTATCTGACAAAGCTGTACCAGGTTCACAAGGCTTTGAAATGACTTAATCCAAGGAGAAAATACTTGCAGATTACATTTACTGGGGTAAATACCGGGCTTAGATTTCCTGCAACTCTTTTAGCTCAGATGAGAAAGTGTGTTCCCCAGTGCCATAATGCAAGAAAGCAACAGACTGAGTAACATATCCACCATACGATGTGCCTTTCTACTGCTCACAGATTGCACTGGTAACCAGCTGAAAAAGGGCTCACAGGCTTCAAGTCCTGCCCCAACAGATTGGCTCTTTGTCCTTGTTCAACACAAGTGTTCTGCAGACTTCCATAATCAAAAAAAATTCCTTGCGTGTCCTTCACCATTGCAATTTTGTTGAACATTTGTCACTCACTGGACAAAACATGAGCTTTGCCCTCAGGTGGTTAAGCTTGTGCTGTGTCTCCATTTGTTCACCAGACTGATTTTCATACACACTTCAATTTCTAATGGCATGAGTGGGTAAGAGCATGAAATGAAGAAAGATATCTGGATATTTTCAGCCAGTGAGGCAGCCAATAACTGCTACAGTGTGTTATAGAAATGCCCCAGACAAAAAGTAAGAAGGAAAACTAGGTATGTAAAATACTTTAGGGCATCTTTCTCAAAACCTGATATATTTAAGGAAAATTGCTTTCTTCTGTGACAAAATAAAATAAAAAGAAAATAAAGATGAACAACATAATAGAAACAAAAGAAAGGCTCCATCATTTATGGTCCCAGTCAAAGCTGTACATCTGGGACTGATCCTGGGCTTCTTAGCAGAGAAAATGAGAGGAAAGGCTGATCCAGTATAAATAAATTCATAGCAACATCAAAAAATGTCTACAGCAAAGCAGAACGCAGACAGCAAATACATCTATTCACATGTATTGTGTGTTCTCTGAAACACATTAAGAACCAACAGATGAACTTCATAAATTTAAACTTTGGTTTATTGCCTCCTGCCTCCAAAGTGGATTTTCTGTCCATGTTCATCCTCTTAGTCATCTCTTCCCACTCTCTTCCTTTCATATTGTACTTTTAGTTATTAGAGAGCACTTGTAAGACTTTTTTTTTTTTTCCCCATGTTGTGGTTTTGCTTAGTGAGGGGGGCCTAAGGTGGTAGCTTCTGTAGGAAATTGCTAGAAGTCGCTCCCTTTTGTTTAGTGGACTCGACCGGGCCTAGGGCGGACCCACTGCTGGCCAAGGCTGAGCTGATTGGGAGCAGAATGTCCTGTGATAGCGCCTCTGCGATAACGTATTTAAGAAGGGGAAAACAGAAAAAAAAAGAGAAGAGAAGATGTGACGAAGCTGAGCAAGGGCAGAGGCCCAGAGGGGGAGGCACAGGCCTCCGTGGCCTTGCAGGCCTCACCCTCTGGCCTCTCGCCAGGCGGCCGACCGGGCCCAACTCAGCCCAGTCTGGCTGCAAGAGGTGGAGAGGAGAGAAGATGGGATGAATAATGTGAAGAGATCCTGAGAGGCTTTTTGAGGCTTCTGCCAGCCCATTGTGAAGAATGAACTTTTCTTGTGAGAGAAACAGCTGCAAACACCAAGGTCAGTGAAGGAGGGGAGGAGTAATGTGGCTCCTGGCCAAGATTCCCCTGCAGCCTGTGGTGACGACCATGGTGGAGCAGGTTGTCCCCCTGCAGCCCATGGAGGCCCACCGAGGAGCAGAGATCCACTTGGAGCTTGGAGCCCGTGAAAGACCCCGCACCGGGGGAGGTGGATGCCTGAATGCGGCTGTGGCCTGTGGAGGGCCCGCTGGGACAGCCGTTCTGGAGAGACTGCACTCCGTGGAAGAGATGACCCACGCCGGAGCAGTTTAATGAAGGACTGTGGCGTATGGGTGGGACCCCACACTGGAGCAGGGGAGGGATGTGAGGAGTTCTTCCCCCAACTGTGAAGCAGCGGCGTAAAACAACACATAATGGACTGACCGCGACCCCCATTCCCTCTTCCCCCCTGTGCCGCTCGGGGGGAAGGTAGATAATGTTAAGCTTGGGAAATGGGAGGGGTGGAGGAGGTTTTCTTGTTTCTCTGTCTCATTATCCTGCTAGTTGTAGTAATAAATGAATAGTTTTTCCCCAAGTCGAGTCTGTTTTTGCCCGTGACGGTAAGGATTTCTCCCTGTCCTTATCTCAAACCTCAAGTCGTTTTTCTTAAATTATCTCTCTTTTCTTAAATTATCTCTCCCTATTCTCTCGGAAGGTGGGGGGAGTGAGAGAGAGACTGCGTAGTCTGGTCCAGATCAGGGCTAAACTACGACACCCCAGGAGGGAGGGATAAGGGGGAATTTTTCTTACTGAAGTATCCATGTTATAGCACATGTTTACATTGTGGTTCCAAGAAAGTGGCAAGGGAAAATATAAGGTGAAGGTATATTCCATTTTTATGGTGATAACTGGTGTTCCTCAAAGGACAGCACACATTATTTATATCAAAGCGTAAATCAGCCTAATAGGGCCAGACTGTATTCAAGATTATTTGCACTGCCTCAAACCCTTGTTAGTCCCAGATGCTGCTCTTTCATACCTCAACAGAATCCAACTTTAGATTCTGCCTTTTCCATCTACTATTTGTCTCATCTGTTGAGTCCAACCTTTCACTCCCCACAACCCCTCAGGCCCTGGTACTATTTTTCTATTATTTGTGGAGGCAATAGCGAAGAGTCAGGAACCTAGAGGTGTGTTATATCCAGCAAATGAAGAAACTTTAGAAGAAAGAGCCTGGGAAAGGGGCAAAAAAAAAAAGTATATGTCTCTCAAGTTGGTTGTCCACAAACTGCCTAGAAATGATTGTGTTAACCAGGCTGCTCCATGGAGGCTGTCTCTATTTCAGGCCAAGTCTCTTGAAGTGCTGATCATCCTTATAATTCCTTTCAATTTTTGCCCCGGTGTTGACTCTTAATTTTTCCCTAATCCTAAATGTCTTCTTTTGACAGTCCAGGTTTAAATTCAACTCTGTGCCAAGTAGGGGTATGATGGAATTACTAGTCTCAGTGATGATCTGAGATTTGACTTTTTATTTTGATTTGGGTCAAAAAGGAGGAAAAAGAGGGAGAAGAGAGTTCAGTTTCAGAAAGGTGTTTGATGCAGGATGGATTAAGTCCAGAACAGGGTCCCAGAGTTCCAGGGAGATACTATGTCCTGAAATACAGGAGGTGCCACAAGCCCTGAGAGAAGGGTGGGAGCAGGGCTGCCCAATTCCTATTTTTATGCTGTGCTGATGGATGAAGAACATCTGCTCTGAAAGTCAGTGAGGAAAGATGTCCAGAGCAGGTGCCAGCTGAGAGGACAAATTTTTATGAAGGCAGGGAAAAAGGTCTGAAATACATCATCAACACGACCAAGGACTAAGCAAAAATGTAGTGGTCCAATGACATATTCCAGTAAGAAGCAGAGCAGAAGCAATTCATATGAAGAGGATCTGAAATAAAAAATGTTGGAAATATTATGGGATCTGGGAAAAGAAGAGATGCAAAAGGGATGCAGCATTTTGACAAGGGATATTTTTTGCAGTGCAGCAAACTCAGCCACATTTCTGTCTACTTGGCTGAAGGCAACAAAGCAGAACAACCTTTCTAAAAGTGTCTGAAAAGAATCAGAGAACAGTTCTCACTGTGGCTCATTTTTCAGTCTCCAGTTCAAACACACCATGGTCTGTTTGTTCCCACAGTGCAGGGCTGACCTTAAAATCTTTCATGAGCTTTTGCTAACTGCAGCCCAGCTGGTTGCAGCATTCCAGCCATCTGCTTCTATTTTTAAAACCCCAGGTTGTAGTCAGTTTTCTTTAGCTACCACTCCTCTGAAGATTGCCTTAAGCAGAATTTCACAAAGCAGTAAGGCCCCCTGTTAACATCCCTGCAACCCTGAGGGACCGAAGTGCAGCAGAAACTGAGACAGAACTGATCTTGTGCAAATGAAGATGTTTAGTGGAAGACCTGTTCCTGTAAAATCTTAACTCTAGAGGGACTGGAAGGCTTCACACTTCAATATATAGCCACCAGGTAACAATTTGGCCAACTGAGTGAAGTACCAGCTCAATTTGAGTAAGGAATATGTGGAAAAAATAGAACTTTTGTGTCGCCTTCAGAGAAGGATTTATTGTTGTTGACAACCATAGATACTGAGAAAGTTGTCTATTCAGAAAGTTCACTTGCCCTTCTGTTTGAAATATTACTTTATATACCCAAGTTCAATGTTTCTCCTGTAGACTAGCGGCACATAGGTGGCCTTTCCTGCTCACATCTCAGTTACAGCAGGTTTTTGCTCCAAGCATTCCCAGGTAATGCCTCAGATCTGTCTTGGCTGTCTTGTCCCATGTCTCATGAAAGACTGAGGTCTTGAAAATATTTACAGAACAGTCAAACTGCCTCTACGAGCCTAAGGGACATATTAATTGGATGACTAAAATATCAGTGTTCTTCTGGATCTCTACTGCTACATAGGTAAATAATTTCTTCATAAATCTACATGCTATTGGGATGCAGTTGACTTATTTGAATAGGAAATTGTTCTTTCTCACCAGGCAGTCTTTCTTGAAAAGACTACACTGAATGTCTTCTCTGGTTCTTGACATTCATGCTGGCAAGGAATTATATTTTATTTTTAATAATTTATATATTTGCCATTTAGATGCTAAACTGAGTTGTAAGTTCCAAACTGAAGGGTAAAAATCAATGTGAAGTATTGCAAATGCTTTTTTTTTTGTTGAAAATTTTATGATTTTTTATATTTATTTAAAACTTCAGGTCTTGTCTTGGTATCTGTTTGCATATGTATGTATAGGTATATACAAGGGAGAAAGTTCTCTTAGAGTTGATTAAAGTCTCATCAATATTGTTAGGGACTTTTGCAGTTATTCAGCTAACTAATTTTGTCATCTGAATAGCTCTTCATATTTCATGAACTGAATTCAGTAGAACTTCAGTGACTTTAATAGGAGCTTAGAAAGTTACCTCACGTGTGGAGTCCTACCTTGCCAGCTCCTAAATTTAGATGGTTTGCCTTGCAAGTCAAAGCACATCTTCTGTGGAATAAAAGAATTACACTGAATCTCAATATCATTAAAAATAACAACCTGATTCAAAACATTTGCAGAATACAGTATGAAAAGATAATGTTTCCTTCCCCCACAAAAGCATAGGAATTAAAAAAAAAAACCTCATACAAAAATTAAACAGTAATAGAGATCTATCCAAATCATGCCTATGTATATAATATCAATATGAGTCTTCATCAAAACTCACTCAAGAATTGTGTTACATCTTTGCTAGGATAAAATGAGTTGGAAAACTGTGTTCCACATAGACTCATTAATAAGTTTATATAACTCTGTCCCACATATATGCTTTTCCATATGTAAAACCACATGCATAAAGGTTTATACACCTACACATACACATTTTTTACTGAGTCACATGGAAGTCATATTCTGCTCTGAGAATCTAGCTCAGCACAGTGTGCCTACCACAACAGTGCATGATCCCACCGTGTTTTCCATACCTCAGCTATCATTAAAACACATACATTGCCAATTAATTAAATCTGCAGGCCTTGCAGCTCTTCCATTTCTATTCCATTTTCTTTACGCATGCAAAACACTCAAGTGAATTTACTAGGCTAAGCCCATAGAACTAAGCACCATTTAAACCATTTACCCTGACTTATATTTGGAAAAAAATGTGCACTGGTGAAACACTACAGTATTTCTGAGGCCATTATTAAAATTTAACAATGATTTCAATGTTTGAATGGGTTCAGGAAACAGCTATTATTTATCAAGAAGCCAAAGTCAAGGCTTCTTAACAATATTGGGCAAAACTGACTAATTGGACAAACAATCCTTTAAGGAAAGAAAGACATTATTGTTCATACAGTGAAAACCTTAGCATAATAATTAACCACTCCGAATGTTTTGACAAAAGGTCAGATGCAATAGAAGCACAAAATACTTGAAAAGTCATGTGAAAATTCCTCATGTGACAAGCCAAGGTACTTGACAAGAGGACATAAACACAACTGGAACAGGCAAATTTGAAGTGCCTAAATCACTTAAGTGTCTATACAGAGCCTAGGTTGTGTTTAAGATCCCTCGAAGCCTAAAGTTCAAGTTCCAAAGATATCCACAGCTCCACTCCTGCCGAAGCTCAGCCAGGAGTCAGAAATCAGCAATTTCTCTAAGTTCTCAGACGAAAGGCATTGCCAGATTGCACTCGAGCCATGTGAAGAAGACCAAGACTCTTACCAAAGGTGTCATTTACCTTGTTTAATTTCAATTTTCTAAAATCTCATTTCCATGTACCCGCTGGACAGAGATAGATGACAACTGAAAGTAAGTAATTCCATCCTAAAAATACCCCCAAGAAATATTCAGTTACTTCAGGATATGTTTGTATTAGTAAATAAAATTGTCTGGTGCCTGTCTGCTAGGCCCAAGGGCAAGTAGTATGGTATGATTTGCAACAACACAGCTAAACTCTTCTCCACTCAGTCCAAGGTGGATTCATCCAAACTGTGTGTTTGGGACAACCTAGGCACATCCTACCTTCTGACCTGCACTGCGTGGAACAGAGTCAAGTTGTGCCTGCTAGCAATTAAAAGAGTCTGGGCAGTAGCAGGACAATGATAGAGAGCACGCATTAGTCTTTGTTAGTTAGAGTAGATTTAGTCTAAAAGAACAGATGTAGACCTCTAGGAGAAAAAGAACATCTGGGGCAGGCCTGAGGTGGGAAATAACTGGTGAGGGACGGTGTTTCAGGGGCTGCCTGGGGTGTAGAAAGCTGCTTGTGATGCAGGTGATTCCAGCCTGAGTTCTGACACATCCTATGTGGTGAAGGAGATGAGAAGGACCTAATTCAGGGCTTGGAGTGACACATCTGGAGTAGTGCATTTTGGAGTGGTTTTTGTTTTGTTTTGCTTATTGCTTTTTGTTTTAAGGAAGGGCTTAGATAGTAAGTTTTTCTTCCAAATAAAATGCACAGGGTCATCTTTGGCTAACACCCCCAACAGCATATGACAAGAATTTTCTTGACAATCACAAAAGCAGGTGTTTTCTTAATATTTTTTCAGTGGTGAAATACAACTTTCACATTCCTTCCAATCTTTTACCTAAAAGTCATGATTCATAAAGCATTTTCCCTGCATTCAGTAGACAAAGCCCAATGCAAAGAGGTGTAAATCTGTCAGTCTCAGCAATTACAAGAATGAAAACCAAACTTACCATAGAACCAAAATCTCTGGTAAAGAAATCTCAGTCAGTGAGTTCATGTCTCCTTCATCAACAACCTGTACTAAGACAGACTCATTGAAGTAGACTTTGAAGATTGACAGAAATGGTTTAACATGGAATAAGTAATAAGACCTACAAAAACCAGTCTCACTGCATAATGCACATTTCTGGTAGGACTTTCCAGGCTTCTCCACCTGCAGTGTACAGGTTAGTGCTGCTTGGAGACAAAGGTAATGTGTTAAATTGGCACATCATAGATCTTTCTTTCTGTCTCTCACAGATTGGAATAATTGTTTGAGATTCACTCTCATACCTGGCTAATGACCAGCCGCAGCTGAGATCAGATCTCTTATAGTAGACATGTGCTAATGTCCATTCCCTAGTATCACAAAAACCACTACACTACCATGACAACGCAAACCACTGTAACCCAGGAATATAACTTAGCCCTTCTTTCACTCCTTGAACAGTGGTAAAATATTTTTGAGTAAATCAGATCTGGGTTCAAGACAGAAAAGATGGTCTCAGGACAAGTGACCTCTCTTCCCGCCCAGCAATGATAAAGCGTAAAATTGGGCAGGCTCATAAATTCCCCCACTCCCCTTTAATTCACACCAGGTTCTTCTTGATTAAGTAATAATGTGAAATGGTGAAACAAGAGAAAATTTGAGAAGGGACAGCAAGGGAAAGCAAGTGTGTGCTGCAGCTGGTAGTTTTTTAGTCATATTTGTCTTTTGGACAGATTGCTACTTGCAAGTGCTCCTTCTACTTTTCAGGAAAAAAAAAAAAAAAACAAAAAAAAATATTACTGTTTCCAGCAATTGCACTTAGCAGCTACTTTTTGCCAAGAGTTTCTATTTGACTCCCATGCTTCCAAGGAACAATGTTTTGTTTGTTTTCAATGTCAAAAAAAAAAAAAAAAATTAATAGACGGTGCCTCCACGTTTTTGTCTAGGAGTAAGGATACACCCTTTAGAAAAGGGAACTGACCACAGGCTAAAGGGAGAAGAAATTAACTGCCTTTAACTGTTAGTAGTCCTTCTCAGGACTTAGAAAATTCAGTGTAAAGGAAAACAAGAGAAAGGGGAAAGAAGTTTCTAGAAATGCTGCAAAAATGGGAAAATAGTATCACTACATTTTCCACAAGTTTCTTAATTCCTGCTCTAAGACAAGAATAGAAACAAAACAGAGGAAATGGTACAAAGAGGGCAATTCATGGCAAATTAGAGCGTGACAGGTCAGGAAGTTCAGGATATCATGAAAAGGGGAGTGTATTGAGTTTCTGGGGTTCTTTTTTATCAACATCTATAAATGTCATAACAACGATTGAAAAAGTTGAAGATCTTTCATTTAAACAGGTATGGCTCAAGGGCAGCAGGGTAGGTAGTTCAACCAAGGTGAAAGGAGAATGAATCCTTTTGAGTGCTTCTAAAATCCACAAATCAGTTGCCTTTCACGTCCTGTGTCACTTCCCCCCATGCTTTCTTCGTTCCCGTGCTTACTTTGTGCTCAACTTCTTTACCAAATTCTGAAGTATAATTTATCGCAGTATTACAGGCAACAGGGCTGATGTCCACATCAGAAGACGATGACAGCTGAGGTAGCTCACTGGTTCTGCCAATCGCTATCACCTGCCCATCTCTCCCTGCAGGATTAGACGGGGTGTAGAAGAACACAAATAGCCATAAGCAGACATCCATGGTTACATGGAAGTGGTCAGGAGCACAGGTCCCTAGAAAGTTTTACTCAATAGCAAAGACACACAGAAATAAATAACTGATCTGGTGGTAAGTTGAGGTTTTATCTGGTAATAAATAATTGGTGTCAAATTCTGCTTTCCCAAAATAAAAACTAATGACTGTGGCTTCAGCGAGAACAGGAATTAAGCAAAGTTCTGCTGTGGTCAAATCAGAATTCAGTGTTAACTTCCTTTGTATTTCTGAACATATTAATTTGTCCAACAACACAAGGGATTCTTGAAGTCAACAGAAGTTGTGTCTTCCCAGATCACCTGCAAGGGTGTTGGACTAGATGACATTTGAAGGTTTCTTCTGACCCAAACTATTCTATGATTCTTCTATGATTTTATGATTCTATGTGTATTATTCACAACCCTACATGGCATATTATTTCAAGAACATAAAGCAATGTGATCTCATAGATAACTAATGTCTAACTATTAATGAACCTATTTCAAGAGAGACTTTATTTTACAATTCAGCTTTGAAAAGTCTATAAAATGACACATTTGCCCCCACAAGAAATTATGGACTAAGTAATTTCTGTAATAGTAGACATCTTATATAGAAAAAATATGATCCTTTCAAGGACATCAGGCTTGAGTGAAATGAAACCCAGAACCATTCTTGACACAGATGTTTACTAGAGCCTGGTCTTCAACAGAATCATAACAGCCGTATTCTTAATATAATTTTATTGTGTGACTCTTGGCACGTCCAGACTTCAGCTGGGTAAAAGGAGGGAAAACATTGAAATACTATGAGAAACTCTTTATTAGTATTATTGTGTTATTTTAATTTTTAAAAACATTAAGCTGTGAATTGTGACTGGTGCAGCTGGTGGATATGGAAAGACAATGGAAGCTTCCTGGTTTATTGGCTGTCATTATGTTATGTTTCAATCACCTTTCTTTCCTTGCATGTGTTAAAAGTCTATGTAGAGTCGAGCAAGATGAAATCTAAAATTAAATTACCACAGTTACAATGGGGAGGCAGAGCACGTATTTACTTCTAAAGATAGATGATTGTAGTTAGGACCCATATCTCCTTAAATTGTCCATAGAATCAATGGAGCGTCAGGGGTTCCTCCAAGGTCAAATTCAAAACACCATGTTCAGGCTTCTTCTAAATTGTCTTGCACTGGTGCATGTAAAAACCAGATGCTACTTTAGCAGCTGTCTAAACCACAGAGTGAGTACATCTGCACTGCTGATGCTGTCTATCCCTGGGATGACAACTGGGCCTCAGACAAAACAGAGTGGGTCATTTTTGCATTGCTCAGCTTTGCCAAGGAAATCTTTAGGAGAATGCTAGTTGGGATAACCGACACAGGCACTGATAAGGGTGGTCCTGTACTTGAGAACATTCCCCTATGCTTTTTCTTTTATTATCATCCTGCCACTCTCTGTGGGCATTTGTTATGCTGTGGGCACCCAACACAGTAGCTACTGTGGCAGGTGATCCCTAGATAACCTGTGAAAGCATCTACCCTTTATCATCTTTTCCTGTTAGAATGTGTGACAAATACAGAGGTTTCTCCCCGGAAATCACCGGTGCATGGACATGGTCTATCTGTCCATCCGTGAGGAACTCTTGCTGCATATATCATGGGAGCTGTTTTAAATAACTGTTCCAGGCTTCCTCTTGATGTCTGGGAGATTTTGGTGAGTTTCTGGGTGATCAGATGTAAATACATTTGCCTCCTTGACACTTGCTAGCGGGTTTCAATACCTACTGCTTTATACTTTTGATTCCTTTGCTTGGTATCTTCCAAATATTTTAATGAGATGGTGATAATTTTTAAGTATGCTTGTCTAGGACAAAGAAAAACCTTTCATCAAGGAGTGGAGAGACTATTATCAGCTGTGGCTTTGCATTGTTTAGAAACTGCTATTCTCAGCTCAGGATCTAAGCACTACATAAGCACTTTAAATGTACTATTAAGCTTTTTCTTCTTTAAGAAGAAGGTAGGGGTTTAAGCCTGGAATTCTGTTGAAATATGTTTGCACTGAATTTCCAAGAGCTTTACAGTAAAGTGTTTAAACGTTATCACTGTGAATAGATACACCAACAAATCACACTTCGTTTACTTTGACCTGATTTTGTTTCTTCACTAGTGAAACGGCTATTGTACGTCTTTCACCTATTCTGTTTACTACTGTGGTGACCATAAGCAGCAGCGAGAGCACCTGTCGTGACATAATCCTACCACACACCAAATGGAAAGGCAGTATTGCTTGTTCTCAAAGTTTCAGACTTCAAAGAGTAGAAAATAGGCCAAGATATTTCTCTTTGCAGGCGGTCAATGGATGCACTAGGATGCTAGCAAATAAAGTTGAAGAAAGGTTCTGGGAAGTGGGCACAAGGTCGTGGTATCCTGCTTAATTTCTAAGTATAATTTAGATAGAGCTTGCTTCCAGGTGAGGGCCTGCTTTGCCTGTCATACAAAGAAAGAAGGTTCCTTTCCCCAAAGGCTAGCATCAAATCAAAGGAGTAATCAAGAATGGAAAAGTAGAAATTGTCTGTGTCTTATAGGTTGGCACCTGAAGAATGGTATAAAACATGAATTTGCGTTGTGTTGCAATGCAAATTAAAAATGAAGAATCATGGACTTCTCCTGTATTAGCACAACTGATTTTGTTTATTTTTAAACCACCCCAAAATCCAATCATGCTGTATGTACATAGACAATACACGAGATAGCACACCAAATGTAGACGAGAAAGACAAAATATATTCTGTTTCAATCTGCTGGCATTTTTTTTTCATTATACATCTGCTTAACTTGATGAAATGATGCAAGCTATATGGATTCCCATGTCAAATCACTCTCAATTTCCATGTCCACACTGCCTTTCTAAGAGGAGGCATCCATTATATTACGTCTGGGGTGTTTGTCTGAATGGTAAAGTGTGCAGCTTTTTATGTAGGTTCCTCTGGGCCTCTTTTCTGATGTAAGACTGTTTAGCGCAGAACAAGTATATCAGCATGTATCTGCTTTAACTATATTCTGTAGTTAGTAGGTAAAACCAGCTAATGTCTTGGGTTACTCAGGAAATTGTAAGTAGCACACAAACAAAAACGAAAACAGAAAATAGTCTTCCACATCATTTAGAGTGTTAATTTTCTTTACATTTCCAGTGTAGTTTATTTTGCTAAGCATTGCTGCAATTTTTTCCACTTGTCTTATGCTCTTATTTTCTTACAAAACAGTATACTAGGCTTTCTGTATAAAACATATATATAAACATTTTATATATATATATATATATAAAAAAAAACCCACAAAGCAATGACCCCCAAAATTTACTTACACACAGGTATGTATTTGTCCCTCATTAGAAAATATACTGTGTGTATATCTATTCATTGTCCCTGAACGTCACAACACTGGCTATTAAAATGGGGTCAGGAGGAAAGGGGCCTTTTTTTTTTCCCCAGTTTGTTTTAAAACATACAGTTAATTTATGTAAGATGAATGAAAGCAGAGTAGTCACAGGTATAATCAGATCCTGTTTATATATTGGCACCGTGTTGTTCTTACTGCCTTTGTTATTACTACTCTCCAATTTGACTTCTAGTTCTTATTTCCCCAGAATTAATATATATATATACACATTTTTGTCATATATTCTTTCTCCTCATAATAAACTGGGTGCAGGTTCAGGGAAAATGAAACACTAGAAAACCTAAATGGTTCCTGGGAGTCTGGAGATTCTTGCCCTGCTTAACTTTTCTGGTCCTCTTTCTCAGAGATTATAAATCATTTAGAAAATTATGGTTAATTCTACCTAACAAGTAATTTTTAGTGGCCTTTCTTTCCAAAAGATGCTTTTGGGCAATAATTTGAGATAGTCTTTCGCATGCTCTGCTGGCATTAGATATCAACCTTGCATATTTGTATAAATACTTTTTCCGGTATGAGGCTACCATTATTGGTACAGATGGTTCTCTGTCCTCAGTATCCATTCTTTCAGCAAACAGATTGGTCATTTGAACTACTTATCGTTACTGAGTGATGTGCTAGGAGAACCACCCACACTAAATGCACCAGAAAATTTGGTGTTGGTGAGGGAAGAGTTAAATTTCAACTCAATGTATTTAGCTCACATAAAAGTGTCTTCAGTGACCTGGAGACTTTGTAATTGCAAAACCCCAGATATAAAAATGCTATTAAGATTGTGGGCAAAAAATGGAAAACCATATTGAATTAAAAAACAAAGTACTGCTTGCTGGTTTACAAAGAGTCTATAACACTGATAAAATCTTCGGAAACCAACGTGCTTTTTTTTTTTTTTTTTTTTTTTTCCTTGCCCTTCTTTATTTTGGCTTCATTTCAACCCGGGAGTTCATATCATCTCCTTCCAGATCATACTCTTCCACTTGGCCACTGGTCCACACCTTCACGCGGTCAGTCAGGTCGCTGCTTCTGGGAGCCAGGACGAAGTCGTAAATCAGGGCAGCACTTGCTCCTCCGATGACTGGGCCAACCCAGAAGATCTGAAACACAGTTCCATGCCCAGTTAATGCATCAGGTATTACTGCACTTGAAGCCATTTTGAAGGATTTTCACCACAAAATTTACAGTGAAAACATTAAAATTACAGTCTATCATGAGAATATTTACTTAACCACATGTCAAGAAACTAGGAATTTCTCACCATGAATTGACAATATACCCAGAGTTTAAAAATTGTGACTATGTTGTCAAGTTCCAATATTTGAAATCAGGTATCTACCAGTAAAACACCTCTGATACTCCAGATAGATTTGGCAGGGAGGCACAATTTCTAAAAGCAGTAGGGGCATTAGATCCCATTCTCCCACTAGCTTTCAGCAATATGTGAATTAGAAAGTAATACTTAGTGAGGACCTAATTAGTGACTTAATTTGCTACTAATTGCTATTTAGCTAGTGATATTGTTGCAATTGTACTGGTCTAGTCACTTAATGTAAGGAAAGTTTGAAGGGAGAAGTAATAGAAGTATTTAGTAGGCAGGTAGGTTTTATTAGAAATAATAGATGATTTTGAGGGATTTGGATGGCCAAGGAATTCCTGGGTGTGAAAATATGTTTTCTTTTATTCAGCGATATCAGTGGTTTAATACAAATTATTACCTCTGTCTCCTTCTCTCTGTACAAAGGACATAATTTTTCTATGAACTTCTTAAAATATTAGCTACTAGCTTAGTTACATTACCATAGTATCCCAATAGAAGTGTTTAAGTGGCAGGTAATGGCAAAATTTCCCCAGTGTCCTCCTTTTGTGTTTTACCCTTTAGATTAAAATGGCATCTATATCAGAAATTTTCTTATCTCATAGTTCTACCACTAAATTTCCATGAATAGCTATGCAACAGGTTGCCAAAATTATGAGGAGGAGAGTTGGAACAAGCTGTATTTTAAATGTTCAAGGACACGTGATCATTTAGGTCTTCTATTTCAACTGTCTTTATTGAGCTTTAGTGAAATAAGTAAATTGTCATGAAGTTCCTCTTTTTAACCACATTTAACCACAGGGAATAATCTGAAATTTATAGTGTTTCCAGAACACTTAACCATGTAAGCACGTAAGCAGACACTTAACTTTAAGAAGATGAACATTTTATTAGCTTCCAAATATAGGATGATCCATTTCAGTTTATAAACTTGCTTAAGAACCTTCCTAAATTAGATCTTACCAGATTAGGCAGTAGCACTTGATAAATTCAATTTCAACAATAAATGCTCAGTATAGGATTCTGTGTAATGGGGCTTTAACATTTAAAATAGTTAAAATAACTAAGTATAAAGGGAAACAGCCAAAGGCAATTTAGTGTATAACTTTGAACATAGACACTCAGCTTGAGGGCTTTGAGATCTCCTGAGGCTCATCAGGAGCAAAAGGAGATTATTCTTTGTTAAATTAAACAGAAATGGCAACTCACTGACTTGGTGCTAATGATACGTGTTTAAATGTTTCTGATTGTGTAGATTATGTATATGCAGAGCCTCTTCTCAGCTAAACAAATTTATTCAACTTACCCAGTGATTTTCAAAGTTGTTGGCAATCAGCGCTGAGCCAAAAGATCTGGCTGGGTTAATTCCACAACCGGTGTAATCAATCTAGGGGAAGGAAGGAGAACCAGTGGTGAGGCACTGATGCACATGTGGCATCTTCATTACACAGGAGGGCAAGTGGCAGCCTGCAGCATGGTTCAGATGCGCACAGCAGTTTCAATCATCCCACAGGCTCTTCCTCAAAAAAAAGGGAGAAAGGCTGTTTGCCATGTGCCTGTCCTGTCCCACCAGGGAAACAGGTCCTACTGCAGTGACTCCTCCCAGATCTGCAACCTTATCACTTATTGCCACAGCCACATGGCCCAAGAAATAAGGTCCATGCATGTTGCAGAAAAAAGGTCAGTCTCTGAAGAGGAAGGAGAAGGAAGAAACTATCATCTGCCCATCATCCTCCTGCCTTCACTGGCCCATCCTGAGGTATGACATTGCAAATATAAACTGTGAGAGGTAAAACTTACGGCAAGGAGATGTCCCAAGGCAACGGAGAGACCAATGGCCAAAGGTGCTGAGCCTGAAACATCATTCCTTCTCCGGTCTGTGGTGGCAAGGACACACAGCACAAGCTGGAAGGTAGCAATGATTTCGATGCCTAGTCCTTGGCCTGCATTGATTCCCTCTGAAAGCTGCATGGGGGCAAGAAGGAAAATATCACTTGGTATTCCTATCTGACTCCAACCAGTACAACAAAAATTTGTGGGATCAATTTTTGTGGTATTATGCAAATCTCTCCCCAGGTTGCTTTTACTCAACAGGAAAAAAAAAAATATAAGGAAAAAAGGTGAACACAAATCAGTTTTGAAACAGTCACTGCCGTACTCAAGTCTAGGCATAACCAGCTTTTGCTGGTGATATAACATAGTTGCTACATCCAGCTAAGTGAATGCTTGGCCAGTAGGCACTATGCGATTGTAACCGGTCTACGTGTGAGAAACAAATGACCCAGAGATTTACCTTCGGTAGAGTTTACCCATACAAGTGAACTGTGGTGCCTTGAGACATTTATTCATTGCTTCTGAGAATGAGGATGCTGTGGTTAAATATTGTGCGGCTTGCCTTTAGCAACAATTGCTAGGCAAACAGAGGCAGGACGAGGAAGAGACGAATAGACTGTAAGAAAGGTGCAGAGCTCTGGGTAGCTTGAAAGTATCTATCTCGACCATTGACAAGTCACATTAATCTTCTCTTCTCTTCTCCTGACACTACTCATTTTCTGTAATTCAGTATGAACTCTTCAGAACAGGGACTTCATGTGGACAATGTCCTGCAAAATGCTGGCCCCATGGACAGATTTCTACATGAATATTGAGACATCTATAGTGCTATTTAATTGCCAGAAAATACGCCTCCAATGCCATTTGAAATACCCGGAGCTATTTATGGTGTTCATGTGGGACTGCTAGACGTGACACAAGTTCTACAGAAGACCAAAGGTATCTAAAATGGCTCTAGATGCCAATGTTTAGGCAGTATGCCTCTAAATTGGATAGATAATGAACATAATCAGTGGAGATGAGATCCATTTGTCTAATAAAATGTAGGTGATCATTTGAGAGTCAACTGAATAGCTCAGTCTTTTATTTCATATTGACTAGATCTTGTTTGACTATGACAAGAGCTTAGACAACTCACATGTAGGCTACTTTCAGGTGGCTTAGATTTGAACTGAAATCCACCTGATTTCTTTGGGAGTCAGAAAAAAAAACGTCCACAATTCAGGAATCCTAAAGGATTGATGGGGGAAGTGTTTCAATTTCCTAGTGAAGTAAAGCAGATTCTCTAGAAAAATTCACACTGGTAGACTTAGATATTCCAGTCATATTATTAATTGTGAAATCAGTAGAGTATCTTATCGATGTGAATACTGTAGAATGTATCCAAACCACAGTAATTCACATGAATGAACATTGTAAAATAGAAATGCTGTCATATTTCAGGGGTGCTGTCAGAAGCTTGTACTTAACAAGAAACTATGGTTCTAATTTCAAATATTATAACATGGATTTTAATATTCAATGTTAAAACAAGTTTTGATTTCTGCTTCTAATTGCTTATTCGGTGGTATCTTAGTTAAGCCTGTATCTGAGTTGAATAACTTGGTGTCAAGCAGAAATCATTACTTTGCTCAGACAGAATGAAACATGAGCTTGGAGACAGGCCAGAGAAAATGTGAGTGACTCAGAACAGGAAGTGAACTCTGCAAAACTTATGCTCCAGAATAGTGCTGTCAGTAGGTTATCCCATCTGTCACAGCCTCTACATTAAAAATCACTAGGTCATACTCAACAACAATATAATTAAATGTTATTGTGACCCATCCAGAGCAATGAGACTGTGTGAAATCATGCTTTAAATCTATTTTTGTGGTTTTATGCCCTAACTTCCCCAAAATTAACATTTTAATAACCTTAAACCTTAACAAAGTTTAGCTGAACTCTTTCACTTTCCACCTTTGCTATTCACTTTTCTTGTTTCACCTCTGTAAAAAGCAGCATAGTATCCAGTTCCTAACCACTGAAGAAAAACAGCTGAGTCTTCAGACAGCATAAATCTGAGTAGCTACATTAAAAACAGTGAAAATATATTTATTTCGGAGACTTGCCAACTGGAAACATTAATAATATATTTTAATATCGTGTTCTTTAATATGCAGGACTGATGTCCTTTGAGTTAAAACCATACAGTAGAAACTGAAATTAGTTAATGAAACCTTCAGAATTAATAGGACTTGCATACGATAAATAAAAGTTTGACATAAATATATACAAATGAGTGAAAATTACATGATCCAGGAATTCATGCTGAATGCCTGATATATCACTAAATTAATATTCTATTACTTTTGTAATTTCCTTTAAAAAATAATAACTTTTTTTTTTTGGCTGAAGAGACAGTGGGATGTGTGGCTCTCAACAAACTAGAATCTGAACTATAGACTCTCTGGAAAATTCTGTCTCGCATATGGAAGGTCAAATGGTCAAACTTAACAGGCAAGAGTATTGGCAAATAAGTGAGTGATAGGGACGTGTCTAGAAGTGGATAAGAAACTAAATTCTCTTCGTAATGCCACTGTTAAAACCCAGAGAATCTAGATCTGAGATCTGATGCACTGATGTTAGTATTTGATGAAGCCTTGGCATTTCAAATAACTAAAGACTGACCTACCATTAATCTTTTCCATCACTTGAAGGGCTTCTATAAAAGGAAAAAGACCACAAGAGCAAAAGCATGCTTTTAAAACCTGTGATAATCCTTATCTTTGACAAGCGGAAATCATATTCTTCCTTTCCCTCTTGGAAAACACATCCTACAGCTGACGTAGCTTGACATCATTCTCCCTGCTAATCAACACTTACTGATGGGTTGTGTGGAATCAAAGAAAACCTGGAAATATCATAGGAAACCTTTTGCTTTCCTCTAGCATGTAATTTTACGCAGCCTGCCAGGGTCGTAAGATTCCACTGTGCGAGCAAGGACGCTGGGCCATGTTCCAAAATGAAACAAACCAAGGAAAACCAAGACAAAACTTGGATGTTCTGCTTTGCTGTGGTCTGTGGACCTGCAGTATATAAGTGCAGTATCACAGATATTTGTTATTTGCCTATGTGTCAGAGCTATAGTGTCACTGCAGCAGCAGCCTAAACCACCCAGGGTACAGCAACACATGGATTGGTGTGAACCTTCAACCACATCCCAGACAAAGCATGACATGGGTAGTAGGGAGGTGAATTTCCTAGTAGCAAGTTAAAATATACATTTCTATTTCTATTTCTATTTATTTGTATTATCCTTTGCATTTGCAAGCATTACTCAGTAAACAGTGCAATATGAAACATTTTGCATCTTTTGAATCTGCTGGTTTAAGCTCTTAACAGAACCAGATAGGCGTAACCAACATGAGCTGGTTACCCTTTCATTCTAATTTCCTTATGTTCAGGTTTTTTTAAGGAAATCTTGAATTGTTGTAGAAGACTTGACTCCCGAAGCTTCAATGCTTTCTAAAACTTAATCTGAATATAGTAGGAACTAGTTCTGTACATTACAGAGACCTGATTACCTGAGGCTGGCAATAAAATAAAGGCAAAAATCAACCACTGGTCTTAACATCTAGCATTTTACTACTGAGAATATCCAGAATATAAGGTGACCATATCTCTGCTTCTTAAATAGACAGAATAATGCCTTGAAACATAAGCCACAGTCACCTCTACTACAGAGTTGGGGTGAAGGGGTCCTTTTTGAGTGATCTGTACCCACACTGCAATGACTTTCTTCACTGCATTGGTAGGCTGCACGCCAGTGGTCACAGCAAGGTACGTGGGCAGGGAATATGGGCTGCCAGTGAATTTGCCCTTGATGTATCTGCAGGGAAATCCCTGATCTCTTCTCATCTCAGTCCAATATCTCTCACGTGTTCTGCATTTCAGGCGATGTTCATTAAGGCAACAGAAAAAATGTCAGCATAGTAACTCCCTAGGCTTCTCATGCTTCAGGCCTGTGAGGCTTGAAGAGCAGATTCAGTGCTTTAAGGCACCAAATAAGCTCTAAGGGTTTAAAACAAAACACACAAGACCATATTAATCTCCAACACAATTTCCCACACCATAGGAGCCAATCTAGACTTCTCCTTTTTTGTTCATATGATTTTTTCCACTGAACTTTATTTCTGAGTCACTGTTTCAACAAGAGAAGCACCAGAAGCATACCCAGGAAGTGGGTTACATCATCAGCAAGATCTGACAGTTATGTGTACACACCATCTATCTGATCAGCTGAATCAATCTTGGCTGCCTTAGCTCCCACTAAGTGATTCTCCCTTGACTGTAATAGCACTCAGACAAGCCTACGTGACATCCCAAGTGAGGTGTATCCTTCTGTGAGCTGAATCCCACTGTTAACATTTTTGCCTGAGTTCACAGTGAATCTGAAGAAGTTTGTGGAAGAAAAATACACTGAAATTCAGTAAATTAATAGAAATTGCATCTCATTCAGAAAACTCCTGAGCTGCAGCTGATTGGAAGCTAAGGAAGAACTTGGGGCATGCTGAACCCCTTTGCTTTGCATTACTGGGAACAGGGATGAGGTAGAATACCTACCCCCCAATAAAAAATTAGATTTATCTGGTAAAGCTACTATTGCTCCTGAGCAACATGGCTTGAATTCAGTGCTGACTCTACTTTGAGCAAGAGGTTGGACCAGAGACCTCCTGAGGTCTTTTCCAACCTGAATTATCATACGAGACCTTGGTTCTTTGGAAAGGTTCTTTGGAAAGGTTCTTCCTGTGGGAATGTCTGGGACAGAATTGCTGTAATCCTGCTGTAGCTCAGCTGAGTTAATGTCTAGAAGCAGCTGGTGACGTATGCAGACAGTGGAGCCACAGTGGGTGGATCAATCATTGTCAAGGCTCTGCATAGGTATAAACCATATTGGTGAGTGAGCCAAGAGAAGTGTGATGTAATCAAATGGGGACTGTTAAGCCTGAGGTCAAAATAATGGAAAATCATTATCTAGTCATGATCGTGAGAGTAACTAGTTGAGATGAGTACCTGTTTTTTGCTTTTAGGAAGTGAGTAACCATCACATTTCTTCCATTTCTCCGCAACATCAAACAGGAGATGGGAACTACAGAAGCTTGTTTCTCAGAAGTGTCCTTAACTGCCATGTTTAGCTGACTGACTTCCACAGCTTCAAGAATAGTGTGGGCAAATTAATGGTATGTTTTCTTTCCTTTTGTTTTTTTCTTTTTCGTTTTGTTTTTTAGAACAGGATATTTATTAGTTGTCTGCTTTCCGAAGAGAAATGAGGACAGGAAATTAAACTGGCCCAAGGTAAACCTAACTGTGTACTTCTCTAGTAGCTTCATATTTTTCTCATTAGGAGTGAAAGTATATCAAGTTCAAACCTGTTTCCCGTTCTGTGGATAAGACAGTTTGTTATGCAAGGTCGTTTCAACACATGGTGTTATGCTCCATCTCATCCAACGAATCTTTAGCCGTGGATTGTAACTTCTAGGGTCCAGCTTACTTTCATATAACAGGGATTAGCCTCTCATTGTTCCTGAAAAATGATAGTCCTCTGGAAATATGGAAGTCTATTTTTCAGTAGGGGAATGTCAACTTTCTCCATTCTTACGAAACACTTCACTACAAGCCATGGTTTTTAGAGAGAGAAAAGTTAAGCCACAGCAATTTAGTGACACATGCAACAACACTGATGGCTGAGACTTCTCCTCTTTGCATATCCCAGCCGTCCCCTAGGTAAGGCAGCTTTTGCAGAACCCCAGCTATTGCATGGCTGGCACATAATAAGGAACATGTTGTGGATTGACTATAAATGTATTACCTTTTATTAAAATGTTTTTAATATTAATGTTGGGAGCAGAACTATGTTCTCCCATCCACACAAAATGTAGCATTTTAAGGAGATGTGCTGCAATAAACAATATCTTTATATCAGATAGACCTCTTTCCTTGTGCACTGAATTCAAATAAGCAGCTAACAACTTGCACCAGGCCTGCTGTTTTCAGCTTATTAGCTTATCTCTGTCATGGCAGATTTTTTTTCTTAAAGGCAGTAAATTCTAGATTTTTTACTGTGGTTTTTTTCCCTGTAGCTTAAACTTTTCTTTGATTTTCCTTATTTTTCTTAATAAGGAAAACTCTTCACATTAGTTTAAATCGTTCATACTCTCTTCTTCATCCATTCTTTCCCCATGCTGGAAATATTAATTATGCTGCTTTATACAACTAACTATCAGTTAAATGTCTAGCTGCACAAAGTTCTTTAATGTAATGTTCTTCAAACGTAATCTCAGAAATTAATCTCCCTACTTCCCTCAGAACCATCTGCCCTGTCATTTTATCTGACTTGTCTCGTTCTTTCAGGTCCAGCTCTCTCATGAAAATAACTTGATGACTTCCCTCTTGATAACATTCCTTTCTTCTGCTGGAAGTCTGTCTCAGATCTTGACAGCTATAAACCTTCCTTTAACTCACAGTGAAATTGTATTCAGAGACTTTATCCCCAGCTATTTAACTACAGTCATTCTCTTCTCTCCTTGCTATTTAACAGTATCACTCTGAAATAGATGTTTCTATACTAATTATTTGAGTGCTAGAGATTCAGGGAGTACAAAAGTCTAATTTCTTTAGGAAGTAGAGACAGACAAAGATTTAAAAAAGATTTTCACTTAAAATTATATGACAGGAACACTCAGAAGAAGCTGCTTATGAGGCAAAGAATTAGGTTTGGACCATATCCTGTATCAACAACAGAAGCATTCAGCAGAACCTAGGGACAAAACATATTGTCCTCCGCTAGATTATCCTTCCTATAAATACAGCCTTAAGACCTCTAAAGGGGATTCATTCAATTCCCAAAGTAGAAATCATAGTTTCCATTCTTTGGATAGCAGACACCCTCCAGGAACACGACTAACCTCCCTCCTCCCACCCCATCTTCAGGCTGATGAGAAATGAGCCGGGGCTTTGTGTTGCAGCAGCCTGGTATGTCTTAAAGAGAAAAGTCATAGTTTCATTTATAATAAACCAGAGCACATAAAGTTTACATGTGAGGCCAGTGACAGACAGAAGTCGTCAATTCCTCTGTAGGATTTCCATTTAGTGTAGCTAGTTAGAGATGACCATTTGTCTCATTCACACTTTTACCTTTTGATGTGCCTGTGGGAAAGTTGCTTTCAGGAAACGTGTTGTTTTTATTTTTTTTTTTTTTAATTTTGCTGCTGAGAAATAAACAACTTCTATTCAGAGGATGAGGAATATGAGTTTGTTTTTTTTTTTTTTCTTTACCCAGCAAACCCCAAGTAAATAGTTCGTTTTCCAAAACACTTTTGAAGCACTCATTTATACCACAGAGCTATTTGTGATCTCCTGTATTGTCAGCCCAGAAGGAGATAGTCTTTCAATGAGGAATATTGGGCATATCTGAATTTTAAGCTTAATAGAATCTTCCTTTCTATGTTGTTACTGGAATAACTAGCTGCATTTGCAGAAACCTCAGAGTATGCTTGTTGGCAATTGCATCAAAGCAATATTCATTTTATACTTCTAGACAAACACTCCAGCAAACCTCTGAAGTTTTCAGATTTTCCAAGTCGGAGGTAGTTCATACAGTCAGTCTTGTGCAGAGCATCGAAGATTTGGCATTTCCATGGAGTTAAAAAACAACTCCGAATATGTGCAATGGACTTCAGGAATTAGAGGAACAATTCCAACTCCTTTGTTTATCTTGTTCATCAAGCAAAAACAAATCATATTAAAGGAAGGAAAAGGGACGAAACCTGTCTTTATTCATTCCCGGGTCCAAATACAGTCATCATTAACTTCAGGAGAAGTTGTGTGTGTGTGTGTAAGGATATATGCACCACAGCTCTGCTTTGAAAGTGTTAATTGAGTGCACTTGGCACAGAATTAGTGTCAAGAGCCTGGAAAAATTTGGTTTTCTGTGGTACCTCTCACTGGTTCCTGGAAAGGGGATACACAGAGCTTTACCAGGAAAGTACATAGAGGACTTCTTTGCTCCTTTCTGTTCCACAAATGCCAAAAGAGAAACTCCTTGCAGAGATTTCAGGACACATTTTTGGCCTCCTATTGTTTATAGAGATTCCTTCAGGACGCCTGTCAGGCCCTGTACATTTAGTTTAACAGATTAATGCTATGCCTTGGCTTCAGATCTCATGGACTTCAGTGAAACTGCAGCAGTTAAACATCAGCACTAGCTTTGGCTCTGGATGTCAGGAAGATCAGTGCTTTCCCATCAGGTTATACATTAATAAATACACAGGACACATACTGCTCCCAGCCAAGCCAGGAAAACCTCCAGGAAACATTCACTTGCTCCATGACTTTGGTATTAACATTATTCTGGGGGTACTGAGGAACACAGCCACAGACCATGACGTCTCATTTTGCCAGGTACCGTATCTGCCCACAATGGAAAGGGTGCCTCTGCCTCTGCTTATTTGTAATAAAGATACAAGAGTTTAAAGCCAGAGAAATACTGAAACTGAGAAATGCAGATACATAACATACAAACAGTTTGCTATCTATGAACACAAGCAAAATAGTTTGGACTGGTTTCTCTAACTCTGGAATAGAGATTTTTTCTAAGAATGATGATTTCTTTGACATTTTTAATTGTGATACCAGGTAAAGAACTCTGTTATTGGATTCTCTCAATTAAGCTAGAGGATGGACAAATAAACAAAAACGTGCTATTGCTCTAAAGAAAATAGGCAATTTCCTCTCGAGACAAACAGGAAATTTTTCAAGGGCTATTTTTTCTTCCTTTAGTATTTGTGATGTTGTTTAGTATCGTTGCTTTAAAAAGGATAAGCTTCTCTTAAAGGTAAACTATATACAGCCCAGATAGTGACATTTTTTTAATGATTCTCTGATTAAAGAAATGCTATTCTTGACCCACCTGAAGTTTCACATTATCTACTGAAGTACATGAGCCCTGCTGCAATAACTTACATGGTTTTTTTTTTTACCATTGCATCAATTTAACCAGAAGAGATCCATAATATTCAGTCTCAGGTTTGCTGTGGAAAATTCCATTTGTTCTCAAGCTGTGGTGCTTGCCATGTCAGATCTTGATTTAGAAGCGACATCCACAATACATTTTTTTTTTAGAAAATTTCTAGTTAATTTAAAGGAGGATATGAAATTTGGGTTTAACTCATCTGAGAAATCCTTCCATCTATTGATCTATCTGTTTCTGGTGCGTGATTATGTGTGGAGGTGTGTATATACATACGTAGAAAATATTCAAATACATGAATACATAGACTGCTAAGGAAAGGAAAATAATTTTAACTATTTATTCACCAATCAGAAAAAGTGGTGGTAAATAAATTTCCTTATATTTCACACTTAATTCTACTTAATTTAACAGCTGGTCAAACACAGAAAAAATTAATTCTCAAAAAAATCCCAGCATGATGCCATTTGAATTACAATATTAACCAATCTACAACTTTAATAACATTTTTAAGTCTACTGTAGCTCATTATTTTACAACCACCTGTGTACCCCTTTCATCAGTTTCTATCATTTCTGTTGTAAAAAGACCTTTAATCTGAGGTTTGCATAGCATTTTTCAGGCAATGCAGCAGTCATCCTTGGATCCATCCTTGGATGTGGACGCAGTTCATAGTATAAAAGCCACTGGAACCACTCTATTCTAGCACCAGGAGACTGGACTGCAGGTGGATGGGTCATTGAGGGCCTTGCCTTGTGCCAGAAATGGCCACACTGCTGCGTCCGTGCGTGCTCTCTGCCGATAGCTCAAGGCATGGCTATATGAATATGGAGCAAAAGCACTAAACAAATCTTTGTAAAAATGGAAATAAGGAATAACTCCTGAGATCTGAGATAAGGATTAGAGCTATAAGCCCTATTATCCCCAAATGTTCTGGAGGATGGGTGATAACCATCAGGTTTACATCTCAGCCCAGATGTTTCTTCTGTCACTGTGTGAACATATTAGAGAGCAGCCGAGACTATGGCCAGTTTGAGCAGGTGCCTTTCCTGTGTTCCACCTCCCTGGCCTGGTGTGATTCAATACAATGCTGGCATGCCATAAAAGACTGCTGCTGCAAAATTGAAATTGAATAATGAGCTATTGTTGCGGCACTCTTTGTCAAGAAATACAAATCTCAGACTAATCTCATGTACAGGAACCATTTTGTTCACTCTATGTAGCAACTTCTGGTCCCTTGTAGAAGCTCGAGTGCTTAAGCACACGAATGTCCCAGCACAGGCAAGGTTGGCAGGAGAAGCCTACATTGGATCAAAACCAGGGAGGGCAGAGGGCAGGGACAAGGAAAATTAAGCTCACTGCGTTGAAACTTGAGAAATATACAGTATATTATCTGCACCGAGAAAAGGCATCCAAGGATTTTTAATACACATTAGAGGTCAGAAAATCTGCTGCATGTCTCATCCATCCAGCGGCACCTCTGGAACTGCAATTTTCCATACTGACTCAGAGGAAAAGCAGTGTCACTTACTCAATTGTCCACTCACACTGTCAAGCTCTCTGGCTGTTTTTTTTTGTTTTTGGAAGTTCTTCCAACTCAACCCAATTTAGTTTAATTTGAGGTTGGAGGAGAATAGACTCATAGGGCGCGGGCACAAAGAGAGAGGGAAATCACAAGGGAAATACTGAATCATCAAGGCCAACCATGCAAGTCCCACTCCCCATGGTCAGAGGGCCACCACCGATGCACTGGTTTGGACCAAATGTGGGGAGTCTGGTGATTCCTATCTGTGATCCCCTCTGAGGCAACTTTGTCAAGGATGGGAAAGATTCAGTGAGGAATATCAGGATAAAAACATCACTACTGACCCACACAGACCATTAAAAGGTGTGGCAGGTCTCAGTTTTACGAAAGGGAACTGCTGGTGCAGGGGCAATTTCATGTTTGCAGTAGAGATCTCTGTGCCTTGGAAATCTGTTGGGAGAAAAATCACCAGCACCGAAGTCCTAGAGATAAGAGAACACATCTGCAGAAGCTAAGGATGCATACATTGTATGCCTCACCCTATGCTCCAGCCTCCTGGAGACAAGAGATTGTCCAGTCTTCAGCGTAGCAGAGTAAGACTGGAGCTGTGGAACACAGACAGCAGAGAAAAAAAAAAAAAGCCATCTCCAGCACAGGGGTTCAAAGCTGCTCTGCTGCTGCTGGACCACCACCCAGCTAAGTGGGATTACTTATGGAAGGGGGACTCATTCTGCAGGGTGACTTTGGTGAGGGTGGAAGGTGTCTCAAAGTAGCAGACCCTGCCCTGGTATGAAGAATTAAGGGTAGCAAAGGGCTCCTTTCTGCTTGTCCTTGAGAAAGGATTTGGAGTTGGCAGCTGTGTGTTTATTACCAAAGGACTTTGCACCCTTACATGCACTGATTCTTCTGCCACAACCGATCCAACTTTGGAGATGCTCTACCGAGCAGCAGTGGCAGAGACACAGCCAATCACACTGGAAATCCAAAGGTCGTTCCACCAACAAGTGATTTCCCACGCTCCAGGAGGGGCATCTGTGTGACTATTCACCTGCCTTAAGAAAACACTCCAGACCTCTGAATCCACTGACCACAGATCTGTTCTGCCTTTTCCAGAAAGTTCTTCAGTTACACAAACAACATTTATCAGTCCACTGAGTGTTTTTTAAAACCGAGGCCTTCTATTTGTTATTCTTGGTTGTTTTTCTTTTCTCTTTATCTACCCTGAGCAACGCTACCTTCAGGTCTGTTTTCCTTGACTACAATTTTTGATCCACTTATAACTTTAAAAATAATATCTTTCATCATAAACTTCAAGGCAGAGTTTTCAAATAGTTTCCAAATTATAGCCCCGAGACTTAGGGGTCATATTTCCTGACACTCTAATCAGTATGCCAAAATACAAAAATTATGAAATTGTAAAGCACTGTCTGCATTTTTCACAAACTCTGATTATTTTAACCAAAAAAAAAACCAAAAAACCAAAAACCAAACCCTAAACTAAAGAAATTTTCTCAGCATGTTTTTAAAAGCTTGATGAAAGTTCTTAAGATAATAATTGCTGAACCACAAATATTGTGTTACCTTAGAGTACAGAAGTATCCTCTCACCCGCCTTTCCTGCTTGAGCTCTTTGTTGGTCATTAACTGCCCGTGATGAATAGTTTCTTCCATTATCCAAAGTACAGATCTGTCTTCGCTAGACAATAGCCAGCTCTGCTGGCAGATGAGTGCATTTTGGATCAGATATTCTCTATTCTTACAGTTTTACTTAATGAAAATTTGAAACAAGTAGTAATCCAATTGCCAAAAAAAAAAGATACAAGATGATGTAGGGAAAAATATTCAAATTTTTAGAACAACAAACACACTGCATATTCCTCTTTCAGCTTTTCCAGTTCTCAAAGTTTTTACTTTGGCACCCACAACACTTCTAAAATATATGGGAAGTTAAGTGTCTTAAAAGGATTCTGCAATCTAAATACCTCTCTGAATATTGTCCAGAATGTCTTATTCGGAACCAAAGTAAAAATATTTCCATTGACTTCACTAAAGTTGGCATCAAACTCTTCACATCCAACTGTTCTGCTTGTCTTAGTATAAAACAGACCATACTGAACACGTTAGAGAAGCATCAAGCTTTTTCATTCACCCTTCCCTCTCTTCAGCCTTGCACCTTCCAGGGCTGTTTTTTGTGCTTCATCTGCTTGTGTTTCCCTTTTTTTTTCTTCAGGCAATAAGAAAGGCACAGATTCATCCCACTTCATTTTGTATATTTATACAGAGGCTCCCAAGGCTGAAGCCTCATCATGTCGCATAAGAGCTGTCTGTCTCTGGAGGACAACTCGAGATCTAGAAGCTGAAGTACCTCTCTCTATCTCTCCTTCTCTGTGAACTAGAGAGGAGCCTACAGAAACGGGTTCCTCATTTGGCCCCTCAGTGCAAGACCTACAGTTGGGCAGGGCAAATCTGTGTTCAGTCATGCAATCCCACCCAGCATCCACTGGGGACACTGGATAGCCACTGACTCCATTAAACTGCTCCCACCACATTTTTCTTGTAAAAAACACCCCTCCAAGAGCATGGCAGGGTCAGAACAGAGGGCACAGTTATGCATGTCCAAGCCCTCTTCCCAATCTTATCAAACAGCACTCCCTTTCTTTCTATTTTTTTTTCTCAATAGTGAATCTACACCTCACTTTCCACAGGAAGGGCAGGGAGGACAGAGATGCCAGCTCTGTCCCTCCCCTCCTTGTCCCGAGGCTAAAAAGCATGACATAAAAGCAAATCTCTGTGGCTTCTCCTTATCATCTATTTACTGAAGGAGGTGGCCTGCCCTTGGTGCTGGGTTGTGGTTTCAGGATATGCCCCGATGTGACCGGCTCTGCACAAGGACAGCCGTCCCACCATGCTCCCTTGTGTTGGGCTCAGACCCAACTGCCCCCTCCACCCTCACCTCACTCCCCAGAGAGTCCAAGCTTGTCAGTGGGAAATTAACGGACTTGCTTTCCTCTATAGTTCGTCCTTGCAAGGGAGAACAGCTGCTGTCCTCCCCATCCCCAGGGAGGTCTCCTCACTGCTCCTCTAGCCAGAACATTTGTAACTGGATGTGAAATAGAAAATAAAAAAAAAAATCAAAATTCAGAGTATTTGACAATGACAAGCATGGAGACCAGAGCTTTTAGGAATTATTTTATATGCTAATTTACACACAGAAACTGTTGTCAGATTTGTAAAATTGCTATAATGGGGACTTGCACTGATTTTGTCCACAGTGTATTTTATGGCCTTGAAAACAATGTACTTGATTGTATTCCAAAAGTGTTCCTTGGGGGGCAACAAGGCTTCCACCTTAGCATGCAATTTTTGAGATTCATGAACTCGTCTCTTAAGCTTACTAAAACCAGAGACTGTAGTGATCTTGCCTGATCTTTTCATCTATCCCCATAAGCTCTCCTATTCTCAGATGTCCTTGTGCAGAGCTCTTTGTAGCCTGGAGAGTTACTGACTGAGGAGCAGGAACATTTTGGGGTTATCATCTACACCCCCTTTTCAAACAGCCAATTTCAGGGCTTTCAGGTGGAGGAAGGAGCCAGCTGCCTGCATTTTGTGGCAAGAAGATGGGGAAGAACAAACATGAGTACTACTGAAACCAGACCTCCCGTGTTTGGTGGCAGTTGGACCTCTCGAGGAAACCACTTAGGTGGATACCCTGCCCCATGCTGTTGAGCAGTTCCCCCTGCCCATGGTTTTGGAGGAAAAGATCACATACCATCACACACACAGCCAGAGCCTTCTGGGATTAATAAAATTATTCACTCCTCTTCCCCAAAATGTTTTGGATTAACCTAACAAAATTTCCAAAACTGTGGCAGGATGGAATACCTGTGGCACCAAGCTCAAGCGAGGTGAGTGGTAAGCCCGCAGAGTAACATGAGGGTAGATGACAGTAAGCTGCTCAGGAATCACCTTCTTAATACCAGCTTTTACTATGTTTACAAAAACTGTCTCTTTTTTTTTTTTTTAATTAACTGTAATGCCACAGCATACAAAAACAGTGTTTTATTTTTTCATTTAATTTTTTGATCCTTTTGCATAAATAATCTCTAAAGACAAAATTTGTATTTGCAGTTTTATGCCCCAAATATCCCTGAAAATTCAAATGGGCATAAGATTTCAGGTAATCTCAAATTGCAATCAGGATTGATTTACAAGAAAGGAGCCACAGAAAAGATGTGAAATATTTGTTCTTAACAGAATCTGGTGAAATAAGTGACCAGAAGGGAATTTCCATTTATAGTACTCTGTGTACTGCTGTGGCTGTAGCACTGCCTCCGACAGTGGGATGATTTCACATTTAAAAGTGTATCTACCCTTTTTGCTCCAATTATGGTACAATAACACAGTAAAATGCCAACATTTTGAGGAGGAGGTGCAGCCAGGCAGTTTTTATGCATGTGATGGTCAGCAGCTGTGAGCACCTGGCTGGGAGGGGGCTGAAAACTGCACCCCTGTTAAATGCAGCTGCCTCACATCTTTCCCCAGCCCACACCTGAGAATACAAAGGATTTCCTATTTTTGCACAGCGAAAGGAGGAACACACTGAAAGTGCAGCTGGGGTTCCGTGTCAGGCAGGATCTGATCACTCTGCCTAATGCAACAGGTAATGCTCACACATTTGGTGGCAGGGTTTCTCTCACTGTTCCCGTAGGTTTTCATTGCTGTCATCATCAGGTTATACAAACCATTAATTAGGTCTTAAACCACATTCACAAAAGAGAAAACAGCATTGGTATATGGACATTAATTAACCTGTTACCTGAGACCTTCAGGACCGTGAAAGCAACTCAAACGTGCCACTGCCAGTGAGTTCAATGCTAAGTTGGTGTCAAAAGGCACCTTTCAGCAACTTGGATGTACAAAATCAAACATAAGCAAAACTGATCATGACCACAGTGTCCTAAAGCTCTGGAAAGAGAGTGAGGAGGAAGGACAGTCCCTATAGACCCACCCTGGCATCAGTCAGGACTGGATCCCCTGCTACAATAAGCAGCGGGCTCCCTGAGGTCACCATCACCACACACATCTTTAGCAGATTACAGGTGCTACATTTCTACTCAAAAAAAAAAAAAAAAAAAAAAAAGAAGGAGGAATTAAAAGTTTTGACTTACCGCATTGAGCCCCAGAAGATTTTTTGGGAGAGAAGAGGTGACTCCTGACAGAATAGCCGTGGCCACCACTGCCCCCAGGCACTGGGCAATGATGTACATGAGCGCCTTGAAGATGCTGATCTGGCAGCTCAGCAGGAGGCCGAGGGTCACAGCGGGGTTCAGGTGGGCACCACTGATGTGGCCCACGCTCTGCGCCATGGTAGCAATGGATAACCCAAAAGCCAGGGACACCTTCACGTTGTCCTGAGACCTTGTTGATGTTTCGTTGCCCACCACTGGGAAGTTAAAGCCCAGAGCCGAGCCAATGCTGATAAAAATAAAAAGGCTCATGGCAAGGAACTCAGCCACCACTGCCCTCCAGAACATTTTCTTTTTGAATTCACTAGCCATCTTCCCTCTCTCTGTCTCTCTCCCCTCCTCACTTTCCCTTTTCCCTCTCTCCCTTCCCTTGCCTGATATTTTTCCTTTGAGTTCTGAAGAGAAATCTGGAGAAAAAATACAGTCCTTGGATTATTTATAGGGCATTGGGTGGTCTGTAGGAGGGAAGGGGTGTTGCACAAAAGGAGGAAAGAACATCTACATAGATGCTGACTGCTAGATTGATGTAAGACACTGCATGCCTGCCAAAGTTTTTTCTTCCTTTTTTTTTTTTTCCCCTCCCTTAACAGCGTTCGATCTCTGCTGCCGTTTTTAAGAGGCTTTTTAAAATCCTTTAAAAAGTCTTCAGGAGTGCCTCAGGAATTTTACCTTCGCTTCTTTAACTTCTGTACCATTCAGCACATGGATTGGAGTGAAAGCTTTGACAGGATTTCTGTCCTGAGCCGGACTGAAACAACAAGCAAAGTTATCCGGTGCAGGCTGGTAAGTTATTCATGCTTAGCTTCACCAGCGGTGGACGACATCCGCAAGTAGTAAATAAAAATGACAACTTAATCCACACTCCAGAGACTTAAGTACCTCTGTTTCTTTTGAAAACAGGTAGAAATGTCTCTTTGGCTGGCTCTGGGGTCGTGTTTCTGATGCCAAGCCTGACAGCTGTATGGACCAACACACGGATTTACACAAGCTCGCATGAGCTGGCGTTAACTGATGAGTGGTAGGGATCAGTTTTAAGCTCTGTGACCACGATGTGAATCTGATTTAATGCTGGAAGTAAGCTGAAAGTTTTACATGGATGCAATCTGGATGTTAAGGGACAGATGATTTGGGGTTGTTCGTTTGGATTTTTTTTCAATTTTTAAAAAAATTCTTTCTTCACCTTTTTTTCTTTCAAGCATAGACGTGTCTCAGGATTTCCTTAGACTCGCTCTCCCACACTTTTTCTGACCAGGAGGAAAAAAAAAACAATTTGGGGGCTTCCTAGCCTACGTCCCGCAGTGAAAGCGTGTCTCACACCGCTCTGCTGACGGTCATCTGTCCTGGCTGTCACCAGGGAGACTGGCTGCTGCTGCTGCGTCGCAGGACCAGCTGGAGACAGAGACAGAAGGGGAGAGCGAGGGAGAAGAGAAATTACATGCTTGATTTTGCAGACAAAATGAATCTCCTGGCAGTGCCAGAGCGCCTTTGGGAGCAAAAGGTCTGGCTGCCTCTGGTTTTATCACAGCAGGACTTGTACACATGCCTCAGATTAACCCCTGCGTTATCAGATCTCTGCCTGCTTGAACGGGTGGTGGTACCTTCATCTTTAAATCAGGGGGTTTGCTCTACCTTCAAAATCTGATCAGAGTCAGATCTAACTCCTCAGGCACAAGTCTTGAAAGATGGGTATTTAAAATCAAACTACTTCTCTGCCTCCTCTTTTTTCCTTCCTTTTCTTTCGTTAATGCACTGGTGTCAACTTCTAAATTGTGCTTAGGTTTATTCAAGGCTTTTTCACTTGGATAATACGTCAATATGAAAATAAAATCAAATACACACCTGGATAGCATTAGGCAGTCAAGAAGGTATTTTAAAATATATTCAGCTTTCAGAAGATGATTCAGATACAAAGCTGAGGACTGTTTAAATAAAAATCCAGATGTCTGCAGCCTGTCATGTCCGAGTTCTTATTCTTTCTAGACATCAGATGTTCTTGATTTTCCATATAACCAATTTTATTTCCTTCTGTTTTATAATACGCTTACACAACAGAAGTGTACCAGTGAAAAAAGAAGGAAAAAGCAAAGAAATGGGAACAAATTAATTATTGGTTTGGCCCTTCTAATTACAGTGAGACTTTAACTAAGAAACAGGTGCAGACAAATCAAAAATAAAATTTAGCCAAACATGGTATGTGGTACAAATTTAATATAAGATACAGTTGATGCTAGCTGTACTCTCTTCATTGAAAGTTTTTATTTACTGCAAATAATCTCTGAGTCTTGAAGATTGGAAGTTACCAGCTTCTCTGGTCCTACCAAGCAGATGCCCAAGGCAAAGGGCATTCATCAGACACTTCAGGGAGCTAAGGAAAGCAGAGTTCTATGAATAGCTTACAAGAGTTTCCATGTGTCCCAAATTGGCATCTGTGGGATGGAGCTGCCTAGATATTCAGCTGTGTCTACAGGAAATTCCCTCTTTACTCACTTCTTCCTACAATTAGGGCCTGGGTGACCAAACAGCCTCTGTACCAGTACTGATAAGGTGAGAAGGAATCTCTCAAAGGAAAATTTCTAGAAGCCAGGAAAATAGCCTGAAGAAGTACTGCAGAATGATTCCCTGATTTTTACAGTCTCCCATAGGTATCCCTGACTGGCCTGTGCCAGCCGTGGAGTGCCAGGCAAGTAAGACTTTTAGTCTGACCAATGGAATAACCTTAACATATGTGAACAACATGCAAATTAAATGTGCTTTGAGAGCAGAAGGTTGGTCACTCCTCTTGAGAGTTAGTTAATATACCTTTATTTTCATACTGGGATTCTCCATTTATCTCTTCAAAACTACTACCCACTTCTTATTTCGTATTTTGGAACTAGATACCATCAGAATGAAATAAATAAATAAAAATATAATGTAGACAGAAAAAAAAAAGAAAATCCATTTAAAAAAAAAATAAAGGCAAAAACTATTACATATAAACAGGGAAAATGCACATTGAAAAGAGATGTGTGGAGCTATTAGCCAATCTTACCCTTCTATATTCTGATGCTTACAAAATCATGATCATTCCTGCTGTGTTGTTATTAATTGCTTGCATGGTGATGATGTCTGGGGCCCCCTCACCTTCAGTGGTGCTCAAGAAAGACAGTGTTGTCCTGTGTGTAGAAGAACAGTCACGTGGGGAAACATAAGGACATGGGAACAAAAGAACAAATATTCTGCACAAGAAGTAGATGCAATTGGCAGAGTGGGCAAATTAAATCAACAGTATAAGCGTAATGAGGAAAGAGGAGAGAGGTGTGAGTAGACCAGCAACACCTCAGTTGGACTTCTTCATAAATGTCCTCCACAATGCAGATTTGATTGGTTCCTAGCTCATTATGCCGCTTTTCCACAAGCTGAGCTCCATCCCACCTTACTCAGGCTGAGGGTAAACACCCCAGGACTTGGCCAAGTGCTGGGAGATCTGTATACCCAGTGCACACAAACTGCCATGCACCAAAAAAGGGCAAAAATGTGGTGTCCCACATATCAAATAAGCTGGGTTTTGTGCAGACAACTTTTCTAGCCACGGTTTCAGCTTATGTGTCAAATTACACTGGAAGGTGGGGTTTGTTTTTTCTGGAATTATTTATCTAGAAATAGAGAGAGACAACTGCCAACCTGATGTAAGTGTTTAGGACAGGCAACAAAGAACATATCTGATGGGAACAAGAGGGAAGAAGTAGCTTTGGAGCTGTGGGGTGATTCTTCACAGATGATTTAAACCAATGTACTCTCAACAACTCTCTAATTTAGTCGCACTAGAGACAGTTGAGTGAAAAATCAGGCTCACAGTACTGGATACTTAATTGCCAGGATCCCAGGGCCAAGTCTTTTTTTTTTGTCTGAAACAAATCAGAATTTGAAGGGCTGTAGCACAATCCTCACTTAACATCTCAGTCCGAAAACAAATGTACTTGTTGGTTAAGTGGTAGGGTTTGTTCTGTGCTCCCACATGTCAAACTGCTCAGGATCTCTCTACTATTTGAACATGAAACAAATGTGAATGACTGTAAATTTGGTCTTGGCTAACGTGACTTCTCTGGGAATTTTCCACTTAGCTGAAGGAACAGTCAAAGTTGAAGGGCAGGGAGAATGTTGAATGATTGAAGGAACCAGAGGAACTCCAGCAAACTTCAGTTATTCTTCTCTCGAGAAAAACTAGTTATGCTGTGACCCTGCTAGCCAAGTCTTGTAGGAGGCAAGTGGTGATTGCTAAGAAAAATATATTACTCAGAGTTTCAGAGAACACAGCAGTTCCTACTTTCTGCCCATAGTCTTTCATGCCTGTGAGCCTTCACTGACTTTCTCAACTCCATAGAGAAGAGCAAAGCCTTGCAGCAGGGAAGAGCTAGAGGAACCACGTATTCTTGCCCAAATATCTCAGAAAATGAAAGGACTCTGGCACTGCCTGCTGGAATAAAAACGTTTTCCCATGTATTCTATTCAGTGCTATCCATACAGAAAGTCAGAGTTCAGAGGTGGAGTTTCCCATATGAATAATGCCACTGACTTAGATAGATTTTCACCAATATTCAGAAGCTGCTTGCTGGAGTCAGTTCACTTTCTGGCTAGAAGGAGAACCTGTCCCACTTGTTGACATGAAAAGTACGAGGTTGCCATTGAGTCAATGTAAAGACAATGGGGAATTTCTCTGCAGGAGAGGTGCCTGAGCACAACTGATGCCTGACAGCATGAGTAAGGTGTCCAAGAACTGGCAGGGGTTTTAGACTGAATGCTTGACTTAATGATCCTAAATCGAGGAAAGATGGAAGATTTCAGACACATTCCCCTTTTTAGTATTTGCTGTCAGCCAGCCTAAGCACCCACTTGCTTCATATGCTGACTGTAGAAAAAAAGTCCCTCCGTAGCTACTCAGTTGACTTTGTTCCCTGTACGGTAAACGCAGTGCCTGTAATATCCTCTTACAGAGCTGGACACTTAAATCCCTTTGTGAGGCTAGACCTGAATTCTCAGAAACTCATCAGTGAGGATCAGCAGTTATTTATCAACCACATGAATCACCTGCTGTGCCGGGAGCCAAGACGTTGTGTCACTCTGTAATGAGCAAGATTCAAAGGCATAAACTTCACATGATTAATTTTCATTTGGGTACTTCATGATTCAGTGAAATCAAAGCAGGTTGCAAAGAGTGATCAACTTTTTTCCTTTTCTTAAAAAAAAAAATAATCTGTACACTCTTCCATGTTTGCCTAGTTATCATAATTATCTTTTGAAATATTTTCTTTTATTTTTTAATTTTCACTACATATGGATATGTGAGCCTCCCTGCTACAGCACTTCCCTATTTCTACTCTTCATTTTCAGTGAAGTTTATCAGTGAATATATCTGTGACTGTACTGTAAAAATAAATGAATAAAATTCAGTATCAGCAGAGGCAAATCTATTTACATCAATGACCAATTTAGTCCAGATAGACAGAGAGGATGACTAAAAATTGTTTTCTTTTGAAGGACACATCAAAGACCTTTGAAGAGAAAATTACACGAACATCCTTGGAGAGTTTGTTTCAAATTTCATTTCAAGTTGTTCTCTCTTCTGAGAGTAAAAGAAGGTGGCATTTGTGTCTACCATGACAATGGCTCCAACAGAGCAGGTGTCTGCTTCTTAGTGAATGCATAGTGTGTGCATTTTCAGGATGTGATCACAGCCCTCAATTTTTAGACATCTACACATCATTGGCTCTATTTATACAACTATTTAGGCTACCTAGGCTGCCTAACTCCAGAGTCAGTGCTTAGCTTTCTCTGGAAATCCTAATTCTATGACCATAAGAGTTGTACAGCTGCCAATTATGTCAGTGAAAGGGATGTTATTACTCTTTTTTTTACACTTCTGGGTCATGAAATTACAAAACTGATTGTCTTCCAAGAGGGACAAAAAAGGGAATTTCCCAGATAGCTGCTAAATCAGCCTGCACCAAGAACCAGATTTTTCATTTTCCTTGATTCTCTGGTATTGCCAAGTTGACAGCAGAGTCTCTCTGAAGGAGGTAGCATCTTGTACAGAAAAGTCGCCTCTCATCAGAATCATCTTTTGTCTGAAGGCATCTTCCAAAATAGGCATTTCTTCTCCCCAATCTTATACTGGAGACAGAAACTGCATGCTCTGCTACTTAGCAGCAGGCAACTTGCAATGGTATTAATAGACCAACCAATGTCCCTCTTAGAGTAGCAACGGATGCTAACCAAACAAATGTCAACACACTTTAGGAGCAAGCCATTTTTGTGAGAAAGTGAGTATGAATCCCTTATCATAAAACGAGAGAAAATCTTACGACTTTCTACAAAGAAAACTTCCCATATATGTGTTATTTAAACACAGTTGTCTTTAGAAATGGTTGGTTTCTCTGGCAACCCTGGAAAATGCCATCACACTTAGAGTTAAATTCCATTTTTTTTTCTAAGTGAATATATTTAGCAACCATTGTCCTTTTGAGTTTCCTGTGCCCAGTGCATCACTGGGAGGTTGACCTTTTTTTTTTTTTTCCTTTTATTTCACCCTACACATTTTGTTACATAAAATAATGTCTGCCAGGAATACTGGGCATGACACATCAGTGACTGTGCTAATGAAAGCCTGGGTAGCTCATTACAAGCAGAGGAGGTGAATAAACCATTGTTATTGCTGTAGGAAAGTTTTCAGTATGGACCAGAGTTTGCTTGGGTTTTTTTAACATGCAGGAGAAATCAGGTCCAATCTTCTACCGCCCTAAGTCACAAAGCTCCACTGAAGCAATGCTGATTATTTGGTTGTTTTGACATTTGTTTTGAGGAAGGCTTTTAATGTAATTTTAATGAGTTTTGTTACCCATATTTCATCACTGCCATATGCTCTATGCTCTGTTTCCCCGTGGCTCAACTGCTTGGCCTCACAGCTTGTCGTTGGCACAGCCCGAGATGCTGATTCAACATCAGAGACTTCTTTATAATAGTGAATTTATTTTAACTGCCAAGTGTTATAGGGCACTGCATGTTGAGCTGATATGAAAATAAAAGGGAGACCTTGAGGCAAAACTTGTGACCTATTTCCCAACCAGGAGGAAGCCTTGAGGTGAACTTTGCAAATTTATCACACAACAACGATCTGTGAAGTGTCAGCTGGACTTGTCAAATCTATGAGATCGCATTGCAGCAGCAAAGTAACTCACCATCTTAATACAGGCTGCAGAAATAAAGCAATAAAACAAAGTAAGGGAGGTTATTTAGTCTTTCCTACATCTCCAGTTACACTTACAATGCTTCTGACAGCAGTTTATCGAGGTTGTCTTAAAGACCTTCCTCAAGGATGGTGATTCTTCTACCCTTTAGATGATCAATTCAAATGCTTACCATTAGAAAGGTTTCCAAACTTCCAAAATCTCACTTGTTACAGCTAAAGCCCAACAACATGCATCTTGGAAAACAATTTATTTGCTTCCTCTCAAAAATCTGTGAGATTTGTAAAGATTATTGAGATTATTGATCTTATTTTTTCTAAACTAATCAACTGATTTTCTTACAAACTTTTATCTTTCTTTTATTTTTTTTTTTACTTCTGTAAATTTAATTATTTATCTGGTGTTTGTATTACTATAACACCATGTATTTTCTCTATAAGATAACTTCCTTTGTACTTCAGACCAGTTTTCCAATTCACAAGATTCATCTTAAATTTTAATCTTGCACCTCCAGAGTACTGCCGTCCCTTCTAACTCAATAATGTTTGCAACTTTAACACCTGATCACTAATCCAACACTCAAGACATAAGGAATTGAAAATAAGATACCAAAACAAGATCCTAGCAGAGCCACTATCTCAATGCCATTCTCAATTTTGATAATAAACTGTCTCTCAGGTGTAGTTTTCCAGCAGCCATGCACTTACTCTAGTTTCATGATCCTGGATGGTATTGTTCTCCCTTGCTTACAGGAGCATAACTCAAAATTTGACTAAGGTCAAGAGATATCTATCACAACTCATCTACATGTAAGCCTTAAAACAAAAGAAAATCCATAGCAATAGCGGTGTTCATCTTATCTACTTCAGAGAGCTACCGTTACGTTAGGTGCACTTGTCTCCCTTACAGTCAGTGGAAAGAAAAAGGTATTTTTGGCACTTGACTCATTGAATCTGTTTATACATGCACTTTGTGTGCATGACACCAGAGACACCACTGACCACGCTGACCATATCTTTACTTCGAAGTAAACTTTGATACATAAAAATACTTGCTTGTGACATGAATTATTAGCAAGTCCTACCATATCTCTTCAGGAACAAATGTAGAGCAGATTGGCACTGGGGAAGCAAAAAGATTTGCCAACATTGTCCAGTCTGGTTGTTACAAAAACAGTTACAACTGGGAATGGGTTATAGTCTTGTGGACACAAACTGTTACAGACTGAATCAGTTTCCTGGTGGTTGTATTTCAGCAGGAAACATTATATTTAACCGCATGATGAATCTCAGGAACCTTGTTTTGCAGTTACTTTGCAAAGTGAAGACCTATGTGACCTAGACACATGTAGGCAAAATATCTGCAAGACCTTCAGCTAAGATTTGTCCGTTTTCACACCATATCTCATATGGATTACATGCACTAGCATCTGGGCTTGGACAGCTGTGGCAGAAGAGGGCATGGCCATATGTCACATATCTGGCATCCTGCAAATCCCCTTGTGACCTGTATGTGAAAGGACTGAAGATTCTAGATGCTACTTTTCATCAGGAGGGTGGATTTAAAGGAAATGCAACTACTTCCACCCTGAAGAAGTCCTGCCTTTCCTCTGCCATACATCAAGATGATGTGGATCTCTTTTGGAAAGTGTCAGTCTTCCCCCAATAGCTATAGAGGGACCTCAGATAACCAGCTTAAACTCAGTGTTTAACTTCTAGATGGCTTAAGCTAGGTGAAATTAATCTCACTCTCAGTGAAGATCTCAGAGAAACTTCATTCAGTCCTAAGCTGTAGTATTCTTAAGCTCAAGTGTTTCTTTATACTCAAATGAGTTGAGATTGTCTTTAGCATAGCCAAAACATGGCACTGCACACACTCATTCTCTGCTCACTGACACGGTCTCCTAAATCATCTTCGGTGATAAAGCTCTCCTGTCCATTGTCTTCTCTCTCATTTTATTGAAGATATCATCTGTCTTCCCCTTTCTGAGTACTCAGGAGCAATAACCATGGGCATTTATGTACCTTTGAAGGCACAGTTCTATCCCTGTGCCTTTATGGGTACTGTAATTTGCTGTAAATACAGTTCAGCCTTTTTCTGAGCACTGTACTTTTTCTTCCTTGAGATCACCAACATCTTGCCATGTGAGTCTGTATGTGACCATTTCACTGGTTGATTGCATCTTCCTTTCTCTTTCACCTTTTGTCCTTTTCCTCTTTCTCCCTCATTTTTTATCAGATGTTCTCTTTCTTTCCAGATTTGAAATTCCTGTTCATAGAAGCCAGCATCACACATGAGAGTTGCCCTGAATTGTGCCTTGTTTTATCTCTAAACGAAAACATGAGGACACCAGCAAAGACATCAACATTGGAGCCAATTAATTAAAAGTGAAATAAATATTGTGATTAACTTTCAACTGTCTCCCTACACGATAATGATCACTGCAAACATCTTACTATCATTACAACTTGGAATCCCGTCTGAATGTAAAAAAAAATAAAATTAAATACAAACAGATTGGGAGAGACTAATTATTCCTTGCAGCAGTAATTCTGAATAAGTTCACACTCATTATATGAGTATTTATAGGGATCACCAGTTTCCTTCCTTGCAGAAAATCATCAATGTGCAGAACCACAGAGTTTATCTAGAAAGTTTGGCAAAAACAGACAAGCCAGGTTACTGCAGAAGTAGTCTAAGATGTAAAATTGAAAAAAAAAAAGTTTGTAAATTGTATTATCTAAAAAAAAGTAAACTACATTATAAAAGTCCAGCTTTCCATCACAGAAGCAAAGCAGAAGCATTAAAATTTTTGGCCTTTTCCAAAGTAATCTCTCAGTTTTGTGGTTGTGTGATTCTGTTCTCATCTCACCAGAACATTTGTTAGTTCTCTATCATATTGCCTCCTATTTTTCCACCTCTTCCTCATCTTATAAGGAAATAAGACTCAAGTATTAAGTGCGTGCAGATTGGTACTGCGGAAGAGCATGTTTGCACCTCAGTGACACCAAGAGTGTTCACGCTGATTCATTGGTGCTACATCAGGACATAAAACAGTGATCCTGGCATAAGCCAAGCTTTTCTAGATCTTTCTGTAGCAGTTTAGGGCATGTCTGTATGTAGTGCCATGTCTGCACTGGACAGTCCCCACCCCACAGGTGAATTGCTGTCAGGGTCTGTCTTCAGAGGAGACTGAAACGTGCCCACAGAGCAGTGCCTTAAAATAAACCCTTTGGCTTTGACAGAAATAGATGACGAATGCACACATCACGTGGTGGTGTGATGGTAAAAGACAGTCGGAGAGGAACCCGCTATGGCTAATGTGGCATGAAGAGAGCTGGGCCACACCTTTAATTTGTGCATTCATTCTCTTCATTCAATGAGAGTTGGGATAATTATACCCCCACCAAGGTTTGCAGCGCTCTCAGAAATTCCAAACTAAGTATTTATACTCTGCTGTGAAAGTGTGTTTGTGTTTTTATATCATGCAGTTTTTCAAGCTTTTTCTTCCAACTGGAATATCAGAATACCTGAGTGCTATCTCTGTATGTGCTCATACTCTTTAGTCAATTAAGAATATAGGCCCATAAGTATTGCATTGACCTGTTAAATTCTCAGAAAGTTAATTAAAAAGAAATTCACAAACATTGTCATATGCCACAAGATTGCTTTGAAGGAAAGAAGAGATTCTGAGAAACAAGGAAAATCAAGTCATCAGTATGCACATCAATTTAAAATCTGAATATCTGTTAATAAGCAGAGTGGCTTAAATGAGCTGCTTTGGAGGTGACTTGCAGGAGTTTGTAGGCTTTAGAGATTCATCCCTGTTCTGCATTCCCACTTTGTCCTGTGTATTACATGGCAGGAACACTTGTGTGTCTCCAGGGAGGGTGGAAAAATGGAAGGATGGATGACACTCGATGGCTAAAACTTTCTGAACAAGAAAGAAACAGGAAAAATCAGACAACTGACTTGTTCATTTCAGATAAAAGTCCTTTCCCTCGCACAACAAGATTTCTGCCATAATGTGGGATAGTGTATCCACTAGCTCCAGGACAAGGAGAAAAGGGAGAAGAGTGTGTCAGCATTCATCCCCCATTGATATATGAGAAGAACAGTTGACTTGCATGACGTTAGGATCAGACCATCATGGAACTGGATGGAGGTTGGTTTTCTTCACTTGTACTGGTTCTGCATCTCCTTTTTGCCTTTGCTGGGCAGGAGGGGAGATGGTAATCTCCTACCAAGTCCCTCAATTGGCTTGAAAGAAAGGAGAGAAGCCTTCTAGTCTCGTGGCATCCAGCAGAACTACTCAGGGTTTGACTCTCAGCTTCCAAAGAATTTCTGAGGCAAATATTTAGCCCCTATCCTCTAATCTGCTCCAACCTGTGGAAGAAGGAGCCATCTGGGATGGAAATAGGTCTAATGACCAAGGACTTCAGAATTTGTGCTGAGAAATATATGTGTCCTGGAAGGATGTGTCTCTGCAGAGAATTTGGCAGATTTGAGTAAGCACGTAGCTTGGACTACTGGGTCAGCCGCGTGAATGTTATCAGTAGCTATGGGGGCTTCTTATATTGATTGTTTAAGCCTCCCAAGCTTCTTAAGGCACAGCTGGACTCATTAAAAGTCAGGGATAGTTGCCAGTGCCACAGACCAGCAGCATTTCCATTAGCAAAGCCGCTGCACATCTGGATTAGGGTGTGATCCTGTTTTCTTTGATTATCCACCACCATAGATCCAGACAAGTGAAGAGCTAGGAAGGGAAAGCTAATTATCAAGCAAATGATCTTTACAAAGTTTGGCTGAACTGTGTATCTTTAATATAAGAATTATGCTAGGATTGAATATGGCAGAAGGAAAAATGTCAGTTTAGCTGGGAGAGGGAACCTCAAGGGAAATAAAAAAGGAACAGCTGGACTGTGTTTCTTGCATATGCAGGCAGTTTTGGCTCCTAATATTGTTGTAGAAATTGTCTGAGATGCAAACATTAGCTGAAGCTCAGCAGGTCTTGCTAAACAGCTGCTCCCAAAATCAAGAGCACGTTGACCCTCTGGGAGTACCAAGCACATTTTTCAGACTACAGTCCTTTTCGCGCCATATAGATATAATACCAACCATGACTTTGGTCTCCAACATTCTGTAATCGTGTAAAGGTTGTAAAATTGTTGTAATCATTTAACTGCTGAAAAGAGCAGTTCCCCCTTGCTCAGCTGACACCTCATGTCAGGGACTGGGACTGACACAGACTGTAATTCAGGTTATTTAAAATAACAGTTATACCCAATGTAGCCCTCACTCTTTCTTCCTCTCTCTGTGCAATGTGAGGAGCCTGAAATGGAACAGAGATGCTTAGTAAGTAGTCAAATTGAACAATTTCACAATTAAATACAAATTTTTCAATAATATTTCAGATGCTAAGTTTTCCAAAGGACCGACAGTTTGTGTTATTTAGTTTACATCTGATGTCTTCTACTCCTAAAAAGTAAGGGATGTTTCAGACGTATTGTGGACAGAGAAAGAAGTAAAGTAGATTGCTACCTCTACAATATCTCCTGCCATCTGGACAGCCTGTACATCCAATAAGATGCAAGATTTGGACAGAAGTTTCTGGTGCCTCACCGTATCCCAAAACATAATTGAACTCAAATACTTCAAGGTGTTAGCATGCATGTTAGCACATTTGTTTTCATTTTCTGTTTTCATCTACTGGAAAGCCACAAATGAAGCCTGCTTCAAGATTTCTCCAGCCTTCTCAGAGATGGGGATGATAGTTCCAGGTAGAGCCATTGGGACATCTTAAGGTTGTCAACCAGAAGTTGTTTTCATCAGATGGCATTGTGTCTTAGCCCTCCTTGCAACAAGCTGAAGAAAAAAATTTCTTATGCTTCATAGTGAAAGATTTGTTTCCCTGCTCTGGATTGTATTTGCAGTTCTCCTTTGAACTCTCTTCATTGTTTAGATGTCTTTTCTGAAATGTGTACTCCAGGGTTGGATAGATCATTTAACAAATATTTCAAATGATGTAGTTTATAGAGGCAAGGTCACTTCCTGTCTTCTACAGACTGTTCTCCGTGTACATCCAAAAGTTGCACCGGTGTTTTTTTTTTAATCGTTCACATTGAGACAGTTATCAATTATTCATTTGCCAGTTGACAGATAAATTTCTCCCCTCCCACACACAGAACATGCAGTTTTGCCTCCCAGACTCTCAGTTTGACTTTATTAAAACAAATTTGATTGGACTGTGAATATTTAGTCATTCCTGTCCTGATAATTATTTACAAATCTACCTTTGTTGTGATATCAGAATACTGAAATCACAAGGACATTATGTTCTCATGGAGTGGTTCCTAAGCATTAAACAGCACTGTACTAAGATTATCTTTAGCTTTTTCTGTCTTAGGTGTTTTCCTGAAGCTCTGAGAACTTGTAAGGTCTCTCGAAAACCGAATTATCTAAAGTCATTGATTTACAAGATAAACTACTTCTAAAAGGTCTCTTCTGCTGACCACATGATCTTATTTATTCTTGATGCCAGGTGCTTCACGTTCTTATCAGGGGAACAGAAAACTATACTCCTGTTGGCTTACTGAACAACATTTTGTCTAGTCTTTCAATTTCTAATATATAATCATTATTATTTTGGTACAAGGATATTCTGTCTTTCCTACCACGTTCTGGAGGCCTTTTTAGTTCTGTCTGACATGCACTGAGTTTAAACTAGACAATTTCTCAGTTCTCTCCTTTGTATCCATGTCTGTAACTTTTCCTGTGGCAGGTTCTTGCAGACTGTTCTCTTCAAATGTTTTATTTATTGCTTTGGGTTTTGAAGATACACTTTCTTTTTTTCTAACTCTCAACTTCCTAATGTTTTTATGTTCCATAGTCTCCCCTCATCTCTTGACTCTTTTGCACTCCTATGCAATTCACAGCAGCATTGGGAAAATCCAAAAAACTCTATATCATCCCTTCATACTCTTTGCAAGGTGACCAGCAGTTCATGGACACCTGGACTCTTTGGTTCCTTCAGGATTGTCAACATTAAGAGAAACATTTTGACTTACACAGAGGTTTCCAAAATTTTCTGTATTAATATTTATGCTAAAAGCTATAGTCAGAAATCAGACTCGCAGAACAAGCAACTGGTGAAATTACTTCTCTGGCTCACTTCACTGTGTTCACATGGTCTGGACAGTGGATGAGGAAAGGCTGGGGTTCAAGGCTCACACTCCCATCCTTCCATATGCTCAGCGATACTTCAAAACTCTCCAGCAATTCCGGTGTTACAGGTTTCACTCATGGCAAGGACAGTAATCAGGGCACTTTTGGGGTTCAGGGTCTCACAATGTGGTGGAGGCCCAGCTAAAAATGTTGATCTTCTAAATGTTCATTTGTACTGAATTTTTCAGGATGAATGCTCAGAGTGGCTTACTCTAATCGTAAAATCTATGAAAGAAGGCGAGAATAACAAATAATGGAGAGTTTGAAATGATAGGGATCTTTTACAGGGACTTTTGATTGCATAGTGGTGGGTACTAAATTGCCCAGAAAGCACATACACTGCCAATTACTTAATGTCTTGATATCTTTGGCTGGATTGCATAAATAAAGTTTCTCCTAGAATAACATGTTCTCGAACTGTTTCTCCAGCTTATTTTCTGCACATATGTTTCCCATCAGTAGCAGACGGGGAAGTCTTACCCAGAGCACTTGTATATCCAGTTTCAGGGGTGAAGAGGAGAAAACTGAAAGATTTCTAACACTGTCTTTGATTCTGGTTTGAAAATGTTCTGATCTGCCTCATGCTTCTTTACAGCTGTGTATCTGTTGAAGGACATGAAGCCTGTGAAAGACTTGATGCTTTAGGACCATTTCCCATGCTTGTGATCTCAGAATTAGATAATTCTGCAGGTTAGGAGTGAAGCAAAATGCTAAACACAATTATTATGAGATAAAACAAAGAACTCCTCTACATCAGTCGCTGTGAGGCAATCCCAGCTTAAGTGGACGTGGAAGTAGCAAAACGCTGGTGGATTAGCAGGTTTATATCAGGAACACACTGCATGGAAACTTCATATTGCCCAATGAATTTAGACAGCACAGTCAGTGGTTTCCAGGGAGTCAATCAGCAGACCAATACATGGTGCAATCTTCTGCCTAAACATTAGTATCTGGTACCACTTTATGCGTTGCAGTCTCTTGCCTGGCCTCCAGCAGCTCTGCCAGAAATACGGGGTCTGCTTGTGCTACCTCTCTGCCATATCTGCCTGCCTTATGTGGGCATCTCAGCTACCCAATGGTAAAGAGTTTCCTAGTTTAAATGGCCAACTAATGATATGTGGGAAATTAAAATCAATGCTCAGGTGTACGAAAGTCATATGGGCCCCCTTTACTGACAATCGATAAAGATCGACACGATCAGATGGTAGTGTAGCCTGTCCCAGGACAGCGGCCAAAAGAGGTGACGCAAACCGTTGCCAGGTTGTACCATCTTCTCCCTAGGGAGGAACCTGCTCCTCCATTTTCAGATGGCTAGAGGTGAGGTGGATCCCAAGCTCTACATCACACTCAGTGAACATTTGTACAATACTGTTTCTCCTACTGAGAAAGGATGAAATGAAACTCAGCCATAAGGAATCTCTTCAGCCTCACCTGATTCCCTTTGGAAGCCTCTCTCACACTCATGCAGGCTTGTGCTAGCACTTTCCACCTTGACAAACATACAGGACTACCACAATCTCATTCCAGGGTTGGAAACATAATTAATGGTGTGTCAGAATGACTCACATCACCACTTACCTCATGTTTCCCCTTCTACATCCTCACTCTGCATACTCTCATTTTCCAGCTGCCACCCCTATGCAGGTGGCATGCAGACCTGTCCACTCTGTTTTCTTATCCTGCTCAGTGTGGCTTCTTCTCTTCACCTCCCTTTGAGGAACTAGAGACAAGCTACAAAGTTACGTAGTTTTCAGTTTCCCCTTTATTGGGAAAGACTTATCTCATTAGTCCTCCCACCTTACTCCAGTTAATATATTACTGGAAATTACTTTTTATGTCCTTCCACAGAAGGACAGATCTCATTTGGCCTCTTATCATCTTACATATTTTGTCTCAGACCTTAACCTATGCAACCTTACCTTGCTACTACACATTCTGAATTTTCCTCCCCCTTTCTTTAACTGGGAGTTATTGATATGTCCTCTGATCCCTCACCTCACTCCTTTTCTGTCATATGAAACAAACTGTTTATTTTCAATCTCAGAGCCTTTCACAAGGGATAATTATCTTCTTTTCATTCAGCATTAATTAGTTCACACAAGCCTGTAAAGCAGGTAGTGAGGGCAAGCTTCTTTATTTGTTTCATTTTCAAGTGATCTCAGACTTTTTTTCAGATTATGTTTTACACACCCAAAAAAATTATTTGTATATATATTTAAAATATTTTTGTTGTTATTTACTCACTTTTTCACAGAATCTCAGAATGGTTGAGGTTGGAAGGGATCTTTGGAGGTTATTTGGTCCAATCCCCCTGTTCAAGCAGGGCCACCTAGAGCTGGTTGCTCAGGACCATGTCCGGATGGCTTTTTAATATCTCCAGGGACAGAGACTCCACAACCTCGACAGCTTGTGCTGAGCTGGGAGATGGCCACCCAGCATAGCTCTGTAAGTAAGGAGTATTCTTGTCATTTTCACAACTATAGCCTGCTTCATGAGGGATCATAGTTCAAATCTCTGACGGGTGGTTCACATCTCTCTGATAGTAACGTCAACATCATGTTTCTCAGTATTTTGTTTGGCTATACATTTCAAAGGATCAGTAACTGCCAGAAGACCAGGTAATACGATCTCTTACAGTCTCATTTCATGTAATACAACCCTCAGAATCCACATAAGCAATAATTTTTGGGAAAGATCTAAGGGTGCAGTATTGTGATTGAAATATGTCTCTATGGATTCTCTTTTTTTTCCCTCTAGAAATTAACTGTTCTGTTATTGGTAACCTGTAATAATCTCTTTTCCAAGACCAGCTGAGAAATCATAAGATGTTCACATCTTAAAATGAACACCCCAAAAAATCTGTCGAAAGAAAAAAGCCTCTACGTTGAAAAACATATTATCTATGTCAAAATTTATGCATTTGTTAGGAAGACTATGATTTTTATCTTTATTAATTGTGGTTTCTGGTGGCATTCAGCTCAAAAAATCAGAAATTTGTGTTTATGCCTACATGTAAACTAGGTGCCTATGATCCCATTATATTTAGTTAGATCTGAGATTTAATTCAGTTACCCTAACATAGGCATCAAGGTGGCATATTTTTGTCTCACGAGCAGTTGAGATTCCTTCTCCCATCTGATAACCAGTTGCTAGTCCATAAATTCGTAGATCCTCTGTAATGGCCACCATTTCCTTGTAGATGCATCCCAAATGGGACTAGATTCTATCTTTAGGCAACTGAATCAATTAGTAAAATCAACGAAGCCCAGAGAATTTTGAAGCTTATATTGTAGGAAATACATTGACCAGTTGAATTATTCTCTAGACTCCACTGATTATATTAGTTGGACATCCACAGATTGCAATGGGAGATATGACGGAGTTCCATGTAAACATCTAGATGTAAACATCTAAATATAAGTGTCTTAATCTCCGAGTTGAAACCCAGCAGATATTCCTAGACAACCTGCTTCACAGTATGCTGTCTGCATCCCATTAGAGTTCTTGAGAAGGCACAGTTTCAAGTAACAACTGGAAAAAAAAACACATGGAGAAGAAAATACACCAAACATTTGTCACATATTCTTTTGGAGGGCTTTTAAATTTTTTTTAAATTTATTTTTTTATTTCCTTCCAAGGAAACTGTAATCAGTATATACTAGGTTTTGCTCAACAGCCAAATTTTATGGACAATCCTGATTATATATGAAACTGGTAGAGTCATATTGAAAGGGTCAGTTTATTTCTTGTTCTGAGAAATTTCTCAAAAATAATACCTACATGCAAACATTGTGAAAGTAAATACATTCACTTCAGACCATTATGAGTCTCTTTTAATTTTAATGTTTGGTTATCAATTGTATGCTTGCTTACTACAGTATTTTTACATTCCTCTATCTAATCTGAATTTAGATCTCTTAATTGTGAAGAGTTATTTATTTCAGTTGGAAAACTGTTCCAGGACCTGACAGATCTCATTATTATAAAGTTTTTTATTACATTACATTTAAATTACTTTTTTCCATTTTGTTCCACCCTCCTGGTTGTACTCCACTGCATTAGTAGCATTGACTCCCTTTTTCTCTGTTGCACTTATCCCTCTCATTACTTTAAGATTGCTTTAAGGCCCCTCAACCATTGTTGGATTAGATTATTTATAAAACTCTTTTCTATTTTTCATAAATTTTAGCCCTTTCATAGCCTTTGCTATGTCTCTGAATTCATTCCAGTCTGTCTCCTTCTACATGTTTTATATTTAAAATAATGTAATTCACAGCAGGTTTTCCAGCCACAATGTCATATGAAAATATTAAGTACTAAAAGAAATCTTTCTGTGCATTGCCTGTCTGTATTTTATTATTATGATGTTTGCTATTTCCTGCACACTTAGCATCTTTCACTATTTGACAAACATGATAAGTCTAAGTGCCTAAGTTCTGCTCTGAATCAGGTTTAAACCAAGTGTTCTCTTCCACATGGAGCTGTACGTATTCTGAAAAGAAATGAGAGGTTCTGCATAATGTTTTCCATCATGGATTTACAGTGCCATTTGGCAAAGTAATATGCCAGTTATTCAGAAGAACAAAAACATAGTGAACTCAAAATATCCAGTCCATTTTTTTTCCTTACCACAGGTTAAAATTAGAATAAAATAATCGGCTAGATATAAACTTGGTGAACTTACATTTTCCAGCTGTTTTTTTCCTTTACCACCTGAAAATGTGAAGCTAACTGCCCTTGGTCCGATTTTGAACCTGTATACCCACATGTAAATAAGCAATGACCCCGTTAAAACTGAGAATATACAGAATGTAAGAATAGTAAGTTGGGACCTCTAGGTGACATTATTTGCCAGCACAGATTTTCCCAGTACAATAAATGGAAATGATCCAAGAGAAGAAAACAATGAAGCTATCTATGGTGGTGTACTGTGAAAGAATAACAGAGAAAAAGCATTGTTGTTGGAGAAAGCAGCTGGAGTTGTAAGGCCACCCTTCTTGCAGTGTATTTGTGACACTGTAATCAATTCTCTAAAAAACAGAGCATTAATGAATGGGCTATTATACAGCAACTTACTCCAAGGCCTGGTTCTTTTCCAAGTGATTGTGAGCTTCACCCTGCCTGCAGTGTGAACATGTTGGCCCCGGGCCTTTGATTCAAGCCTAAAAGTACTCTTCAAAGATGCTCCTTCCCAGTTCAATTCTCCCACACTCTACAAATTGCAGATTCACCGGTAGTTATTCTGCCACTGACCACAGCAGGCCATGATCTACAGCAAAGCCTATATTTACAGAGATTAAATAACATATAAACTTTCTTTAGGGCAACACCACATCATGAAAATAATATACTAAGGCCTTCCTTGCTATGTGGCAAGCCCACCCTCCGCTTTATGTCTCCTAGTATAGCAGAACTCTTCATGTGCAGCATCACAAGAAAATGAGCTTAGGAAGACAATCTTTGATTTTCAGGGACCATGTATTTTTTTAAAAAAAATATTACTATAACAACTGACGTAGGTTGAAAAAATGGTCTTTGATTTTGCCGCACTTCTTATGAGGTACCCATAAAAAGTTAAGTTACAGCAAAATCATTTCAACAGCAATTTCTATGATGACAACACAGGGAAATAAAATATGAGAAAAGAAGCAAAAAAAAGAGGCCTAGAAAATGAGAAACAGAAATTAATCAGTGATACATGGCCTTGTGGAAGATACAGAGTGAAAGCAGATTTCTTGCATTGTTTTGGAGGTTTCAAAGAAGGAAAAAATAGCATATTTCAGTCTGAGGTTTAACTGGTATTTGGAAGGCTTCCAGTGGTCACTGACTGATTGAGCCTTGTGCTTTAAAATAAAATACAAATGGCTTGACAGACCACTGGGAATTTGTGTAGCCAACAAAAAGAAGGGGGTGGGCAGAGGCACATTCCTAACTCTCATCTGGGTGGGATGTTGGAGGGCACCAGTCCTTGTCTTGTGTCGAGGATTTATTGTAAAAGTAAGTCTGGGGATGTAAAGGACTTAGGAGCCACAGAGCTCTCAGAGCATTTTCTAGGTGATCCAATAGCTGGGGCTTCAGTATTCACTGTTCTGCACACCCACTTTTTCTGTAAAAGCGTTCAGAAATTCTGTTTATATTTTGAGCAAGCCAAGTAACAAATGCACAAGACAGACATACTTAAATGAATAATAATTCAAAAGCTTTTTTTCTAGGATCTATAAATACATTTATTCAGTATAGCTAATTAAAGTCTGAAAATTGTTCTTAAAAAAAATCACTTAAAGAAATAAAAAAAAAAAAGCATGTGAAGGTAGACAATGCAGATATGAGTCTTGGTTGAGTTATCAGTACCAAGGGACAGATGGTACGCACTGATGCACACTAATAATCATAATCATAGTTGTCAACATGAAATGAAAAACATGATCAATAATCTATTGTTACTTTCTATTATTTTCATTCAGGGCTGCTGGGAAACGGGTATTACTGGGGCTGTACATCAGTAGTAGTGAGTGTTCAACGGAGTATGATTCTACATGGTGACAGAAAGTATATTTTTTACTTTCTACTCCATATTTTTCTGCATTCTCCTCTATATTCAAAACCATCACCCTAAAATCAAGTGCCTACAGAAGTGGCTACAGCACTTGAACAGTATGTGCTGTTCAGGAGAATAATATGTGAAACACTACCATGTAGGCTCAACTCCTCCATACATTCAATGTATGGGAAATCGAGACTAAGATACCATTAGAAATTTAGCTAGATGCCTTCCACCAACACAGGTGAGAAACCAGTGAACTACAGTGTCCCATTCCAACAACTATGGATAGGGCCTGCAACAATGAGGTCCTCAGCTTCAGTGTTTCAGTCAAGGATCTCAGTGGGTTGAAATTCTTCTCTGGTGTTTCTGAAGAGCTGCTAGCCTACCTCTTCCAGAAGAAAGTCTGGGGAACCAAGTTGACCGTGCTAGAGATGATAGTATCAACTTAATGATATAAATGGTTGTCTGCTGCAGGCCCTGGACTCATTCATTTTGCCAGTACAAACACAGGCAATTTTAGTCACCTACATCCGCAAGGTATAGTTGCAGGAGATGAGGTGGTGTGATCTGTAGCTGGAACTCCTCTGTGGACTTTGTTTAGGACTGCTTTTAGTTCACCTGGGCAGGCAGTAGGATGACATGAAATATTCCCCATTCTAGCATTTGTGCCACAGCAAGAAGACTGAGATGGCATTAGCAATAGAAGAAACGATGGATGAACTTTTTCAAGACAGATATTTGATATGGAGGATTCTTATTACTTCTGCAGTTGAGGGTAAATTATACAGTTCCTATCTCAAAGGCTTGATCCTAACAAGTTTAGGGAAGAAGCTATGCTATAGTGCACTCTAATAATCTCTCATCTTTCCTAGTAGGCTGCTGTGTTTTTCCATTTCCATTAGTTTGCCTACAGGGCTTCTTTCTTAGTTTTTCAGGGTTTTTTTGTTTACTTTTATGTAACAAAAATATCAGGTAGTAAAAGGAAGAGGCTTGGTGCCTGACTGATTCGTCACTTAGGGTTATTAACTAGGTAGTCAGTGTGGTGCATCAGAGGAAGACAGGGAGAGAAGGGGTGGGACGGGCATGAGATATTATTTCTAGATTCTTTATCTTCCTATTTTATTCAGTGTTCAAAAGCAACAAACACTACAATCTCTTCACAGTATAAAATGCAGACAAAATTTCTCTACTTTTGACTTTTCTCAAATATAGGATTAATAAAACAGTAATAGTATACTAGCAGTATACTAGCAGTAGGATACTAGTAAACAGCAGAAATATAATCAGCAAGCACTAGAAAAATTCCCATCGAATCATAGAATGGTTAGGGTTGGAAGGGACCTTCAAAGGTCATCCAGTCCAACCCCCCTGCAACGAGCAGGGACATCTCCAACCAGATCAGGTTGCTCAGAGCCTGATCCAACCTGGCCTTGAACGTTTCCAGGGATGGGGCATGGAGACGGCAAAGGGCTTGTACAGTACAGGAGATAGGAATAAATGATCTTAAGAGTCTTTTCTGGCCTTGCAAAGCAATGAAGTCTAATGCAGCTTGACTTATCTCAGGCACACCAAACAAAGCCCCTAAGAGGAACAACTGTATTAAATCAGACTTAAAAGCCACCGTCCTTGGCACTGGCTAGTAGTCTCTATTGCAGAGATGAGCAGTGTGATTTTCCAATGGGATAAATTATAACCTACTTCCAGTTTTGACTCTGCTATTTCAAATTCATGAGTTGATTGAAAAAAAAGGGCTCTGATATTGCTGAATGCAATAAACTGAGCCATGAAGGTATGCATCCCTGTAAATTAGATGGGGATAACTAAATAATTTTACTGAACATAAAACAGTCTCTACATTTACTGAGGACTACAGCCTGATTTCAAAAGCTGTCCTCTGCTGAAATCTTCCATATCCTGTCCCTAATCTCCTAAGCTATCTCAACCCTGGAGCACTAATATTAGAGAAAAACAGGGAGATACATTTTCATTGCATGTTCTTCCTGTGCTTGTATGTGAATGGAGTTCACAGTATCTTAGCTAGCCCATGTGCAAAGAGGACATGTGGTTTTGTCAGCATCTGTTTCTTTGAAGTGAGCTGCATGACCTCTTCCATCACCAAATTCAATTCACCACTGTTAAAAAGAATCTGTGCCATATTCTTGCTGCAGTATATACATAAAGCTCCATTTTACAAGCTGTTAGCTCTTTCTCTCCTTCCTCTGTTTCTCCCATTACAATCCTGTTCCCAAACTTCCCTGGAAGCATAGCTGGGAATGTCTAATTTCAAAATACATACATCTTGCTTTTCAGATAACCCCCGCTACTCCTCTGCCATGCTTCACCTTAAACTACTCATCTCTTTCTCTCCTTCATCTGCCCTCAAAGTAATTACAAAGAACAGCCAAAGAGTTTGTCATGCATTGTTTTTAGCCAATTTCTTATGCTCCCTGCTCCGAAGCCAAGATGAACAGTTTAAAGCAGGCATAGAAACACTCCAGAGAGGAGTCTCCTAAACTTATAAAGGTGAACTTTGACTCAAATTAAACTGTATGTCTATCAAAGATCATCCTTTCTGCTCACTCAGCCATCCAAATTGCCTATAATTTCTAGAAGCCCTATGGTTATCAAGTATTCCAGCACTGAACTTAAGCAGCCAGCCTGCTTTCTCAGGCTCATCCAGCCTGCTTCCATATGTGGCATCCTTTGGTATCATCTGAAGAGCCTGACAACGTCCTTATCCAGTTTAGATTACACTTCATATGAAATAAAATTGTGCTTGAGGAAAAAAGAAAATGCTTCCTTGGTTAATATGCTAACCAGGAAGCACAGTCTTCTTTTTTTTCCTCCTGCTGCCCACGCTCCTGGTTATATTAGGGGAGTCACTATGTCCAATCAAGCCCCTCTTTTCTGGTAGATTAAAGATGCATTTATTTTTCTTGTTTTTTAGACAGTTATCGCCAATGTCTTTTCTGGCTCCAAACTAAGAAAACTAGATGGCCTCCATCAGACTTAAACTTGTACTGTTTATTGAGAAGAATAATTCGGTTTACTTCCGTGTGTCTGATATGAATGAGACAGGGGGATGCAGGGGCAAATTCCCCCACTTGGTTTGAGCCAGCTGCTGGATTTGGGGCCTACACAGTGTAGGGCACACTGGGCAGGATAAATCAAAGGTGATGACTGATTAATGCTCCTCTGGTTAAAATATCTCAATTTACATGTGATTTAGATACTAATGGAAATGCAAAGTTTACATCTGCAGCTACAACTTTCAGACTTTTTTATTCCTTGGCTTTCAGACGTAGCACATAATTTTTAGATACGCTCTGGGCATTGTCCTTGGATCCTGACCAAGACTGTCAAACACTTTGCTGCTCTCAAAGACTTTTCGCTGTTCACTTGGAGCAAGTGTTTTCCACTGAGCAGAGAAGCAGGATATTGGAGTCAAGATTAAGTCCCTACATCTCCCAGCACTGAGTAAAATAAAACCTTCTTCCACCCACACAATGCTATCTCAGCTTAACAACAAAAACAACCTGCCAATCTCTCCCTACACAGAAACCACCAGAGTTTTCATCAGAAGTAAAGGAAAAGTATTGCAAAATTTCTCAAACACATCACGTAGAACTTGCCATCATTCCTTTCAAGTCATCTGCTGGTATTTTCTTTGAAATCACTAAATGAACCAGATCAGGAACAAGGGAGTAGGGTATTTCCTGTACCAAAAACGTGCTACAGATAAAGACAAGAATGTTTTACTCCCCTCTTGTTGACCAGAGCTGTGAATGTCTGCTGAGCAAAAGCTTCAGGCTGAAATTCAGAGAAGCAAATGGAAATGAGAGCCTTTAAATGCAGTGGTAGGTATGGAGGAGACTAATCTGGGAAAGGCTGCCAACACAAAAAAAAAAAAAGCAAATTCAAGAAAGGCCTTCTCTAAACAGGGACAAGAAAAGAGGAAAATAACACAGGGAGATTCAATCTTGATAAAGCTGAGAAACCTAGGGAAAAGCAAAGCATTCAAAACATCTGCACTGACAAGGAAAAGAACAGAAGATGAGTAGTCAGAGTCTGATGGAAAGAATATGGCAAAGCAAGAATCTGAATTTGGGTCTTCCCAGACCTGGTTATTACTGTAGCCATGGGGCTGTGGTGACTTAGTAGAAGCAAGCTGGAGAAATTAATTAATATTAATAAGATACACACAGGAGACAATGATGAGCAGGTTATTGAGTCCCTCTCCCAGCCCTCTGCTTCTTTATGGTGTAGATGTAGCATATGGGCTTCATGTACTTGGATAAAAGTGACACTGAAGTAAGTCATCAGAAGCAGGAGTAATCCTTACGGGCATGTCTTCTGCTGAACAGAGAAGGTATGAGGAGGATGCTGAGTGGAGAGGGGATGTTGGAAAATGTACAAGCTTGAACACAACTTTTCTCTTACCTGTGAGTCACATACCAAGTTTGGGATTTTTTTTGGCCTTTACCATTCCTATGAGACAAGATTAATTACAAGCTGTACAGGATTATTCTTTGAAACTACTTTTTCAGTTAATTTTGTTTTTCAACTCTGTGCACTATGCTGTGCCTCAAGGTAGACAGCATTTCTTCTTTGGTGGTTTTGATGAAAAAAAAAAAAAGATTATAAGAGTGTGTATAAACTTCTGTACATGTGTTTTTGTTAATCTAAACAGACCTTGGATGGTTTTGATCAAATTTTTAGAAAAAGTGAAAAACTCAGATATGGTATATTTCTGAAACACTTATTAAAATAGGCAGCTGACTATAAAAGTCCTCTTAGTGAATTTTAGTTACCTTTCTAGATATCACAAAACCTAGTCATTGTGGAAAATAAATGAGAGAGGGAAAACACACACAAACATGACCAGTGCAAACCAGTATTTACTACTGTTCATAGAATAAGTACTTCTTTTTTTTTCTTTAAATTTAAGTCCCATTGCATCTTTAGTCCTCTGGTATTTCATGCAAATCATATATTTGCAGGAAAGTATATTAATCAAAAATTCCCAGCCATGACAGTTCCTGACATTCATATTGAAGTGAAATCTGTGAGGAATATGAAGCCAATTGCTAACTGTGTTATATATGTGGGAAATAAACTATATCATTAGCACTTAGGGTGTTTTAGACCTCCTTTTTTTGCCATTGTCATAAAATAGTTTTTATAGAATTTATTTTTGCTGACAACTTTCTACTATTCAAACTTAAAAACTAGAAAACAGTATTTATCCGTCTCGGGAAATTTCTGTTAATAGTGATGCTGAAACATAGATCTGCACTTTAAAAAAAAAACAACAAACCCAGCAACAGAACTAGTAAAATGTGTAGAACCACACACAAGCCCTTAGGAAAAGAAAATCTAAGACAAATTACCCAGATGAGGAGGAAACCTTCCCAGTAAGACCTGCTGCATAATAGCTCCCCTGTGGAAGTGATGAGCACATAATTTCTTGAAACACTGAACATGAGCTTTTTCAAAACCAACAAGTGTGCACCAGAGAGAAAACCGCTACTGGCAAGGAATTGGAGCTTTTAATAGTCCTCTCCTATCTCTGCAGTTTCTGATTCTCTAGAGATCTCCAGGGGCTAAACGAGCTGCAGAGATTTTGACAATGCTTATCAGTAGTTTGTTATCAGTCATAAGTGAGAAAACAGCTGGGGCTTTACTAGAGCAGTTCATGCAATTTCCCAAAACAGGTTGGATTAAACAGCCTGCCACCTAGTTACATGATAGATCCAAGAATGGAGGTGATTAATGCTGTGTAGCATCTGACTATGCTATCCATACTGGTCTGCCATAAAGAATATGCCCTATCATTAACAAAGACATTATTTGTTAACTCATTAATTTCATGAAGAAAATACAGAAAAACAAGGATGAAGAAAACCAAAACTGATGAGGCAGCGGAACAACGATTTTCTTTTTTTCCAAGCTTTCTTTCCAATGCATCCCTGTTGACCCATCTATCTCCAGGCCATGGTCTGCAACGAGATAGCCAGAGGCAGTGGCTTTGCTCAACAAACAAGCTTGTATACCCACTGCATGTGGGTTTTGCCTATGAATCACCTTCTGATGTTGTTCCAGTTCTTTCCTGTGCATTTATTAAAAACCTTTCCAAGAGTGGGACGAACATCAGACAAAAGATGGCTTGGTAGAAGAAGCTGTAATTTCATATGAAATTGCTTCAGGACTTATCAGTCTGAGGAAACTGCACAGATGTTGTATTTCTAAGCATTAAGTTAGCACTGAATAGGCACTGTTTCAACACAATTTATATTTCAGTCTTGGGATTTCCCTGACAACCTCCTCCAAATCATTTCTAGCTGTTGGTGTCCTGTCAGATTCAATGATTCTGGCTTCTCTGACAGTTTTATCCTTAATGTGAAATAAATGCCTTCCTGATGCTTCACTTTGTGTTGCTAATGGGATGGTAGCTTAGCATTTTTATTCATGTTTGTCTTTTGGTCATTAGAGGCTAATCAATGTTGGCCACTGAAGGTAGTGAAATGGATCTTGCTGGCTTCACTGAAAGTTAAACAAATCTCCTGGCCAGGTGAGACTGCAATGCTCACTGAGGCAGATGTGGAAAGGGATAAACCCCAAAGGAAGCCACTTGTACTGGATAACTAAAGACAGATGAGTTACCTGAGAGATAAAATATTTTCATTAGAGGAAGCAGAAAGAAGGGAAAGTCTCGGGGCTCTTAGGACATCACCACAGGCACAGGATCAGCTGAATTAAGCATAGACCAGAGCAGGGAAAGTTTTTGCTTACTAAAACTTCTTTTGTTGTCTACATCAAATATGCAGGTTCTACAGTGCACACAATCCAGTCACAGTACCACAACCTGAGTAATCAGCCCTCATATACCAACCACAAGGATTTACTCCAGACACAAAGAGGTCTGGCATTTTTTTACTCAGCCCTTGTAAGAAGTAGCATCATTTACTTCGGTCGGAAATCCTCCATAAAAGTGTATTGATTCCCTCTACTCTTATAATGTACGAGAAAAACTGTTCAAAAGCATTTTTGAGCTACAGCTCCCCGATCTATCAAACGCTTGATTCAGTGAGACTGGGTCCAATCCAAAGCCAGTGGGATAAATGGTCCCTCTGGGTAGTTATCATCTTTGCAAAGACTAAATCTGTTCCTCAGGATTTGCCTTTGCTGGGCTGCAAATCTCTATATCGTAGTCCCTAGGGACAGGGGAAAAGGATAATAGCTATGTGAATTGTCTCCTAAAGGGTCAGTGTAAAGACAGGCTCCTCCAGAGGCTGTCACCAAACACTCATCCCTCTCCTTTGAATAGGGAGAGGCTAAAGTACTGATATTTGCATCAAAAATTTACACTTAAAATTAGGTGACATCAATATCTCCATCCCCACAGTGTCTCTGCTACAATCAACTTTCATAAAGGTCTGAGAAATTTGGGTTCCTTAGCCACAGAGGTGGAAGATTGTGTTTCCATCAAGAAAATGGTGATTCAGCTGACAGCTGTATGGAACACTCGAAACACTGGCAGTACATTCCGATACTGATAGAAGATAGCAATTTCCCACCCAGACTTAAAAGAATACAAATTCTCTTTCCCTGCATTCTGCAAGCTACTGAAGGATGTATATTGCTCTACAAACACGATGACAGAAAAGCAAGGCATTCAAAGGAGCATTTTCCCTATTGCAAGACTTGATTCTACCTTATTTGGTTATTTTTTCTGTGCCTGCTTAATGTGACCAAAACATCTTCAGAACAAGAAAAGAAAACACAAAAAGCATGAAAACAAGTTGGCCTAGAAGCACAAAATATGAGATGGAGAAGGGACTCTTGTCTCTAACACAGAAAGTATTTTAGGGAATCTCATTTTTCATACTCATTGTTTCTTTCTTTGATTTTTTCGTTTCTTTCTTTTTTTTTTTTTTTTTTTTT
>WHYT01017223.1:385488-430193 GCA_009806455.1 Tetrax tetrax | reverse complement strand
AAAAAAAAAAAAAAAAAAAAAAAGTTATTATATTCTTGGGATTCTCCAACAATCAGTAACGCAGAAACACAGGAAATAATAACAAAATTACTTTTTTAAAAAAAGCACATACATTTGCAAACTGCCCCCTTTTGGTCAGTGACCACACCCAGCACAACCTGGAGTTCATCCTGTATCCATTTGTTTAAACAACTCAAGAACAATGAAACATTTCTGGACATTCCTGCAATTGCCTTCTATCCATCAGCTCTGGCAGCTGCTTGGCAACTCTTTACTTGGCCTCCAAATTAAACCCACCCTCTGAAGAAAACACTGCAAACCTCTACAGCCAGCCTGTTTGCCTGCAAAGTGATTAATTTTGAGCATCTTGAAACCAACGCCAGTGTGCTGATAACGTGAAGCAAACAGAGGGAGCAGAGTGTTGAACAGCTTGGAACGAGCTGTTCCTGCTTTGCAAGCCAGGCTGATATTCTCACCACGCATTAGGTTTTCCAAAGGATGGAAAATGAGCAGCTCAGGCAAATTTGAAAGTCTTGAGAGTAGATCTTCCTCATTATCCACCTCCTCATCTCTAGGATTGTGGAGACACCTTTGATAAACCGACATTAAAGCTCGTTATGTTGCTCAAGTCTGAGATCAATCTCTGCTGAAATTCAGGGATTTCCCTCTCTGAGACATCCTTGAAAATTCCTTCCATTATTCTCTTGATAAAACAGGAATATTTCATACAACAACGTATACTGATAAGACACGAAGGCTGAAATGAAGAGGTCTCTTATGAAACCCTGTTAAGAAACACTTGGGTTATCTCAACCAGATGTTATTAAACTCACCACAGGAATTACTGGCTTAAATATGCTGGCCTGTGTTAGAAAGTTTTCAAGCCACATGATCAAAAATGTCTATTTTAGCTTTAAAATCCACATATCCTTGCAGCTATTGAACTTGTTAACTCCTCTGGAATTCATGTGACAATATCAGTTTTCAGGAAAGTATTTGCAAAAAAAAAAAAATCAATTTGCAAAAAGCATCAAGAGAACAAAAGATTCCCTTTTCCTTTTAATAATTTTCAAGTCAATATTACAATCTGGAGGGATCTACCACAGGATTTATGACTTACGTGAAAAGTTAGCCTACTCACCCTACCATGTACACTTTTATCTCGTACTCATCCCATAGTCTCTGGACGTGTCCAGTTGTAGCCAAGGAAAACTTAATTAATCTTGACTTAAGTCAAGGTAAACAATTTAAAGCATTTTAAGATACTCTCTGGGGCTCAAAAATAAGCAAATAAGCTTCACTAATGGAATAGATTCTTTCATTCCACAAGCTGTTGCTGAGTTTTCTTCAATTTGGTTGAACATCTGTAATTATTTTCCAAAAAGAAAACAATAAATATTGTTTGTAGCTAGAGGGCTTGATTTCTTGTCCCAGCTGATTTTTCCTGACAATCCTCAAGATGGTCCTAGGAATGTCCTGGTCTTTTTTTTTTTTTTATCATTTTTTTTCTCCCCACCCCTTCCTTCATGTATAGCAAAGCGCCCTGAGGAATCAGGACAGACAGGGAACGGAGGTCTCGCTTGTTCCTTTAACAAGGACAGTGTGCTCACAGCATGTTATACAAAACATCAACGGCATGCATGGTGATGGTATATCTACAGTCCCTCTAAAACCTTGAGTTCCTCTTGTCCAAGTGTTTTTGGAAGGAGACCATGGTGATGTATTGTTGCAACCAGCTTCCAGCACCCACCTGTGTTTACTTAACTTCAAAATTAAGTCTGTGCTGGACATTGCTGGGTAAAGTGTTATCCTCTAAAAGCCAGTTAAACTTTTTATTCTCCTTAGAAAAACACTGAAATTAAGTTGTAAAAGACAAGTCCTCAACACGTTTCAAAGCACAATGAAGGTAATCTAAGTGGGAGGTTTACAGTTCATTGACCTATCACACATTCACTGCTCCCATAGCTTGGAAAGGTTTCTAAGAGATACAAAGCAGTGACGCATGACAGAGGAAGAAAGTGTCAGAGAGCTCAACAGGACTGCTTACATAGCTGTCAAGACCCAGGCATGACCAAAGGCAAAAGAGACCTGAGAAAGACACTCACATCAAGATCAACGAGCAAGGGTCAGAGACCAACTACAAACAGCAACTGTAAAAGCCTCCAGCAATTTTAGCCAACATTTCACAATGCCATTGGGAATCCAACTTCTTCTTTCCTATGTAGATAACAACAGCAACTTGTCTATGTTTTCTCTTTAACCTCAAAAGCACAACGTTCATCACATTAAATTACCCAATACAGGGCCATGACTCTTAGAGAGACCAGAATACATCTTCAAAACGACTTTAAGAAAAAGTATTATCACAGAATCTTTAGGATTGGAAGGGACCATTAAAGTCCACCCAGTCCAAGCCCCCTGCAAGGAGCAACCAGATCAGGTTGCTAAGAGCCTCATTCATCCTGGTCTTGAATGTTGCATGGGGCATCCACCACCTCTTTGGGTAACCTGGGCCAGTGTTCCACTACCTTCATCGTAAAAAAATTCTTCCTAATATCTAATCTGAATCTACCTCCCTCTATTTTAAAACCGTTACTCCTCATTTTATTACAACAGATCCTTACTGAAGAGTCTCTCTCCATCTTTCCTGTAGGCCCCCTTTAGGCACTGGAAGGCTGCTATATGGTCTCCCTGGAGCCTCCTCCTCTCCAGGCTGAACAGCCCCAACTCTCTCAGCCTGTCCTCACAGGAGAGGTGTTCCAGCCTTCTGATTATCTACTGGTCTGTCTTGGTACTTGTCATCCTGAAAGGAAAAGGTTATGAAAACTGTACCCTAAGCAAAACATGAAAGGCAGGAAAAGGTGTTTTTCATTTGTTTCCAAATACGAAACGAGGGGAATACCTTGTTGCCTTATACGGGGCTGTGCAGTTCTGGGCAGCAAAAGCTAGTGACGCTAAATTTCAGTGCTCAGGAAAAAGTATTTTTAAACAGCTGAGAAAACATCCCTTTAAAATTCCTAAACAGGTTTAACATGTATAACGCACCATATCGAGGTCGTCAGAATAATAGCTTCATTCTGCTCTTCCATGTAAAATCTTTTGAGGGAAAAGAAACAGCAAGATACTATTTGTCCTTTTTCCAACTAGATACGGGAAGAAAAAGGAGAATTATTTTAAGGCAAAGTTAAATTTTTCTTTTGGATAAAAGTCCGTGTTCTCTTAGTCATCACAATGGAAATATGGTGTAAATCAGCCATAGTCAGTTGAGTTCTGTGTTTCTTTACTCTACCTGAATTTGAGTCCTTGTCCTCAAAACCAAGTAAGAGTGATACATCAGTATATCTTCATCACTGGAAGGTCTCAGCCTATGAAGTCTTTTGGTTTTCTTCTTTCTGTTCGTTCATCTTTTTGGTTACTTCAAAGCAACGATTCACCATCCTTTATTTCTTCATTACCCTTTCATTTCAGGCATGGTTTTCTACTAATTTCTCTTCTTCATATTTGATTGATGTTCTGAAATATCAAAGTTGCAAAATTTATTTTTAAATGAAAAAAACCTTTAGAAATGAAAGAATTTTTTAAAATCTCAAAATACTATTCTGGTGGTGCACCTGTGCTCCATTTCTGAGTGCTGTTATTTGTTCATTTGGATAAAGTCTTTGATTTGAAAAGACTTTATCATTATGGTTTTGACAAGTGATGTCTGCCTTTTTTGCTGGTGTTGATTTGAGGTATTTTTTTGTGTAAATGAACACACGGATGCTTTAAAAATGTAAATGTAAAAGAAGTCTATCAGACTTACCATTGATTTTGTGTTTCTTTTACTTCATGATAACTGTCCAGGCCATAAAAACACACAATTCTAAAACATCAAGAAAATATCCAACTTTAGCTGAAGAAAAGTTTTCTGTTTGGTGGGGTAGGGGAGGAGCAGAAAACATGTATTTATTTCCACCATGAGCTCTAAACTTCAAGTGCCACAGTAACAGGCATTTGCTCAGAAAGAGTCCACACATCTATTAGAGCCTATAAAAGCAAAGTTCTGTTCCCATCCCTTGTTTGCTGTGAGCAATGAATGCCAGCACAGCAGCGTTGGTGTCTGATGTACCAGATCAAAACATCCCTTGGCAGAATAATTACCCTGTGCTGAGATCTGTGCTACCGTTACTGCTTCACTTTCAGAATGAGAGCTGGGATTCCTAAAATCTGAAGTTTGATCTAGGTATAGTGGTAAGTGGGAAAAGAAAGACAATGGGAAAGAAATTTATCTTCAAAGCTGCTCACATATCACCCTCTGACTTAAATTTATTTGTCCTCCATGTTCATGGGTGCATAGCCTTTTCCCTCTGTCCCCCAAGAAATGTTAGAAAATCCTATAAACCTTCCACATAGCAAAATCCCTGAAACAGGCTACTATTATTTGCTATCCTCCTTCTGCAAAACAAACCCTCCATCCATGTGTTCTACTGTTCCACAAAACAGATAATAAAGATGCCAAGAAAGGTTATTTTCCGATTTTTTTTTCTTCCTCTTTCACACAGCTTTTGTGGAAAAAAAAAAAAAAATGACAGATGATTTGAATAAAACATCCTACGTGCTTTCATTTTTTTTCCATCAAAAGGCTGACAAAGACTGTCTTGTCTGTCCCATCTGTCTTGCTATATCCTACTGAAACTGGCTGAGACAGAGGCATTTTTGGAAGCAACAGTGCTCCCAAGCATTTCTGGGTGGCTGACCTGAACAGCATGTGTGTGCAGGTAGATATATCAGACTGTTCTGATGCACAGCAAGCCTATTACTTCTCCTCAAGCCAACCAGGGCTACCAGGGATTTATTACAATTGAGCCTTGGCCAGTGGGTGTCACTAAAAATTAGTTATAAGGCAAATTAAAAAAAAAAAAAAAGGATAAAAGCATGGATGCAAGAGAACTTGGATATTAAAAAAAAATATTTCGGAACTTATTTTTGGCCCAAAGCCTTGTTTTGAGTCCTTCCTTTGGTCAAACAATGGCAATGAGATCAGAGACAGGCATCCAGTGCCCGTTAATTACTATCTGGACTGACGTTTGCACTTAATAGCTGGTAGGAGGCCCAAAGAGGATGGGAAATGATTTTGCTGAAATATCCCGCATGGATTCCCCAGTGGTGGTGGCATGGTTCTTTATGGGCTTCCTACCCTGCTTTGCCTCACGCAGTGGGTGAACGCCAGCCAGGTGACTCACTGAGCTGAGCTTCTGCCCCGTGTTTACCGCAACAGTCCTCTCCACAGGGACTTGCTCACCGTGGAAGCTTAATTTTTCCCAAGAACATCTCAAAGGGCTAATTTTAAATTAACAAAAGCTTTGGAAGGCAAGGAGAAGGGAAGGGGGAGGGGGATTTCTTGCAGGAGGAAAGAGATGGCAGAAATAGCCTCCTTCCTTTTTCCTTTCTCTTGTCCAAGATAAGGAAACATCACACACTAAAGGCAATTTAAAAACAACTTAAAAGGCAGATAAATTTAGTCACAACTATTCCACTGGGTGGACTACTGAGATATAGAACAAGTGCTCAGCCAGAGGGTTTTAAGGAAAAACTACCAGTGGTCAAGGCAAAGGGGCAAAAATCAAGGAAATACTGTTCATATTAAAACTATCATAGGACCAGGTCATAAACTCCTTTAGAGGAAAGATGGTCCAGTAGTTAACACAATGGACTTTATGCGTTCCACCCAGGTCTAGGTCCAGTTTAGGCTTCCTCTCTACCTTTGACAAAGTCACTACAGCTTTTCTGTGTCTCGATTCTCTACTCATAATGTAATAATAGTAACACAAAGATGGGTAGGACCAATGTATGAAAAGCTATGAGCTTTGCTGAGATTATCGTTATGTTAATGAGAAGTTGCACACAGATCTAAAGATTATACCCTGCAAAAAACAAGGTTGAATGGTTCCTTTGGGGACCTCAGATACTGTTGCTACTTTGGTGGGGACCCTTTGTTCAGGGTTCAAGTTTCTAACAAATTAATAAAGACTAAAACTTGTGAGCCTGCAAACTGGTCCTGTAGATGGTGAGATTTACTTCCCAAGCATACAAAGCCAACAGCATATTTTCATTGTGTATCTCCTGGAAAGCTGAAAGTCAACTCATCCACCCATGAAAAAGGGAGCTAAATTGGGATGCCTTGGTATACTTTGACTGGAGGTGTCCTTCTGTAGAAGCATAAATGTGAGCATAAATGTGTAATCTTCAGAAAGCCTAAGAAGAGATGTCCTCTGTCATATTAAAGACTTCATGTTCCAGTTCTATTGAGACTCAAACTCTTCCAAATCTATAACAGGGTTAAGAAATTCGTTGTTCAAGCTATTAGCACTGCTGCAGTCTGATGATTCTTCTGTCAAAACTTGAAGGGACTCCTAGCTCTGAGGCAGGGAAATGACATCAGAAAATGACACGGGCAACTACTCAGCAGAGGTAGAGGTTTTGCATGGAACCAAACCTAATATAGTCACATTCCAAATTTAACACAAGCATTAGAGTAAAGCCCCCTCCTTTTATGTCTCTTGTCAACTATCCCTTTGCTAACTCTTATTGACTTTTCTCAGTGGTCTTTGGGTTATATGTAATTTGAGGCAACTTCTGAAGTTTGATGGGCCAAAAAAAAGATATTCTATCCATTATTGTGGTGAACATGTGTCAACAACTGGTCAGCACTAGCTTGAGGATGTCTGTATAATGTTCCATCACACTAACTAAATATGTCTTTAATCTTTCTGTACCATCTGGAAAATAATAATATTTCTTTGATTTTTTTTTTCCCTTTTGATTTTCTTGTTTGTTGAGATTACAAGTATTAAAGGGCAAGTTCTTTCTCTTATTACACAGGGACAAATGAAAACAAGTATGACAAACAGGCCAAGAACTGTTCCTTGGGCCTGAAGGCAAGTGGTGTGATTCATCTCATGGCCGTATGGCTGAACTTTCTTCCATGTGAAAGCAAGTGTAGCCTCACCCGTACTGCCTACTGGGAACAGTCTCTGACCTCTGATGTTATTTGAACCATCTCTGAGCATTGTCTGGGAAAGAGGAAAATTACACAAAGAAAAACTCTTTCAGGGAGCGTGCTAATAGTTAATCACTATGGAAGATTGCAGGTCCAGCCCTAGTCGTTTTTACTTTAAGAGTGTAGACCCAATTTAAGTGTACAATGCCCAAGAAAAGGGGTCACAAGGTTGTTTTGGCCCTGTAGGTATTATCATAAATGAAAAGAAAAAATCCCATATTTTTCCAATTCACTTTTTAATTTGGCTTCTATTAGTTCAAATCACTAGTCATGAGCACTTTCCTTAAGGAAAGTACCGACTCCAAGGCCGCATGCAGTCTCTGTAAAATCATTCCTCCAGTAGGCGTTCTTGTGCATTTCCACTGGTTCTCTGCTGGTTTTCCAGCTCTGGAAAATCAGCACAATGTATCACACCACTGTGTGAGAGGAAAGTGCCATTAAAGTACGTAAGTCTCTTGACAAAACAGTGGAGGTGTGTGTTGATTGGCTTGGCTATGGTGCACTCCATTGGCATCTCTGAAACATGGGATGGTGAAAGCAACATCACTCAGATGATCCTTCCCAAGTGTAGTGAGAAGGAACTTCTGGTGCCTCAGAGCAAAAAAAAAAGATTTCCAAAGCTTGATTCTAATTTCTTGATTTTTAAAAAGAAATTGCTCATCTGCAGCTAATCATGTTTGTGCCTTTCATTGTCTCCAAGAGTAACATTTTCCAAGGTGATTTTAATGAAAAAACCAGCCTCTTAAAGGCTCAGGAGAGACAGAGAGACTGTCAGAGACAAATCACCTTTTTTTTTTGTTATGCCTCATAAGATCTTGGTACATTCTTAACGGAAAAGAATGCAACAAAGATTGATCCTCCTCCCACTTAAACCAGTTGGACTTTTTCTCTAAGGTGGGATCAAATCCAGAACATATTAATTAGAAATGGGTTTTGATGAAACGTTGTTAGGTAGTGTGAGGCGTGTAACCAGAAAAGCAGATTAGGTTACAGGAGAGACATAGCTGGATGTGACTTCCAGAAGGAAAAAGGCCGGGAGAGATCAAGGTGGTACGTTTGAAAACACAGAGCTCACTGAGGAACAAGAAGGAGCATCCACACAACCTCAGCCTCACCTCTTGTGGGGCCTTGGACCCTTCTGACTTATAGACATAGTGCCATAACCCCACCTACATTCTCAATAGCTTTGCCAATAGATAAAGACATTTATTTGTAACAAATTATTTCATGTGCCTTGGCAGAAAAGCACATAGTTGCTGAACAGTTGGGGAAGTGTTTTGTCAGAGGCAGTCTGGCTGGAGGCTTGCTTATAACACTGTTTTCTAGGGCTCTGTTGGGCTACATTTCTCATTTACAATCTGCTCTGCTTTTGCTGTTTTTCTTTCTTTAACTATTATTTTTAATTTGTCTGAAGGAGTGCTTTTCCCCAAACCTAGATCAAATTTTCAAAATTCTGAATTTAGTCATTCATCAGCAAGTTCTTGCAATTGCCCAGAGGTAACACAGTTTTTGAGCAGGAAATTTCATAAACTCCTTTGACAGAAATCACAACAAGAAACCTTCTGCACTTCTAGGTGCAGTCTGTGGTTTGTCTGTCAACATATCTCCCACTTTCACTCCCTTTCTCTTTTTGGAAACCAAATATTGCATAGAATTTGAGCATAGAATTTGAATCACTTTAACATAAACTGAAATGTCAGAAGTTTATTCTCAGTCCCAGAGAAAAACACTTTTCTTTCTCTCTATCCTTTTGATAATAAACTGCTTTTGAACAAATGAAAAAAAAAGTACTTAAGTTTTCATCTACACCTTTCCCGACAAGTGAAAAATTCATGAACTCTGTGAAATAATGTTTTCTGTTACATGTTTTCTTTCTTTGGTACAACTGAGATTTGGCTAGGGCAGAACATCAATTTGCCAGAATTATGCGGAAGGCGTAGGATTCATGGTATTTCAGACCCAGTCAACACAATTAAGCAAGCTTTGTTCTATTTTAAATTCAGAGAGCATGTCCATCACCTTAGAAGTAACTTCCAGAAAGTTTTGCTTTGTTTTGTTTTGTTTTGTTCTTAAACTGTGCTAGTTCCAGGCTGATTTCCAGAACATTAAGTTTCAAAAACCAATTAGAACTTCCGACAAGTCATCTGAGTTGAACCTCCAGGTCTTTGACAAGACTTACCTGTTGAGAATAGAGAGATATTCTTTGCACATAGAGTTCTGTTTAGCTTCAGGCCTCCCTGTAAGATCTTCTTCTGTCGCTACAAAATTAGTATTTTCAGCAGTATCTAGACTCTCTAGGAGAAAAATAGAGCAAAAACCTTCAACAACTGTGGCCAAGCTTCTTAGGCAAACGAAAAACAAAACAATCTCAAAAGCCCTCCAATGTTCCAACAGTGCTGATCTATGCAAATATAAAAAAACCCCTCACGTTCCTACATTAAAAAATATGAGGTATTACTAGATCTTTGGTTTTCTATTTGATTACAAACTCATTCGAACAATATCAGGTTAAATCTAACTCAGCCTTTTCAGAGCCATAGTAAACCCAACGGCAATTACATCCTCAGTTTGCTGACAGGAGTCTTAAGGGTCAGAACTCAAAATTCCAACACTTCGGTGTAGTGCCAGGCATTTTTTGGAAAGAAAAAGATAAAAATCAAGTAAGCTTCATATGTGACTTAACAGATGTAAATAATTTTAATAAAACTAAACTGATGCCTGAGACTATGTGCACCCTTGAGTCTCATCCATGTTTTGTTCTGACATGTAAAATAAAACCTAATGAGAAGTTATCATAGATTTATGAGAAGAGAAAGGAGAATATTATTTTTATTTCCTTTCCAAACTGTTGTGGAGCCAGTACAGGATAAGAATGACTTGTGCCAGATACAATGATGTACAGTTTAGACCGTGGTTACTGAACATTGGTTATTGTATAATACCAGCAGAAAGACATGGAAAATGAATAATTACAAGTGATCTTCTCATATTGCTGTATCCTGAGTTTCCAGAAGATTTTTTTTAATAATTATGAGTTTAACCATTATTTACATACTAAACCTTAATGCTTCAAAATTACAAAGCAAGGTTCCATATTTTTATTAGGATTTATCTCAAGTGAGATGCTTATACATATGGTTAGGTAGGGAGAAAAACTCTTCTGAAAATCAGATCACTTTTCTTGAGATGTTTGAATTTGGAATAAAGAATCAAACTCAAGTAGTCCAATTTTGGTGGTGTTTTTCTTTCTGCTGGTGATTTAGCACTGGTATGGACTCTTCTCTGTCATTTATAATGTAGTAGAAACGTTTTCCATTACAGTCTGCAACTGAATGTTTACAATTTAACTTGTGGAATTTCCTCAGAGTTAGTGTGCTTTAAGAAGATTGTTCAGGCAGCACTGGTGGAATTTGGTCTAGGTGGCAGAAATAAATTCTGTGAAAGGTTTTGCTCACCTTGGTTGTTAGTAGAGGAAAACTTGGGACACTGGGATTCAAAGCATGGAAGCCCATCACTTGGACTTTGTTATCTGGCAACAAGCTCTTATTTCTTACATGACTCAATCATTACAGGAGAATGTGAAATCGAGATCATTTTTCTGAAATAATATCTCTTTGGATATTATTGGAAGCATAAAGCAACTTAGACATCTCAATCAGATGTTTAAATGGAGATGGGATCAATCTAGTCCAACATTTCTAAGCACAAAAGTAGAAAGCAAGGGAGTCCTCTCATTATAACAATAGTCTCTATAGCTCGTTGTCTTGACAGCTCTGAAATTTGGCCATTAAAAGATGTCATTACTTTTCCAGAAATGTCTTTAAAAAGGGGGGAGCTGGGATTTCTTAGGGACTCTAGCATTAGCATGAGTGGTGTGAGACAGATTTCTGTTCTGTTCTCATTTATTCTTATTCTTACAGAATAAGCCTAGGGAGAGGTGGATTAAATACGGCAGAGACAGAGTAATGATTCATTTTTCTCCTTGGCAGAAGAAGGCTCCAAGGTTATCCACTCCACACGGCTTCCCTAAAGGGAGAGGAGGAGAGCATGTGGTTTGCTCTATAAATTGCTTCCCAGGGAATATGAAGTGAGCGTTTAGGCAGTGATGATTCTCTCATGCATCCTTGGGCACGGAAAGGTCCCATTTTCTCTGGTCCAGACTAATTATTCATCACGTTTGCCTTGGTAGCAGCACTGCTTTTTCACATCCTTATTTTCTGTTGTTTCAGTTCCAAGTTTTCTTAATGTTTTATTTTCTTTTTTTTTTTTCTACAAACCTTGGAAAACAGTCCTTTATTTGTCAGGTCCTGACTGACTATTTTCACCTGGCTGATGACTCTGTGTTTTTCCTTCTTTGGTAAAAACTGCATGGATGTAGCAATTTCTTCCCTGTTGCAGAAGTTTTATTCTAATTAACTGATAACAATTATATCTTGGTGTAGCCTATTCTTTAGTCAAATGGCCATAGTTTTTCTACATCGAATGAACAGAATTTTTCTGTTTAAGTCATAACTAGATTTTGTCTATGAATCTGTAACTTCTTACCTGGTCAATCCATCTAGAAATGGTCGTATGACCATTTGCGTGGGGGACCATACATCGTTGACCACGATCCTCAACTTACACTGACAGTACACCGGAGCTGTAAAACTGAATGCAGCTGAACCACGCTATCCCAGTGAATTAACTAACCAGATCTTTTCCTACAGTTGGCTTACACACCTTATTTATTTATTTATTTGTAATGCTTTCAGAGCTACCAAACTAAGAACTCATTCTCAATTATGAGGTTTTATTTGATTCCATGCACTTCAAAGCTGATAATTTTTTTTAAGTGAAATCTTACTTATTTTCAAACCAAATCACATTGATTCAATAGGAATGGAATTTCATATGTAAAGTTTTTTAATGGGACACTGAACTTGTAAATGGCATTAGTTTCCTTCATTCCTTGTCATAATTGTTTTTTTTTTCTCAAGGACCATATGGGTAGAGATGCAATCAGCCTCACTAGTTGTCATTAGAAATGTGTAGGCCTGTAGGGCTCTGCTGTGAATCACTCTACACATCTTATGCCAATATTGACAGGAGATATTTAGACATCACGATACTGACGAATACTGGGCAATACTTGAAGGCAAGTCAGAAGTTCTGTGATTAATTCCTATAGAAATGTTCCAATTCTAATTTTAAAATATCCACTCAAATACACATGGGAAATTTTTTTTGATGTTGCAATGAGATTCTTCATGTTAGAGTGCATAGGTGTCGGTTTTATTCTCAAACTGCATGTTGTTCAGAAATAGGAAAGGAAAAATAAAACTTAGTCAACGAAGATTTACCTGAATATCCTTAAGTATATCAGAACAGAAATAAACATAATAGAATCAGAGGATGGTATCCTATATGACCTTGATTTAAAGTTATGTTCTTTATCTCAGAATTTCCCTTCACCTTACTGCAATCATGTGTATCGCTGCTTTCATTGTATTTTTTCTTTCATTTTCAAGTTACAGAAATGCAGTCAGGAAGTTTTGGTTATTCACTTTCAATTTTGCTTTTTATTTTTACATACAGTAGTATTTTCCTAAATATTCAACATGAATTTGGTTCTCATTTTGCATATTTACTGTGAGTTTCAGAGTGAAAACAATTAGAACATCACAGTTTGTTCATCTGTTTGTTTAAAATGGGATTGTGAATCAGTAGTATGGAACTGCTTAAAAATTTCTGTCATTTATTCTTTTTCTCATCATCAGCTTAGAGCTCCAGTGCTCTAAGCAAATGAATCATGGAATCATAGAATAGTTTGAGTTGGAAAGCACCTTTACAGCTCATCCAGTCCAACACCCCTGCAAGGAGCAGGGACATCTCCAACCAGATCAGGTTGCTCAGAACCCCATCCAATCTGGCCTTGAACTTTTCCAGGGATCCACAACCTCTTTCCAGGGATCCACAACCTCTCTGGGCATCCTGTTCCAGTGTTCCACCACCCTCAGTGTAAAAAAAAAAATTTCCTAATACCTAATCTAAATCTACCTCCCTCTATTCTGAAACCGTTACCCCTTGTCCTGTCACAACAGACCCTACTGAAGAGTTTGCTTGGAGCTTTGCTTCTGCTTTGCTGTGCTCAGGGATCATTAAAAGAGTTTGTTCTCCCTGAACTTCTTGGGTACGGAGGGCTTGATGAACAAAATTTTTAATTTTATATGCTGTAACTCCACCCTAGCACAACTGCTTGCTGTTATCTCCTTATATCTTTATATTGGGACTCTTATTAATTTCAGATGTCTTTTCTCTTGCTTGCTTCCCCAAGCGTAATAAACTGAGCCTTTTCATTAAATATTAGCAAGTTAATAATAAATTGTAGTGTCATTTACAACACGGGTGCATTCAGGAAGATGTGCAATCTTAAGTGGGGATGCCACATGCTGTTAATTCTGGATAAAGCAGCGGTTTTATACTTCAGCTCTGGAGAATGTATAGGGCATTCACAGTTCCCGCTCCTAATTTACACAAAGGGCAACCGCAGCATGGTTCAGTTTATTTGTTATAGCAGCAATCATTTTGGCACCTACTGGCACTGGCGCTGAAAGCAGACGAGTGTCACCAGGGGCCGTTTCCTACACACCGCACTGGAATTGCTCAGAAATCTCAGCTGGAAAACAGCCTGCTGAGGCCTGAGATCGTAAAGGGCTTCTCCTGCGTAAATGACACCGATCCTGGTGCTGGAACAAGTAGTTAAAAAGTCTTCAACCTCAAAAAGCGCATGGACAAAAAGCAGAGAAAATTACACTGGAATTGTAATTTTATTTTATTTTTTTTTCCACTCGCCTATGGTCTGCACATGGATGCCACTAGCTATGATCTATGCATAGAAATGGAAAGGATTTTTTAAAAATCTGTACTGTTACAGTTGCAAGCAGAGGGTCCCCTGAAGCATCCTCTGAAGTCACAATTTGTCTTGCCTGCTGCACTACACTTTCAGAAGTGTATTTGTGTTTTCCTAAAGTAACTGTAAAAGGTAGGTCAGGAGGAGGCATCTGTTCATCTGACCCTAAAAGAAGTGTAGAGTGATGAGTTCAAACATATTTCAATAATAAAATTAAAATGGATACCTTCCACCTAAAGAGGAAAACAACATTTAACAAAATTATGTTTTTCATGTATCAGTCTGTGCTAGGTGTATTCCAGACTTCACACACACACTCACAGCCCAAGATAACCATGTGCCTTTCGTGAAGGGATGAAAAAGCAAAGCTCTTCCCTTCATTTTGTTCCATTTTTGGTATACAATGGAAAACAGTAAACAAAATGCTGCAGTAAATTAAATGCATTTTTACTTTAACCTGAAGGGACTCTTGTTTTTAAACATAGCAGTGATTACAAAAAGAAAACATGATAGTCATGGTTTTGGCATAGAAATTGATAAAATCTTCTGGATAACTATCACTTTCCCTATCTGCATGGTTTGTTTCTCCAATCATTCTCTGTTTTCACACTTAATATTTTTGTATGGTTTGCATACTTAGACAGCACAACTGTTGGCCATGAGTATAAGAGCCTTCCGAGGAAACCATGACTGAGGTGTGTTTATTAGCTTGTTCATTCAAAAAAAAAAAAAAAAAAAAAAAAGTATTTTCAAAATCCTTAACAATAAACTGAAAAGCACAAACCACAAATGAAAACAAAAGTCATGCACTGGCAAATAACAGGCAAACACATCTAAGCATAAAATATTTCTGAACATGAAGAACATGAAGAAGAAGAGAGTAGATATACATTTGGTGTAAGACCACAGGCAGTACATTGACTCTGGATTTTGATCACAGACTAAAGTTATCCGTCATATAAATTCTCTTTGCTTAAATCCATCTAGATGTTAAATGTCTTCTGGTAAGAAAAATATTTTTATATTACATGCAGTTAAAAAGCACAGCAAAACAGAATTTGGTATTAGTCAGAGTTTCACTGGGATGTGCTGGAGTTAAAATGAAATTGTAGTTCAGGCACCTGACATTTAATTTTGGGTTTATGATTAATATTGCATGTGAGGCACAACATACTGTGTTTAGCATTTCATAACTATTCACCTTTATTATAGAAAAGATGCTATGAAAAATTAAATCAGAAACCCATTTTTCCATTGCACAGAAGTCAGATCTGTAGAGATATGGAGGAAAATAATCCTCTGAATTGGTTAGTAAGCAAGAAATCAGAGAAATGACCTCATGGAGGGGGAAATTTGAAACGTCCTCAGACAAAGAGCAGCGGTGACATGTTTTTCACGTATGCCTACAGTGGAATGAAGGACCAGAGATTTTCCCAAGTTGCTGAACTCAACACACTATGTCTTACAACTCCTTTCAGGAGCTTCTGTTGATGGAGGAACAAGTTCCCATGCCATAGATTCAGGGCACAAAAAGGCCTCAGGGGATTGCAGTTGTCCGGTAGTGCTGTTAAAAACCTCCAAAAGTATTAACATCAAATTTATTTCCTTTTTTAGAGTAGCTTAAAATGTGTATCCCAAACCTTGGTTTCTCCCTTGGTGGTTTACATCACGCTGTGTGATTAAAAGATAATCACCAAGGTTCAGTGAGCATCAGATGAACAATGACTGGGGAGACCACAGGTCAGGACGATGGACGTTGGAGCCAGTTGGATCCAAGAGCCCAGTGAACGAACTCAGACCCCGTACACACACATGGACACAGCACAGGGAGCTCCTCATCCATGTAAAGATTTGGAAATGGAGTTCAATAAGCAGACAGGACATACTGAGCTGAGCAAGGGCAGAGCATGACCAGCCCTGGTTCATACATGTTTGACTGCTTTTATCCCCTTATCCCTCAATTTTCCCACACTTGCTCCTCCCCAAGCCACATTGAATGATCCTTCCCCCAAACATCCTATAATAAGTCTCACAGACTGTCACAATTCCCATAAAAACATCCCACAATAAGTTTTACACTATCCTCAAATGGTCCTCCCTTGCATCCCAAAATAAGTCCTGTTCCTGTGAAGGCAGTCAATCTTGCAGCTTTCAAGGCCACCCGGGAAGAGTTTCTTTGGCCAAGCCAGGCTGTCTCCATGGGTGTCAGCCCTGACCATGGGCTGATCACCCTTCCTGAGCAATCCCAGGAGTGACAGAGTCAGAGTACTCCATGGGCATGAATACATTATCAGGGTTCCTCCACCTATTGTAGTTCCTCAACTCCTTCCCGAGCCTTTGTGTTACTGGTGATTAGCTCTTAATCACATGCGCTAACAGATTAGGGAAACATCCTGCCTGCTGCCTAGTTTATTACTCTTCTGGCCAGCCCTTGTGTGGCACCTAGCATGATTTTCCCATCTGCTGACCCAAAAACATCATGCTCTGCTGCTTCCAGTTGCCCAGGCTGCATTAAGCTCCCAAGGTCTGGGGAACCCTGTCTGGCCAACTTCTCATTGTGCTCTCTTCCTTTTGGCCACTCTAAGTCAATCACTGGTTTCTCCTCAGCCACGTCGGTGAAGGTTTTGAGATCCTATAAAACTCTTCCTGATATACAGCTTCTGTCTCGTTTTTTTATTGTGTGCCTTTCCCTTTGGCTCCTTCCCTCCAATTAAGACATGTCTTTCCTCTGGGTTTCCTTCTTGTTCACTCTGAGTCAAAGGTGTGATGCCTGAAACTATGCTCCATTCACATCCCTACTCAAAACTTGTTTTTACTGGAAGACTCACCAAATCATCTGGGGCAACATCTTCTCCACCCCACTGTGAGATATAGGGGCAAGAATGAAGAGGTCAGTGAAAAAACAGCAGTAACTCTGCTTTATCAAGCAGATATTTGAGATTTTGCAGATTGGTTTTAAAGCAAAGAAATTTATTTTGAAGTAGAGTCCCTAGGAAACATTTTCCCTTTCCCAAACCTGGTAACAAACATGAGGATACATAATCTTTCCCTTCCAGACTCATTCCAGCAGCCACAGAATCTGCACAACTTTTCTGCTGCCCCCAGAACCGACCACAATTGGGCAAAACAAAGAACAAGTTCCACCTCTCAGAGTTGTGTATCGTAAAATTTAGTAGCACCTCAACATACATTCTCTAAAGCTAATACTTTGAAGACCCCAATAAGAACAGATTGTTCAATTTCTCTCTTTATTTTACCAGCCATTGAAGGACGTAATTTTTCCATACTCTTTGATGCTTTACTAGAGCGGGGACTGTGCTCCGAAGGTGTGGCAATGCTACGACTCAACCGAAGTGAGAGGATTTACGCAGTCTGAAGACCTGGCCCTACGTTTCACCTTGGCCTTTCCAGCATGCTGATTTAATTTAACCCAAGGCCAGGAATTAAAATAAAAAACAATTCATGCCTGGTTACATTTGTGCTTGTGACCTACGCCTGTCCGAACAGGAGTTGGACAGGACAAAGCACAATGCACTTCCTTGCTTTTATTGCTTTCATTCACTTCATGTCATGCCAAAGAAGGTTGATTTAGGAAGTTCTAGTAATTAACCGCTGATGTTTTTGACTGCTGTTCCCAAGAGGCTTACAATGACTTGTAATGGTTGTTCTGTAGGAAACTCTTTCTGGAGTGATTGTAGATAACATATATTCTCTGTACAGCTTTAATTTTCCTTGATTATTTTTTTAAGCAAAGAACACAATTTTTCCTTAAGCAAAAGTCATCTGCTCTCTGCATCCCAGAAACCTCATCAATCACCCTTCTCCTCTCAGATCATACTGCCATTCTGCTGTGAGAGTCCACAAAAGAAAGAGGCTTCCCAATTCAGTTCCACGTTAGATATAGGGTATGTAAAAGTGGACAAAACAAGCAAGGAAAGAGTCAAAATTAAATATGTCTTTATACTGTAGGTTATGATGTGCCTTTCATTGCTCTTAGCATTTGAGAAAACTCAAAAGGAGGAAGCACAGCACCAATGCGTATTTGGAGAGCACAAGTTTTCAGAAGAATTTAAATCCAGGCTGGTGCAATGAGAGGAAACTTTAACAGCTCCTAACATCGTCTCATGGCTGTTTAGTCTCTCACTCTTCAGGATGCTTCCCTGAATTTTTAATTCACTGTTTTATTAAAAATTAGTGGATGTCTTAGCACTGTTGCATAAAGCCTAAGTAATTCCACTCAAAATTAAAAAAAATAAATCATACTAATTCCTCTTTCTGTGCCCTCTGCTATTCATTGCATGCTACTCACATGCATTTCTCAAAGCATATGGCATGCAGCCATTAGACACCTATTTTCTCTCTTTGATGACTAAACGGTTGGGTATCCATAGCTATATTTCATACCATAAAAAAAAAAAGCTTAATTCTCAGATTGAATAAGCAGTTGGGTATCCGTAGCTATATTTCATAGAATTAAAAGAAAAAGCCTAATTCTCAGATTTTCACCTGCTATGTTCATCTGTTACTGACACTGTAAACTCCTGAAAAAATAATACCAATAAAAGCAGAGCAGATTCTAACGTGTGTGTTGTATTTGTCAGGTTCGCAAACTGGAATCATAACTTCAATAAAACTGGATTGTTTCTTACAGAACTGACCTGACCAAGGGTGACTCAGGAAGGATATTGTGCGTGATAGGAATTCAGCCCTGAGAAGGATGTCAGTCACAACAAAACTGGTCTGTGTTGAAGTGCTCGTAAAAGACCAGCGTTCTTCACACGCCATTGCGAGGCGTTACTCATTTGTCACACTATCTAGGACGGACATTTCCCAGTTGCAATTTGCTATTGTGATATTTTTCCCTTCTATTAACCAAACGCAAACAATATATGACAGCAGATTGGGAAGCATATCAACAATATTTTACAGCCAATTAAAAACAGGAATACGGAGATGAAGTGTAGACAATAAGACATAGAGACAAAAACCACAGACCTTTTTCTCAGCCAAAATATAATAGCATTCAAGACAGTTATCTTCCATGTGAGATAAACAAAAATGTGGAGCACACTGAAAACAGTATTTTGCTGATTTGCTCTTGGCATGAGTCTGACCCTTAGTATGTTTTTCTCCTGAATTTATAGTCAATAAAGTAAACTCCATCACAAAGAAGAAAACAATTTAAGTAACAGAAAAATCAGTGATTCATGATGCCTTGTACCTCCAGAATAAAATTATTTGTACCCGCTTCCATGTTCAATGTTTAAGGTGGATTTTTTTTATTTTTACCTCTGTTACTAAAATTAATTTCCTGTTGCACCCTCCACCCCCGCTTACGATGACACCTCTTTAATGTCTAGAATTTAATCCCTAAGAAACATTCAGTAATGTGACCCATGTCACACGCACAGTTGAATGACTCAGTAACTCTGTCATCTTCAGCTGGGATTTTAACTTCTCTTTGGAAATAACCATGCAGAAACCTGGACGTCCTCAGGGGAACTGTGCCACGCAGATCTGCACAGGTGGAGACCGTGGATTGCTCCCTTCCCTGAACTAGAAGCTATATTTTTCCATTCTCCCTGCAGCTATGATCCAGAATTCAAGGTCTGGAGACCTTGGCTCACATCCACAACACTTACCAAACCAAATACATCTCAACAAAAGGTATGTTTGCGGAATGTAACTTTTAACCTCATATTCTTTGTGTATTGTACAGAGAGGAGCTGAATAGTTTTATTCTTCTTTTGGTTACACATTCTTCGCTAGTGTTTTGTCAATTAATAAATATTTGCTGAATTCCAGCGCACAGAGTATTTTTAAAAACGCTCAGAATATTTCTTAGATTAATTTGGAAGTCCTTGCCAAATGATAAGATAGTGATAAGAAAATAAGCAGAACACCCACACAAGGTACATATATCTTGGGTGTTTTATCAGGATTTAGGATTGTGACACAGTCCTAGTGCTGCTATACAAGAAATCTATGCTTACAAAATCTCATGTCCAGGACACCTTCCAGGTCTCAACTCTGACATGTCTACTATGTGCCCACATCAGCAACCAAATTTTATCAGAGGCTTTTTCTCCAAATGCAGGCAAATTCCTGTTGCTCAGTCCTGTGATTTCTTTCACAAAGAGATGTCTCTCTACCTCACATTAAAAGCTGTCAAGTGGTAGACAGAGGTAAGAATGGTGCAGGAGCCAGGAGGAGTCTCTAACCCATCATCTCATTAATTTTTTTGTCAAATATATGAGTTTATAAAGACGTTCTTCTTATTTTCTGACTTCATCATTCACATACAGTGGGACTGATTTGAACCAGTCATCCTAGCCTCCCGATATTCAGTATAACCAGTGGAAACCTTGTCAGCAGCAGGCATGGAAGTGAAAAATCCAATTCCCTTAGAAGCCATTTAAAACAAGTTAGGTGGCTTTTGCCCACATTGTGCTTAGTTCTCACCAGTGGCTTCAAAGATAGTCCTGGGTCAGTGATTTACATGGAGATGTCTACCCTGTAGACATCTCTGACTACATTAGATGGATCCTGCCTGAGATTCACAGATAAGACTAAACTTCCTATAGCAGAACAACCTTTGCCAAGACCAGTTGACAATGATGGAAGATCTTGTGTTGGGATGACCACTTTCAGACACAGGAAAGACCTTTATTTAGAGATTGTGGATGGTCACTATTTTCCAGTGCCTTTATAGGCATTGGTACATCAAATAAAAAGATAGTGTTACAAAAATCTAGCAAGCAATGCATAGACCAGTTGCAAAAATTAAATTTGTTGCATCTGAATCCATTAGACTTGTTGCATCTCAGCCAATTAGCCTTCAAAAAAAGAATGAGGGTTTATAAGTTCAGCTTCAGAGCTGCATTAATGTCACAATGCTGCTTCCAGATTTACTTTCTCTGAGTATCTCAATCTGGGCTCTGCACAGGACCACTCCATCTCAAGCTGTCTACAGCCAACTCCTTATACTCTATTTTTTTCATAAATTATCTCAAGTGTCTCAAATGGGCCTTGAAAATTGACGCGCCCAGACCCATGAGTTGCTGTAAGACATTTTAATCCGTGCAGACCAAGGATGTGCTATGTAAAGCATGCTGTGAATAGCATGTAATGTGTACATGTGCCATGGAAACCACACACGAGCTGAAACTCACCATGATGCCAAGAGCTAGAGGTCAGAGAAATAGCGCTGTAGTTCGAAGGTCTAGCAAAAGTCTCAATGCTATTTATTCTTCTGACTAGCAAAGAGTTGTGCCTTTAAGCACACCTTCCACGAAGCATCAGCTGTTATAGTTTAGGATAATTCCTTCAAGTAAAAGAAAAATTAAAAAAAAAAAAACCAGCAGATGAAACTTGAAATCTTGGACTACTGATTAATATTAATCTTAGAAAAAAAAAAGTCACTTTGCATACTTGAGAGGGTTTTTCTTTTTAAAATCAGTGCTTGTTTCCATGTTGATACAGTAAAAAACTATTGCTAATGAGGAACACCACAAAAACAGGTTGCTTTCCACTGTAACAGCAAACCCTCCCCACCCTGGCTAAAATGACAAAAAAAAAAAATTATCATCTGATTGAAAATGCCCTTTTTCCTTCTCTAGTTTTATAAACAAAGCTACTAAGGAGAAACTGCTTCCTTATTTCAGAGCTAATGTATTTATTATCTTTTAGCCAATGAAAACAAATAAGTGAAGACTGCTAGTATATACAAACTGTCCTTAATGGGATGAGTTTTCCTTAGATTATTCAGCAGACTGGGCTCTGGATCATACGGACATGCAGGAGCAATCATTTTCTTTCCATGAAGAAACCTCTTAGTTTTCTACATGATCTTATTGATAAACAGAAAAATACAATAATGCACATCAATCATAAAGGCTTTGGTACTTCATTCTTAAGTTTTTTTGTTTCTACAAACATGTACTGAAGAGAGAAATTATTACAAGACAAAGTTTGCCGCGGGTTTTTTTATCACCTGCTCCACAATTACTGTCCATATATCAGGTATGGTCAATACAAAATAGCTCAGGGCAGTTTCCTCCACAGAAAACTTACCCTGGGACAGGAAAATAAAACAGAATTACCAAAATAATGTAAATCTATATTTTGCATCACATTAAATTTTTGTAATCATACCCCAAATCATGTATGTACTCTGAAGAACTATTTTACTCCTTCAAAAAAATTGGTACCAGTGTTTTCAGAAACAACCAGTAAATTGAGGTCCTAATGGTTTAATGGAGCTCCCAATCACCACCAGAAAATCATGTCTTCTTCAAATACTTCAGCTTCAGCAACTGAATCTTTCAAGCCCCCGAGTCACTTATCTCTTCTGAAAAACTTGGCTTATGGCTGTGTCATTTTTCCAAGCTCTTCAGCTTTCTTCTGATTTCTGAAGTGATCATTTCCTGCCGTTTCAAATTACCCTCTAGATACATTAGGAAAAAAAAAAAAGAAAGAAATGTGCCTCAGAAAAGCGGAGACCTGAAATCAACAGCCTTAAGTTGTCATTTTTTGCTCTACCTGGGAACAAAACACATAGTGACAGCAGAGATTCATTCATGATAGTCATCATATCTCAAAGGTTTCCCAGATTTGACCAGTATCAGTGCAGATATCTAGAAAAACAAATAGCAGTAGGTTCATAAAATTAAGTCTGAATTTTAGCCATAATGATGATTTTTTTTTTCACAACTGTTTCCTGCTATAATAATAAAACTTTTTTTTTCTTCTGTAGAGTAGACCCACAGATGGATACAAAACCTACTCAGTGTGCGCACATACCCATCCTGCCCAGACCCCCAATAAAACTCTGCAACATGACTGCCTCTGCTCTGATTTTCATCAGGATGATGCAACTCACATCAGACTAAACAAGGACAAGGGATGAGATCTTTGCAGTTTGGACATCTGGACATGTGTGCATGGAATCAGAGAGTACTTCTCACTTTAAACTTGTGCCAGGCTAGTTGGTTTAAGCACCTGTAGCTGCTTTGGTGTGACACTACCAAGGTCAGCATGGGATATTTTATCCCACCCCAACTGCGCTACGGTTCCTCTCACTGAACAGGAGGCCTAACTTCTCATTATTGTTCACTGACCTGATGAGGCCCATGAAACATTTATAATCTAATGTCCCAGATTAATTTCCACTAGCAAATGAATTATTAAAAAAAAAAAAAAGAGAAGGAAATCTGGGTTGTTACTATTACCATTGCTTTAAATGTTTTATTTGTATGAGACATTCTGTACAAGACAAAGTTAAATATACATTTTGTACAAAGGTGACTTATATGACACCTTACCAAAATAGTACCTCTGCTTACATATTCATCTACACACACAATATGCCACGTCTGTTGTTAGCTAAGGGGTCAATTTCCAGCAAAGAATGTATTTTTTTACAGCATAAAAGAAAAGAGAATGAAATTAAGAAATCACGTAGACCAAGTGCCAATGTCAATGGTCTTTTAATGCTCAATTATCAAGCGGTTGCTGTTTTGTCCATTTCAGGAAGTCACATTCATTGAGCAATGAAAAAGAAAATGAGAAACAATGAAGAGGAAAACATAATTAAAACAAATAGATGCATGCTGCTGGAACAGGATATGATTCTACATAGATCTGTGCAAAGGTTTTTGCATTGCCATGTAACATTTTGCATTGCCTTGTCTGATTGACTCGAAAAGCCACATAAAGTCTTAAGGGAAATAAATTCTGGTGCTGTATATTGAACAAAAATGTGCAAGTCTTCTTCTTGATGAAGACAGTGATTGAGGTAATGCTCTGGCATTTTTCTGAGCAGAACTAGATCTAGACTAATGTTCTGATTGCACATTTCTTCCTTATGGAAGGATGACCTAGAAAATCTCAAGAGACATCTCTCTTGCCTAGCCTGGGCACTGTCACGAAACCCTGGTGAACATACCGTTTTTAGGGTCCAGGAGCAAGGATGGTGGAATACTAGCAGTGCTGAGCTTTCAGTGCTTCAGCTTGGTGGAATTACCCTACAGAGGTGGCTGTTTGATGAAGTCATTCGAGTGCTTTATTTCTGCCTCTGTGAGTGAGGCCACGGGTAAATCAGGAATCAGTTCATCCTAAACAGAAGACAGGTGGACAGTGGACTCTGCAGAACAAATATACGTGGACACAATGACAGATAATAGGTAAGAAAGGTCTGCCTCACTGAGGTTCTGTTAGCATAGAAATTAAGTTTCAACAAAAACATTCTCCATAACCAGTGATGAAGCAGCCTCAAAGTTCTTTGCAGTCTGTTTTAGAAAGAGGGACAGAGTTCAGGGCCTCTCACCTTCATTTACCCTCCAAGATAAACCATAAAACACAATCTATTTCCAAGCCCTACTTACTAATCTATACTTTTTCTTATACCCTGAAAAATCCTTACATCTTCATGAGTGAAATCCATTTGAGGCAACCCTCTTGGGCTCCCTTCACACTCATCTTATCACGATGAGCTGAACAGGCTGGAGCAAAGTTCTCATCCTAAAGCAAAGTTACATCACACCCTGGTATCTCTCCTCCTCTGAACAGAAGAGAACAGCTCCTCTGAACACGTCTGCACTGTAGACATCTGTATTTCAGTGAGATGAAATCTGGCCTGTCACAAGGCAGCTCCCTCCTTCCCCAGACGAACACTTAATCTTTGCTGCTTTTCTATCAGGGAGTGGAAGGTTATCTCCAAACTGACATACTTTAAAGTAGTGCTTTGAAGTAAATGGTGTAGGTTTACTGGACTGGAAAATCCAGAAAGGAATTTTTTGTTAAACATGGTTCCAAAAATCTTCCACTATTTTTCATCGCTATACTATTTTCTGTCCAAATCCATTTCGCAAAAAAAAAAAAAATTTACATTATAGTTGTTGTGTTAGGCAGGTCAGAAATCAAATTATATTTGCTTCATGAAACAAAATGTGGACTATAATTCATAGAAATTTCATGAGGAATAAACTCTTTGGATCTGGGATCACAGAATCATAGAATAGTTTGGGTTGGAAGGGACCTTTAAAGGTCATCTTTGTGAAATCTGGATCTTTGACTGTTTGAGATCTCATGCTCCCAGGAACACTGAAGCTTGCACTGAGGCAAGCTCTTCCTAGGAAACTGGAGTGCCTGAAGTATGGATGAGGAGTGTATCTTAAAGGCAGTACTGAGTCCACTGATAGCTGACAGTACAAACATATTCCTAGATGCACAAAGATGAAAGGGTTTGCCAAAGGCCATGGAACATCCCTGTAGGAGAGTCAGGAATGAGCTCAGATCTAATGCTCCCTGTGCCTCAGAGGCTGTGGGAGATCTTAATCTCACAAAATTGAAAGAAATCTGCCTACCTGATTTCAATCAAACAAATTACATTGCACTGAATTAAATAAAATTAAAATAACAGAAATTCTGAGATGCTTTGTTGCATATAGGTAGTTTGATGTGAATGGGAAGCAAAGGGGGACAGGTATTAATTCAAAGACTACTTAAGCCTTTCTGCTACTTCGTTATGGCTTATATCCAGGTTGGTTTCCAAATCTACCTCAAGTGCTAATTCCCTGAGATGTGTCTTTGCATAGTCGGTTTGGTATTTCCACACTACACACAGCAGGACACTGAATTTTTCTTGGAAATTGATTTTGGAAAGAGCAACTAGTTTATCAGGACTTAGAGGAGTTTGCATGCTGACTAGGAAGAAGGTGCTATGATAAATACCAGAAAGGAAAAGTTCTTTATTAAACTCTCCTGGAATATTCACTCTCAAGAGAGAGCAGTAGTTCTAGAAACACCATTTACTTGCCTGCCTTTTTTTCCAAGATATTTTTTCCAATCTTAAGTTCAGTAACTGGTTCCAATTTTGGTAAAGTGTTGCCAAAATACATCATGTAAGGAATTCATTTCAGAATACAAACTGCTGTCTCAGTACCTTGTGACACAGCTCCACAGTACATCTCATTTCAGTATATGCGCTTTATTTAACAATTAAAACCAGTATCTATCACAGATAGGCAGCATTTAAATTTCAAACCTAAGAGCTCTTCTGTTTCTTGTAATGATGAAGCAGCGAATCACAGATCTTACCAATCACTTTGGTGTAAATAAACCCTAGTGTATAAGTAGTTACAATGGTATAAATGTAAAGATACTGATACAGCTGTCTCATTCAGAAAGAATAACGAGCTACATCAGTGTGAGGCACTGTTACACACCAATTGCACCCAGTATAAGGAATGTACTGGTGTTATTATTCTGGTAACACAAAACTACAATGCTTACTGCAAATTTTATGACACAACAAGACTTTGTATAGGTCAGGCTTTATCTGAAAAGTCCATATGGTTACCATAGTGCAAAACAAGATGTACTAATATCAGGTAAATAACTGAATATATATTTCTTGGATGATATTTTATACTTGCACTGGGGTTTTCTAGGTGAAGAAGTAGGCAGTACAGAGAAGGCATGTACAGTGATAGAAATCTGGGTTCAGCATCTTTCATCAGATGCTTTAAAACAATTGCAGGATGCAGAGTGGATCCAGAAAGAGACCTCAAGGGGACGTTGACAACTTCACTGCTTCATCTGTAACCTTGATTTGATGGTGGAAACTCAGTCTGCTCTCAGAAGTTGTACGTTAAAGGCAGTGACAAGGAATTTATGTAAGTGTTGTTTATATTATAAGCAAAATATCTGAAGCACGAGATGATTGAGATGAAACTCTTCCAGCCCGCAAACCATGTCATTCTTCCTCATCGTAAACTGCACAACTCTTGTCCTATTTCCTGTATTGGTGGGAATAGGAATGTGCTAATTCAGTCATTTCCTTTTTGTCATTACAAATAAAGTGCAGGTCAGGTCAGTCACAAGATTGGTTCTGTGCCATTCCAGTCAATAACAGCTCCTTGCCACCTAGAAATGAAAGCAACCGTTTTACATCCATTAGTTAATCAGCTCATTGGAAAGGTAAGTCAACACCCCTCAGACACCCAATAAACCTTAGAGAGATGAGGATGGAGTAATTTGGGATAAGTAACCACATCTTCTCAAAGGAAAGGAACAGAAGGGAGGTACTTGTGACCCCTAATTTTAGGTGCCCAAGTTTGGAGGTCAGTCTCCTTACCCTTCCCCTAGTCTCTTCTAGGCAACACAGAATCCTCAGCAGGAGCTGACTCAGACAAGTACCTTTCTGTTGCAAAAATTGTAGGGAATTCTCAAGATGGGTAGAGGAATTAACACTATATAACCAGAATGCTCAGTCTCAGCTGTTTGCACACTCCTATACAGGCAGGCCTCTGGTTACAAAATCTGTGACCCTGAGATTCTCAGACCAGATCATTCCATTTAGTGGATATCTTTGCTCTTGACCTTGGTTCCTGTGAAGAATTTAATGGTTCACTTTAAAGGCAAAGTTTTGCTTTTCCTATGCCGAGGTTTTGCTTTTTCTCTTCCCTCATTCCTTCTTCAGAATAACATTAAAGATAAATACTGAGAATAGTGTTTCCAAATGTGTCTACACGCATGTGAACAAGAAACCTCCAAGTTTTTAAATCCTGGCTCTGTACTGGCTGCTGCGGCTTAGCTGTCCACTCCAGGAACGTAACCAACACTGCATGCAAAGAAGGTATCAATCCTGCATTTGTCACCAAATGTGTCTCCGAATAACGGCAGAAGACAGAGATCTGAACCAAGACTTGGTGAAAGCAGGATGATGCTCTCCAGTGACCTCACTGGGTTGAAGTGAGTCAACTCACTGTACAGTCAGAGTCACTCACTGCAGAAATTGCACCCTTCTCTGTAGCATTTCTCATATCTGCAAGTCCATGGTCCACAACTTCTGAGAACTAAACTCAGAAGTCACTGACTCCCAGTGTCATTTATTTATAACTGTTTTGAAAATCTGTCTCAGAGTGCACGTGCACAGCAGTCAGACATTGATGAGGGGGTGGAGACAAAGTGAGTTGCCAGAGTGCCACATTCTTTCTGTCACCGAGGAAAGAATGTGTCAGCAATGGTATGGCAGCTCGGTCCTTTCACTGGGCAAGTCAATTAAGTGTAAAACAAAACCAAAAGCTGAATTCATGCAGCATTCAGGGCAAAGTCTCAAAGGAAGTGATCATCTGATGGCCGTTGGGAAAATTTTCCTTCTTATTTTGAGAAAATAAAAAATTTGCAGAAAGACTGTCCTCATCCCAGGACTTAGTAGGAATACACAAGAGTGATGCCTCACACCTTAAGCTAAAAGCAGAATATGTTCTAGCTGGGGATACTTGACCTAGTGTGACATTTACAGTGGTGAGAGCTGTCCTGCCAGAAGTTCAGAAGATTGTCCCCAGAACAACCAAATGCAAGCAGGAAGTACAATCGCCACCTTCTGTCCCCACTGGATTTTTCAGGTAATGCCATCAAATCATCCCTTATCCTTGTGTACGATCTTCCCAAGGCACCTCCTCCAACCTCTCCGGGTAATTAAAGCTTTGACAGGGATTCCCAGAGACCCCACAGAGGCCAAGACACCAGATGAAATCTGCTCTGAGACAACACTGTCCTCTGTGAAAAGACGAACACGTGCTGACAGCATTTTTGCTGTTACAACTTAAGATGTTGCTAATCGCTAAGCAGCGAGGAACTGCCCTTTTTAAAAACAGGCTTTCAATAAAGAGCTTAAACAGAAAACAATATTCTGAAGTAGGACTCATGGTAACTTTCATAACAAGCTTTATCTCCCATGTCTGTTTTCAGACCATTTTTGCTGAGCTGTTTGTAGACCGAAAAGCAGTCTTCGGCTGTTTGCTCTTATGGAGACGTATTCAAAACACTTTTCACCTATTGAATGTGCACCAGAAAAGATGTCAAATAGTGAGGAACCTCACTCACAGGTGCTAGACAAGTTTTTTCTTTACAGACAGAAACAAAACTGTCTGGACAATTCAGTGTGGTCATTTCCCCAAACTATCCTGCCACAATGTAATTCAAATAGAACCCAAAGTCTAGCTGCTGATTGAATTATAATTTATCAGATTAGCAACATGAAAACCACATTTGACCCGTATGGTTCAATTACAACCTTACCCAAGGGTCATGGAGGTAATGGGAACCCAAGAGGAACTGGTTCAGGACAGAGAGTATCTCCTGTATTAATAATTTGGTATTGTTTTAGAGCACACCAATAATTCGGGATGAAATGCCCATGCTCTCTTCTCATACCCACTAAACTTCCACTGGATGTCTCACTTCAAAGCCAAATAGATTAATTCATGTATCATACAGCCCCTCTACCACAGAGGAAAGCTGATGCGAGAGGGTTAACACAATATACTGCTGAATTCAGATTATAATGTAAGATCAAAGTTTTATTCCCCTCAGGCAGAGCTAACAGATGTTATTTCTGCCAGTGCAGAGAGATGCCGAGGATCGTGACTGTGATATAAGAGTATTCTTCAGGGAAGAATGGGATAAGACGTCTGCACGACATTTCCCAAACAACCCAGGGATGCACATTCCAGACATCTCTTGCTCAGAATCTGACTGCTTCTACAGATGTCTAGGATTGAAAGCCGCAGTACAAGCACATGGACTTGTGCTGACTCTGGGGTTGGGAGCCTGCAGGGTTAAAGCGATACCTATTGGTGAGGAGTTGTTCTAGCCAGCTGAAGCCTTACCTGCTTCAAACTCAAATCTCACTCTTCCGGTATTTTATAGAACAGGGACTAAAAACATGAGCTTCCACCTCCTGCAGAAGCAAAACAACTCTTCTCCTCTAATAATAAGAATAAGAATAAGAATAAGAATAAGAATAAGAATAAGAATAAGAATAAGAATAAGAATAAGAATAAGAATAAGAATAAGAATGAAAAACTTCAGTACAGACATAGTCTGCTACATATCCAGTTTTCCCTTTGGGAGAGGGTAAGAGAACAAACAGCAGGCAGATGTTAGGTATACAACTCAAGGCACTACAGAACTGTGGTGTTCAGGTATCGGGGTTAAAAATGGGTACAAATTTTCAGGAAGTCAGGAGTCAAGTGAATGAAAGGAAAAACCCCACTCAATATTTGAAAATAACAGTTAGTCTTCTCAGTTCTGATTGTTCAGACTGTGAAATTCTCCTACAGGAAAGATGGGGAGAGACTGTTCAGTAGGGCCTGCTGTGACAGGATGAGGGGTAACGGTTTCAAAATAGAGGGAAGTAGATTCAGATTAGATATTAGGAAAAAAATTTTACAATGAGGGTGGTAGAGCACTGCCCCAGGTTGTCCAGAGAGGTGGTGTATGCCCCATCCCTGGAAACATTCCAGGCCAGGTTGGACGGGGCTCTGAGCAACCTGATCTGGTTGGAGATGTCCCTGCTCCTTGCAGAGGGGTTGGACTGATGGCCTTTAAAGGTCCCTTCCAACCCTAAACATTCTATGATTCTATGAAATTATCCTCCTTTTTTTTTTAATGAAAAAGCTTTGATAAGGAGCTTCACCATGACTGCTTGGTCAATATATGTAACTTGCTTGCTTTACTAAAAATTAGTTTAGGAGTGTTTTCCATGGTTGTATGATAGAAAACATTTCTTTGGTATCTCCTAGTTTGTTAAAATATTGGTTAGTTTGGTTTGGTTTTCCTTTTCCTTATATACTCTTTCATACTTGGAAGAAAAAATTCTTAAAACAAAAAGGAAAAATAGAACATGAAAAACCTTTAGCAGCAAGGCCATGCTTAAATAAATATGCTCAAAATAAAAGGAGAACACTGAAAACAAGGAGTCATACTGATCAGGGTAAATCAGACACATCCTGAGAATGGTACAAACAAAATAAATTGACACTGGAATTTGTTGGTCATTTACTTCTCCAGGACATAAAAGCACGGAATTTAAAATAAACAAACATCACCATTACCAAAACTGTGTGACTTTGATGCAATGCCAGGAATGGAAGATGTTCTAAGAGCAACTTTAAGTAGCTGCATGCATTATTCACCCCACTGTGTGGGTTTCTGAGGCAATGCATTATCCATCTTAGCTTGTAGTCATGCTTATGTGTCACCGTGAACAGAGGATGCAATACAACCTGGACTAATGTCACTGCTGTCATCTTACAGGGTGCTGCTTCTGCTTTTCTGTAACTTTATAATGGCAGCCTTGCATGAACACACTGTTTGGCAGCCACTGTCATTTTTGGAGGTTGGTATTTTTACAGGAAGAATTGTGACAAGGAGGGGAGGGAAATTATAAGAGAAATCTGAAGCTGCTTGGCTTGCTGATTTAATAAACGTTACAGCCTTGGACAATGAGGCTTTTTACTTCTTGCTCCAAAGATATTCAGAGAGCAGCTTTCAAAATCTTGCTGATTTTGTTACCCAGTTAAATTTCCCCTTTTTGCTTCTTTCTCATCAAACTGAAAATGTTCTCAACAACTTCAGTATGACTTGGATAAAGTCCTTAAAAGTCCATCATTTAATATCACATAGATCTCAAAATGGCCGTGAAAATACTAACATGACACGAACTGGCCTTGTATTTAAGCAGAGAATATGACCTAGGAATCAAGAATCACAGTGTGTTTTGTGATTCTATGCTGCCCAAGACACATGGAAAGTTTGAGAAAACCGAGACTGTTGAGCTTCACGCATCAAGAATGGTACCCAAGTCCCTCAGTGCAATTACATTTTTCAGAAAAGACTGATGAAGATGGAAAAAATTTTTCTCCTTTTCTCGTTATAACTCTGCAATAGGAATCCAAATGTACATCTATGGAAATCAAGTTGCGCTCTCAGACTGAATTTGGCTCAGTCAGTTCTTGGTGGCATAATGAAGGTTCCTCTAAGAATGAACTGAAAGTCTTAGCCAGTTTGATGTTAAATACAACAGCACAGCACACAATAAAATGTGGAATGCATATTATCATAGTCTGGCTTATTGACATTCTTTATAATTTTTAAGCAGTCTTTTTACAAGATTATTTGCTGCAGTATTTTTTTTATCATGCTCGAGCCTTACATATATTATTTATATCAATCAATCCAAAATATCTGTAATAAAAAAATGTTGCTTTCACTTACTTTGTCCTAATACAATGCTCTAGTGGAGGCGTAAGATCATTTTCTTTATCTTCAGTGCACATCTGAGTTGTGTCTGCAGAAACATATCAGACATTATCAGTGGACAGAGTATATTTCTGTTTGCATAGAATAATGCAGTAGCTTCTAGGGATGCCACCCATGGAAGAGATGGACTACCACTCACACTGTAAATCTTCTAGCCCACAGTAGGCACATATCCACTTTGGACTGAAATGCTCTGGAAGGTGAGCGCTTCTGGCACTGGAATACCGTCTCATGCCCTTGTTCACACCATCTGAGCAGAGTGACCATAAACAGGTCCAGGAGTAGCTACCACAACTCTTCACAAACAGCACAAGCATTATAGTCGACCTTAGAGTGGACAGTGTGGCACTCGTGCCTTTGTCATCTCTGGAACCCTTTTACTTCGAGGTCTACTGCCTGCCCTCGCAGTGGCAGGCGAAAGGCTGAAAGGGGGTGACTGAATGCAATCTGGGGAATGATCCCCAGATTGTGTCCGTTATTCACTATTTTGGGCCAGAAACTTGCTCTGAATTATGCTGACTACTTAACGGTAAGGATAATCATGGGACAGCGTTCAGATTCATAACCTGATCCAAGTTAGTTTACTAATATAGAGATGTTTTCAAGGAAAACATGGATTAGAAGGTGAAAGAATAGGCTGGAGGGCTGTCATGAAGTTTTTATTTTGCAGTTCATGTCATAATTACTAAGAAATCAAAAAGAACTCAAATATTAAGGATAGCGGTAGTCCTACCCTTGAACAGGAAACCCCAAGTCCAGTCAAAACTGGGTTGAGATTCTTTCACCCTGAAAAAGAAGATTGTCCCTTGACTGTCGAGAAAGCAGTGCACAGATGGGAGAAGAACGAATTGTGTTGGATATAAGAGAGCTACCACAGGCTGTGAGCATTCCTCTGGGTCGGAGAGGCAATTGCACTGTTCCGGGGAAAACAGAGAGGTCAGTGTCTCAGACACGGGATCTGTCAACAGTGAAAGTAGTCGCTGAACTTCCCAGAGAGAAAACATCCTGAGACCAGCTTGGATGTCAGTCTGCTCAGCTGTATCCTGTTTTGGAGTAAAACATTTTAAACTGCAGCAGACTAGGTTTTTTTTTTTCTTTTTCTTCTTTTCTGTCTGTCAGCCAGCCAATGAGCAGGTTGTGAGCAACAAATGATGCCAAGACAGGGTGTAGGATATGGGTCTGCTCCACTGAGGCTGATGTAGACAGGATGGGAGGCAGTTGCTCTTACGTTCACAGCTGCCTGTCTCAGATATATCTGGCTTCCTCCTGTCATAGAGAGGACCTGGCTCTCCCTTGCCTCTTGATCTTGTCAGTATAAATACACGCAGAAAGCTCTGAATGACTGTAAGGGCTGCAGTAGTAGGAAATAGACAATATTTTAAAGTACACAAAGTATTGGCAGTTTTCTCCTAGATTCTCAGGAGCTTAGAGGCACACAGGAATCTTTTACGTTTCAAAAGGCCTCTTTATCTTAATATTGAAGAGTTTATACTGATTCATTAGAGGTCTCCAATAGTATATGTACTATTCTAGGAATTACCAACACTGATCCTCTGGATCATTTCATACTAAGAAGCAACAAACACTGTCCTGACCACAGTACTGGTAGCAAGACAGGCATATAGCATGGTTGCCTTTCCCAGTCCTTGCCAGCTTCCTGAATTTTGTCATTTTCAGTTTTGAGTTCTTCCAACCATAGGTTTGATGGAAGTTTTTCATACAAAGGAATAGGAAAAAAAAGTGTCACTAAAGGTGTCTCTTACATGAGCAAGCAAGGAACATTTAACTAAGTTAATTAACTAACAAACTGTGTTAAAATGTTTCACATCACTCATCTGGAGCAAAGCACATGGATCTTGATCTCTTCCATCGAGGGCCACAAAAATGATCAGAGGGCTGGAGAACCTCTCCTGTGAGGACAGGCTGAGAGAGCTAGGGCTGTTCAGTCTGCAGAAGAGAAGGTTCCAGGGAGACCTTATTGCAGCCAATACTTAAAGGAGACTTATCAGAAAGATGAAGACAAACCTTTTAGCAGGGCCTTTTGTGATAGGACAAGAGATAATGGTTTTAAACTAAAAGACGGTAGATTCAGATCAGATATAGGAAAGAAATTTCTTAAAATAAAGTTGGTGAAACACTGGCAGAGGTTGCCCAGAGAGGTGGTGGGTGCCCTGGAAACATTCAAGGCCAGATTGGACTGGGCTCTGAGCAACCTGATCTGGTTGGAGATGTCCCTGCTCCTTGCAGGGGGGTTGGACTAGATGGCCTTTAAAGGTCCCTTCTGACTCTAACCATACTATGATTCTATGATCTCTTATATCTTCACTTATATTCTAAGCTGAGGGTAGTGAGAAACTGAGTGCCAGCACAGTTACAGACAAACTTGCTATTCAGGAATGATGAGTACAGCTTCAGAACAGTGAAATCTGAGCAATCACTGAAAGAAGAAATACTGCTCATAATCTAAATGGCAACCTTAGGAAGCGATGTTTTATCAACCAGCTTTCCAGAAGACTTTTGCACATTGGAACAATCTCATCTTAATTGTGGGAAAAAAAAAACATTCTGAAGGAAAGTTGTCATAATCAATGTATCAGCTTTCCCTAGAAGCTGTCTCCAGCATTGGATCTTCTGCTAATTTAACTGCTTGTGCTATCTTCTGTGGGATCTGCAAAGGGGCTCAAGATGGTGTCTATGGCTCTGGAAGAATCTTCTGACAAATTCAGACATAGTCGTCTTAGCAATTATTCAGTTGCTTTTTGAAAACACCTTTAAAAAGACACTAAGTTGAAGGTATGCACCAATGACATACAAGAATGATTTATTAAAGCAGATTGTAAAAAAAAAATTCCTTATATCTTCACTTGGAGACAACATATTATGAATGTTAACATAGGCAGGCATTAACCATATATATTAGAAAGGAGGAGCCATACCCCCCTGAGTAGCACAACAGATTCTTTCATACAAGTGCTTTCTGTGACATTTAACAAAAATTCCCAGATTTAGATACACTGGCATGTTTTCCTTCTCTACCTATCTGACATTTCTACCCCAATGGAAAAGATCATCTGCTTTTAAGAAGACAACTCATATTTCTTGTCTACATTTGGCAAATGGCTATGAGCATGAGTACGAGAAGCAGCTAAATTCTCAATATAAAGTGGCAATTGCTATTACCTCCAAATGTAATTCTACTCTTTCTTTTTGGATTTTTTGCCGGGTGTAATTTCTTCAAGATTTCCTGAAATGTGACCTTGACTGTAACCTTCCTAATTATTAACAAGATTCCCATTTCAAGGAACTAATCTTCTTGCTAGTGAAACAACTTTGCTAACTAGCACCAGTGAGATGTGGTTGTGCACCCAGGACCTCATGTTGTGTCTCCAGGTAACACTGCCTCACCATCATAGCTCCATGATTTTTCCACAATGGAAATACCAGTAATACTTAGCATTCTGACAATTCCATTTGGTACTGTATGCACGGTTTAGATGTTACATTTTGGATGTAAAGTAATTTCAGTTTTTCTCCAGACCTAACAAAGGATTACTGGACAGCCAGAACTAGGAAAGTGTTTCCCTGGAATGATGAAATTATTTGCATTTTACAGCCTTTTGCAGAATTTCACAGATAACAAAAGATTTATTAAGATACATCCCTGGAAGAGGCTATAGCCACAACAAAATATATCTGCCTTTCAATACAAGTTTAGTCTTTGAGGAGAAATACACAGGTATGTTCTGAAAGGTTGAACAGTAAAGACAAAAATTTACACAAACCCTGAGCACTTTCTCATCCAGGCATCTCAGAGTGCTTGGTAGCTCTGGATTTTGGAAATCTTCCTGATTTATTAATGATGAAAAGACAGATAAGGACACCTGTTTTGCACTGCATGTTACACGGTGAAACACACCAGAACACAACAGAAAAAACATGTCTCAATCTTGCTAGTTCTATGCTGAACTATATCGTCTGTGTCACTTACAAAGAATTATTTATCTGAGACAGACCATGTGGGAATCAGCTGGCAACTATCATCCTTTAAAGGTTAAGTAGTTTTTTGAGATAACAATAGGATGACAGGATTTTAATTAAAATGAGAGGATAAATAACAGGCAGAAAGACAATTGAATTCACTACCAAATCTTGTGAGATGCTAAAGCCCCCAGCACTCCCACAGTATGAACAGGTTTGCCACATGGACTCAACTGGAACATACAACACCCATATATAACCCATCCTGTCCAAGAACCAGAATGTAGAGGCCAACAAGGAAGACAGATAGCTTATTTTTAAAGATCGGCACTACAGTAGAGTGGCTTCTTAAGATTGAGAAGGAATTTGATTAGATTGTATAAATATATTTTAAAGAATGAAAACAAAAGATAGGCAGGATATTATTAGCAAATAGGAATTTAGTGGTCAACAATATCTTAATACGGCAGTAAGTGGGAGCTTTCTGAGCATGGGAATACTTCTTGTCCAAATGCCTTCCAGTTGGAGAAATACATAATTACTGTAAAAGCAGCTGTATAATTTGGCATGGTTTCCTGAAAGAATGAGTGTAACAAGTCAGGAGATCTTTTGCATGCTTGTGTTTTCAGGTATGCTTATAAGTATGTAAGAGACTAGACTTTGTTAGCAGATTCTCGCCATCTTCTGAAGTAGCTGGTTTTGGAGGCAAGAATTTCATGCTTTCTCACCTCCCTGTTCATTTTACTACAGGCATGTAGGGTTGAGGAAAAGGAGACTTGCACTTTGTCTGTAGAAACAAGTGGGAAGATGTGAAGAAGAATGGGAGTAGTTAAATATGGTTTTTAGTCCCAGAAGCATGAGTAGGACAGATGGCAATCTGTTCCTTGGAAACCAGTGTCACTGAAAGATTTACCAGTCTGTATAAAGTATCACATGCTCACTTTTAACTCTTTCAAGAGCTTATCCTCAAAATTTCCTTTTGAAATCTAATTTGCAATTAATCATCAAAACTAATTATGGACATTAGGAAACAGGCACACAAGTAATAGTAATCTTTAATGTTTGAGACCATCATTCTCTGTATTAATGGACTCTTCTTTCTAGTGTGATGCTGCTGTCACCACCAGAGATGAAATGCAGAGTTACGGAGTTGTACATACCAACCGTTAACCGTATTTCTTCTTCTTGATTGGCCAGGCCATCATAATAATACAGATCAAATCTCCGTTCCGTTTTCCAGTTGCCTAGTAAATCCTTTTCCAAACAAAAGAGCACACTGAAGTGGCTTTCACTGCACACCAACCAAATTGGGTATTTAGGGGTCTTCAAGTAACAGCCAACCTAAAAGACAGATACAAAACATTAGACATCATGAGGTACAGGGGAAGAAACAACTCACAGTGGAAAATATGAGATGTATAACATCACTTATCTATTATAGTCTACAAACATTAATGAAGGCTCATTATATACTGCTGATGAAGCAGATCAAGATAGCTCTGGTAAATCATGGAACATATGAAGAAAGTATCTGGCCTTGAGCTACAGGTAGGTAATGAAATCCAGCTCTGGTATCCTTACAGCAAAAAGATCACACCCCAGATGATCACAACCAAAAGGGACCCTGTCCTCTGCAATAGCTCTAAAACCACAGTGAGTCTAGGTCAGAAATACTACAGGAGATCAAAGGAAGATTGTGCTTTTATGCAATGCTACCTGGAAGCCAGGCAAGAGGCTTCATAGGACCTCAGATGACATGAGACACCTCTGTGTGGGCAACTAACTAAGCCTAGAATTTTTTCATGGATTAAGAGTATAATACATTCCCTTCATTTTAGCATCTCTTCTAGCTGCACAGGTGAGAGATGTAAAATATTTTCAGCTACTAGAAGAAAGTAATAATGGCAGCACAGGTTCTGATTCAATATTCTTAAAAATGAAATATTCTCAGCTGAAATGATTTGACTCAATGATATTAAAGGTCTTTTACAACCTAAATGGTTTAATGATTCTATGAAAAAAAAAATCAATTTCTTTACCGGATGCCTTTTCTAAGCCTTTACCCTCTTTTTGAAAGTTTGAAAGTATACTTATTTACAAATATCCTAAATATTCTGTATGAAATGGCACATAAATTATTTTCCTACTCATTACAGATTTGAAGTAGTATTCTTAAATCTACCAGCTATTTAAAATGCTACTACAGCAATTCTTCGAATTTGTGAGTAATTGCTTTTAACTATATATATCCATGTATCAGTATGATTGTTTTTTCTGCTGCTTCACACCGTAGTCTTTAAGGTTCAAGTCCAGCAAAGGATCGAGCCTACTTGTATGTATATTTAAGCTCATATCAATTACTTCTCGTGGAATTCATGTTTTAAGGTAGACATATATATGTTTTAATATCCAGGAGAGAGTATCTATGGTTTTGAAACTTAATATATGCTGATATAAAATGAGTCATGGAAGTTTCCTGCATCCCCTGAGGTCAGTGAGCATCTTGCAGTATTTTCTTCTCCTCACATTAATGTGCTCTGAGACAGACACCATCTTCCTATTGGATGCTGCTGCTTTAGAGCTGCAATATCAGTTAATTATTTTAGCCCCTTCAGTAGTGAATAACAGAGTAAAAATAGTGATTAGATTGTTTAATGTAGCAAAGAAACCTTATTTCTCTGAGTTGGGATTTTAATATTCAGCTACAACAGATATTAAATACTAGGGATATTCCTGTCATTGAAAGTTGTATTCTAAGTTCAATATAATAATGTGTTTTTCCCTCGCTGAATTGTTGTCTTTTATATCTTTGATACTTTTTTCAGGGAAACTAAAAACTAAAATAAAACTTTTCAGCTTTCAGCTCTGCTTATTATTTTTATAGTAGACAGAATCACTACTATGCAGGATGCCGTGTACAGCATCTTTATTTTATCCCCAGTTCTATGTATTCTCTGCTAAACAGATGTTGCACTGCTGGTATGCCACCAACCTGCAAAACAAGAGATGGCAGTCAAGTGTGCAAATATATGTGCAAAAAAAAACCCCACAAGGTCAGCTTCTGTCTCCATAGTACAGACACACAGATCAAAGAAACTTTGCTGGTTCAGAGGCTCAGGAAATTTTGAAATTTTGCTTATAGAAATAAGGCAAGTGATATAATCTGTAGAAATTATCTCTGCCTTTGCTACCTTTACCTTTGTCACTATGGGATTTAAATGATGCTCCAGCATAGGTGCTGGTGGAAACTGGAAGACTTTTAAAAGAATTCTCCTCATGCATGTTTTCTAGATATAGATTCGTACAGCCCTCAGTTCTTCACCTTGGGCACAGAGGTGCAAATATCATACAATCTACTGCTGAAAGGCAGAAGCCAACATATATGCTGTTGTAATTAGAAGTCTAAACAGCATCCTAAGTGATAAGGAGCATATAGGTTTTTTATTACTGAGATTTAGAATTTACATCTGAAGTGTTACATGAGTACAAACTCAACTATCTTCCCCAAGGAGAATTTCTTCAGACGTCAGATAACAAATCTCAAGCTAATTAAATAACCGTTCCCTGACTCATACTTTGCTAATATCTATTGAAAACAGCCTTTTATACAAGTTTTGCTTTTTATGTAAATTCCTGGCTTAAAAGTACAGAAATTCTTTTACAAGTTTACAAACATACTCATAACAAGAGTTATCAAGAAGGGAAATACACAGATGTAACAAAAGACGGCAAGTTGGAGGGATATGGATGAAAAGATTCCGTTTCACAAACACGCATATTTTAGTATGTAGGCGAATCCAAGCCAAAAGGGAACAGTTAGTCTTCTCCTAAAAATGTGTTCTTCCTACATACGTCTGCTTAAGTAACTTCCAAGCTTCATCAAACAACATTTGACAAAACAAGATCAGAGAGATACAGAACGGTTTCAAAGCACACATCCACTCCAGCTCTTACTCACATGAACACTCCTATTGAAGTCGAGACAAATTGTTCAGACGAGTAAGGTCAGTAAGAATATTTTTCCAAATATATACAGATTTCAATTTCAATGCGTGCAGGTGGCGGTGAGGGCATGAACTTTAAGACAATAAGGAGAGTACAAAAACAATGCAGGTCAAATCCTCATCTCCCGTAAAAGGGAGAAGTCCTCATTTCAGTTACATCAATTACACTATTTGGGGATTAGCTGCTGCCTTTAACATCAAGTTGCTTTCCAGCTATTGGCTGGTCCCTGCAGGTTTGCTTCTCCCCAAAACCACTGACTGTCCACTCTGTCCCACCATCATCACCTTCCAGAGACTTCTTGCTCTCCAAGATATCTCAAGTTATTCCTACACTAGCAGATTAAACAGGCCCAAGATCTGTTCTCCAGCTTTAGGTGACTGGAATGTTTTTTTATGCATAAGGCTAAAATTCCTTCCTCTCTCCAAACATGTTACTTTGCGAGACTTCCCATAAGGAACTTCAATCTCCCATAGGATTCTCCAAAACAAGATCTTTTTTCTACAAAGCAGAATACGGAACCGCGTTACTGACAACATAAGGACAGTCCTCGTGATGATTCCTTTGCCCACTTCTTCAAGCACCAGCTGTTGAGTGGACTAAAATTATGCCCTCATTTAACTGACCAGTTAAATTTATTTATTTTTTTTTATTTATTTAACTGACCAGCTGGTGAGTGTTGAGTGCTTCTTCAACTGCCTAGCCAGGTTGGTTGGTGGTAGAGATCCTGGAATATAATACAACCTTGAAGCAGGACAGGGAAGAACAAGCTTGAACACCCAGTGTTCCGACTTCTCAGGAAAACCTTTAAACTCAGTCAAAGTATATGTCATCCAACAAGTGCTTGCCAGAGAACAGGGCTCTTCTTTCAGTTGTATGCTGCCCTGCGTAATGCCGGCTCTGACTTCCAAAGGCAAATCAGTAATAAGTGACTTTAATCTATTTATTAAATGTCATTATTTTTGTTAAAGGCTATTGCAGTATTGCAAAGCATTGAAAAAATAATATTGCATTACTATTTAAATATTTGTTTTCAAACACGCTCATTAATCTTTTTCAGATGAAAAAAAAAGTAAGAGAGGGAATGAATTAGGTGTCTTTTCATGCTGCATGTTTTCAATTCCTATGGAGACTTCACTAACCCTAATCCTCTCCCTTACAAATCCCTTAAGAATGTTCATAAATTTCAGGGCCACAATTCTCATCTTTGGAAAATGTCAACCTTTCAAAAGCAAGTTCCTTCCAAGGGCTCATTTTCAACACTATGGGTGGTCTTTTTCCACATCTGACTTTAGTGTGTATTCATACAATGGCAAAATTAAATCTACAGACAAGTATTTATTACCGGATAATTATTCCAATATATGCACCAGAATGAGTGTATGGTACTTCACCAGTCAGATTTTATTCGCTTATTGAACAAGGCTACCTTTTACCATGTGTATACCAAAAGAAATAAACAAGAAATACAACCCAGATTCTGTGTTTCTTGGATGCCATGACAGAATTTACCTTGAACAAAAGCAAACATTAACTTATCATTCCTATGCAGTGGCCCTGATTCAAAGCCAAAGAGAAGATGATATCAAAACCAAGGGGGATCACTGGATATGGCCAACGTGATGACATTTTTCTCCAGGAGTTTTTTTTTTTATTGCTTAATAGAATTTCACTTCCTTGCTTGTTGCACTTTAATTTAAAAAAAAAATAATATATATATATATATATATTCTGATATAGTGCCAACTTCAGTCATCTTTTGCTTTATGTTGGTTTGCCCGAATGCAACTGTTCGAGATGCTTATTTTCCAAACTAATCATACAGTTCAGTACCGAGACCCAAGTGATTCCGCAAAGGTCTGGGTTCTGTCAAACTGAGTAATTCCTAGTTGTACTGAATCTAATAGGATTGAGATTGATATTGCGGCTGAGGGAGTTGGGATTGTTTAGTCTGGAGAAGAGGAGGCTCAGGGGAGACCTTATAGCTCTCTATAACTTCCTGAAGGCAGGTTGTGATGAGCAGGGGTTTGGCCTCTTCTCCCAGGCAACAAGCAGGACCCGAGGTAATGGCCACAAGTTGTACCAGAGGAGGTTTAGGTTGGACGTGAGGAAAAACTTTTTCTCCCAAAGAGTGGTCAGGCACTGGAATGGCCTGCCCAGAGAGGTGGTGGAGTTGCCGTCCCTGGCAGTGTTCAAGAGGCGGCTTGATGAGGAGCTACAAGATATGGTTTAGTAGCTCTGGCAGCAATGGTAGTGGGAAGACGGTTGGACTAGATGATCTCATAGGTCCCATCCAACCATGTGATTCTATGATTCTATGAGAGACAAAAGGATAATTTCACAAAACTTTCACAGTTACAGGCCACAGTCTATTGTTTGTTTTGTCAATGTTTTTTTCCCTGCAATTGCAATGACCTTTACTGAATTAATATTAAACAATGTTCCAACACTGTTAAGACTGAAGTGTCAATGGTGTAAAAACAGATACCTTTGCAATAATCCTTGGGTGATCAAGAACACCACTGACACCATTTCAGTCATATTACTATTAAATTTGCATATAGATACGACACTGTGAGGGTAAACTTTTGCCAATAATATGCATTTTATTACAATCAGGTTAAGAAAAATAATGTTTGTGATATCTGACATTCAATTTATGTATAATTTAATCACTATGCCAGGTTAGGCAGAAATTAAAGAGTTTTTAGATATTTATCAATTGTAGTGGAAAACACCACTATGTGGCAGCCCCAGCTAATTTCTCTGCAGCTTTCAATCCTTTCTGTTGTTGAAAAGGAATTCTTTCTGATGATGAATGAAGAAGAATAGAAAAAGATGTTCCATCCCAGGACTATCAAATACAAGAAAAGACTCCTGGAAAGCACTGGCTTTTGAATAAGGTTTTCTTATGCTGCTGCAACATAAAAGAAGATTGCAGCTGTGGAAAGATAAATAAACCTCAGGTCACCTCAGGATCATTTCTTTATCCTTTTCCCATTCTACTGCTTTTCAGGTACGTCCCATCAGGTCAAGAAATGTTGAGGGAGATTCAGACCCTCATTCACACTTCAGTACTTTGACATTCCCTCAATACACATGGAGGAGTTTATAATTCATTTCAGGCTTTGATTGTCTCTAAAATCAAACAAGGAAGAAATCAGTATTGACAGAAATTCAGACCTCCCTGTCTGTTAGCTATAAAGGGAGTTGACTGGACTCTTACCTGAAACATTTTCAGCCTATAAACTACAACTAAAGTTAGATGGGCTAAATCCAGATCCAAATGCAGGTATTTACAATTTAGAGGGACATGTGGAAAACATTTGACTTACCATTTTCTGTTTTGTCTTTTTGCAAAGCATGCAGAACTCTTTTAAACATGTGGGGTTTGTTATTTTTATTTGTCTTAAATAAAAACTCTATGATTTTATTTTGTTTGGAAGGACGTTGACAAGAAGTCAATGCCAATATCCCAGCAACAGTGACTGGCCTCTGGGAAAATAGCTGTCCATGGGTAAGTAGGAGGACAATAAGACTTCATTAAAGAAAATTTCGGTTCCAGGCTAGAAAGCAAGATGTAAAAATAAGGAATAATTGGCCATCTTTTAAATGGCCAATGCCTTGCCAGCCTTGGTTCACCCTTGTATATATCACATATTTTTGCTCAGTGGCACTCAGAAACGTCTTATATAAATAGCAGGGTCCTTTCTGAATGCATCTATTCAGTACAATATCTACTGCATACCTATTACTGAAAAATAAGTGGAAAATTAAAACCAACCATCAGTTTCCATTTTGCACATGCATATTTTTGTTGTTGGTTTCTTAAACGAGATGGTTAAAAACCTCTTTCTAAACCTTCCCCTCCACAATCCCACCAATGACCTGGCTTGAATCCAGTCCATCCGACTGAGAGAGGCGCCTGTTTAGTAGACATATTTCCCAGCAAAGAAGGTTATAAGAAGGACATTCCACAGGGCAAATAAGCAGGTGAGGTGCCAGAAGACAGAGCATGTGTGCTGAATTTAATAATTCAAGTAGGTCTTGTTATAGCACAGAGTGTGCTGGTTTCATCAAAAAGACCAGAGATAATATTTCCCATCTGTGGAATTTTAATGAATAAATTATGTTTATTTATGTTTCTTTCTTTTTTTGCAAAGAAATAGGAAAAATTAGCATAACTTCTTTGTAAATGCTATGTTCGCTTTTCATTTTCAGAAATGCAAAAACCAAAAAGCATCAGTCTCTTGAAATGCTGACAGCTGAGGCTGAGACTTGGACATTGTTAAGAATTAGAGTAGGGTGCGTTTGGGAGGTCAGATGACAGGATGTTTAACTACTATAGCAGAATAGGTTAAAAGCAGGAGGGAATCAGTGAAGACAAAGAAGAATTAGAGTCAAGGTTCAAAAGAGACAAGTAACCTCGAATACTTCCATTACTTCATGTACAAAAGCATGTACCTAAAGTGTTTTCAAAAACATTTCTGAAGGATCGAAAAATTCATGAGTCAGTATCATACTAAGTTTAAAATGAGAGATTCAGAGACTTATACTCTCTTCCCAGTTCAGCCACTAGCTTACTGGATGACTTCTTGGGATAAGCCCTTTTATTCATCTGTTACCTCCTCTGAAAAATGGCAATGATACTTGCCTCCTTTGTAAAGTATAGATGTTAGAAAT
>WHYT01017223.1:343418-385468 GCA_009806455.1 Tetrax tetrax | reverse complement strand
TTTAAAATTCTTCAGATGAGAATGCAGATGATTTTTCTCTTTTGTTGCTGTTAGTCTCTTAATTGATCTGGTATAAATACAGGGAGCATCTTTTTCCATCTATTTCTACTTTTAACATCACAGTAAGTTTTGAAAAGAGCATTTCATCATTCAAAGTTTTTTCACTTGTAATTTTAATATGGCACTTAGGCCAAAGATTGACTGAAAAGCAAGGACTTTCTCACTCATGACTGCTATGATTGGTCCTCTCTGCATCTGTGCCTCACTCCTATTGCTTAAAAAGCTCTGAAGAAATCCCAGAAAACGTAAAATCTCACTTTAGTGCTCTTAGTTAAATGTGTAAAATCACATGGAATTAATATAGCTTGAACATGGGTTTAGCACAAAGAAAAGAAATCCAGAGATGTGTAACTTGCCTACTGAAAAGTACAAAAGAAAAAACTTTTAGCTTTTTTGCATTAAAATACGGAATCTCACTATGACACTAAATGTTTGCATGTGGATTAGATTGAATGAATCCATCTGTCATTGTGAAACAATTTGCAACAAGTAATTACATTACAAAAAACATACCAAGTATGGTGATATGTTAGGACTACGAGTGATGATTAGACCTTAACAATCCCAGACAAATTACATGAAGCACATGTTTTTCCAATCAGCAAAGATAACACATTCAGCATGATCCACGGAAAGAGATGACTGGATCAGCAACAGAGGGGTTCTTCAGGCAATCACTGGGGAAAAAGGGACTGCTCATTTTGTTTTGATTTGCTACCGTTGAAGTTTGACAGAAGGATTAATTCCATTCTCGCGCCCTCATGATATTTTCAACTTTGAAGATATGACAAGGAAATTGTGGATTACATACAAATACTCCACATTTTAGACAAGGGAGATTAAATAGTATGGAAATCTTTTTTTATGTAGATTTACAGCATCTAGCCTGGAATTTTGCACATCTCTTCCTGCACGCATTGGTAAGTTGGAAGAAGTCTAGAGCTGAGCAATAAAAATAAGCTTTGGACAGGATGTGCTGATGAAAAAGGGAGGAACTGTGACATCAGCTTGCAAATGTCTAGCGGATGGAGATGAATTGTTTAGGGGGCAGTTTGGATTAGACGTAAGAACGATAATCAGAGGAAACTAAGTAAATGAACAGTCATATTTAATATTAGAATACCCAAAGCACAAGTTGTGTAGTAGATATTAAAACCTCCACATTTGCAGGTATCGGCAAATCTGTACTTGAACTTCTTTATATTTCAAAATAAAGATGTGTGAGAGAAAAGGTAAGATCAGTTACATGCACTACAATCAACTAATCTGAACAAAAAGGCAGGAACTTCATAGATACAGATTTTTAAAAGAAAGCCTACTATATAACAGGACATAAAAATATCCTGAATTATCCCCTGAGAGACTGGCTGAATACGACCTAAAGGGAGTTTTCCAGCTCTGATGTCTATGATTCACCATATATCATGCTCAGGATTTTCCTACTCCTGGAAACAAAAAAAAACCCAACCAAAAATGACAGTACTTTTCCATTACTGGTTTCAGTTACCATTCCTCACAGCCACAATGTAATCGGATGCTGAATGTACTTACTGAAACACCGAGAGGAAGAAAAGAATCCGTTTGAAAGACTTACAGGCAAATGCTATTCTCAGTTCCACTACTGTAAACTATCAGTGACATATACTTTTTTTTCTAAATTGTTCTAAACTTATATCTTTGCCACAGAAAGCAGAATCTGGCCCCTCATGCTGAAGCCACAGTGGAGACTCTCCAGACCTGAGGCCACAGTCCACCCAAATCTGACTCCTGTCCTAGTCGGAAGGCAAGCATCGCAACACGCACCAAGACATACGAACTGAAACACAGAGGACCCACAGATGTTCTTAATAAAAAGCAAGATAATTTGCATCAGATGCCTAACTAGTGTAGACTTAAAAAAAAAAAAAAAAGGAAACGGTGTCTACTGGAGTTGCTGTAACTGATTAAGAGTCACTGGTTTGGAAAACAGATCACTGCTCATGAGTCCAGCTCCCATGCAAGGGCACAGTAGTAGAAGAAACCGACCCCCTCCATTGTATAATTTGCAGAACAAGTGGAAGACAGGGTCTGATTCTTTGGGTAACTTTTAATTTTATTTTTAGAGGGCAGATGGGAAAGAAATAGCTCCTACCTGCACTGACCTCACTTACCATTTTGCTACTTAGAAGTCATTTTCCTCACTAGAGAATGGAAAAAATGTTACAGTGGTGCAATGACCATTTTCTGAGGTTTTAAATGTTACATTCTTTACAGAAAAGAACAAGGAGCTTGAACTTGACACAGAAACTAATTTATTTTTAGTCCAGTTTGTTCTGAATTAATCTGATTTGAATACTGATATGCTGTCTTGACTGAATTTAAGTGTTATTATAATCTTGTGAATAATACAAAGGTTTGTGTAAATTAAAAATAATAAAAATCATACTTTGTTAGTAGTAGGAAAATGTAAATGACTTTAGCCATATGGAAAATAGTTACAATCAAGCTTTGTTTTCAGTCACACATTTATATTAAATTAGTACAAATAAATTCTTTGCTAATCACTTTCAAATTTTTATAGAGGCACTGACTGCAAATCCAGATGGGACTGTTATATTTATCTAATCTGGCATCTAACACAAGCAAGAGAATTTCAAATAATATCCTTGCACCAAACACAAGATTGTCTGTTTAAGATAGAACATGTCTTTAGGAAAGATGTCCATCTGGACGACAACATCTGTTGATGGAGAACCAGTTATGTCCTTACACGAGTTTTTTAAGAGGTAAATTAAGGGCTGTCACTTCTTTGAAGCTTTTAATTTACCTTTTAATTCTCATTATGACTACAAATAAAATACTGATTTTAAAGACATATTAAAGAGAACATTCCCATTATATTGACAGCTATTTTAATTGCCTATTATTTTCTTTACTGCTAATACAATATGACCACCATTACAGCATAGAGTAGAGGATTCAATCAATCTGGCTCCCTATTAAATAGGAAATAATGGAAAACTGAATACTTAGAGTGAGATTCAGCTCCAGATTCAGTTGCTTGTACATACATGACTAAGATATAAGTGTCCATATGTGAGCTGGGTGTCCCAACTCCACTATCATTAGTGGAGATCTAGTGAATACAGTCAGGGGAACTTGTTCAGGTCAGCCTAGAACACACGATTACATTTAATCAGCTCAACAGCTTCCAACTCCACAGACTGCACTGAGCAGGTCTTAACTCACATATACAGATCTACACAGTAATCACTTAAGTAGAAATGTGTTACTCTATAAGCTGACCCCTACTTCAGCAGATGACACAGAAAACGACACAGGCATGTAAGATTTGAGATGCTGAAGACTACCCAAGTCATTTACCAAGGGGTGGCAGTTGTGACACAGAACTTGCATCCTGAAGGGAGATATCACTGTGCCTTGGGGCATCTAAACCAGTGCTAGATGCCTCTGAGTAAGCAACTAAATAAAGTTCATAATTTCTTACCTGCTATACTCACTGCAAGTCAATTTTAAATTTAATAGTTTGCTTTTTAATTAAAATCAGAAGAATGGAAAGCATACCTGACAAACATCATAGTGCTCGAAGAGAGACAGCAAACCGATATCACTGCGGCTTGTGATACCTTTCAAAATTGTGATATTGCCATTTCCAGAGTCCAGCTCTATGACGTTGTTGAAAACATTGGATACAGCTTTGCCAGTCAAAAGCAAGTTCACCAATTCCTGTTTGTGACATGTTTAAAAAAAAAAAACAAACCAGAACCAACAAAAACCCAGTAGTTATATGTCTTGTTTCTACCAGATATCAGTACAACATTGATAAAGTTACACATGTACCATACCTTAATTTATGTGGTGGCTTTAAGTTTAGGGTTAGGATTAGGATTGCTTATAAATTTTTTTTTTCCAGATATTTTGGGGAAAGTCTACTCCAAAAGGAAAACGAGAAAATATTAGCAGAATTTTCAATGTTCATCTTTCCAGAGGCAAACTGCTGATAATCAATATACTCTCGCAACCCACACTCAACCTTTTTTTTAAACATAAAACATTTTAGTATCCCTTTTTCTCTAGAATGAAAGCTACAGTATGAATGACAAAAATTAAAACTCTGTGCAGTAGTATGTGATATTTCTGCGTGTGCTTAGTGATGTATATTGTATGTTGGACAAGATTTGTTACAAGATTTTGTTTTTTCTCACTGATTATTTCTGGGTGAACTTGAGTCTCATTCTGCAAGACCCTCACCCATAGGGCTTCTCATCTGGTCCATACCACTTATATACTCATACTTGCGATAGCAGATTGTTGGTTATTGCCTCTCCAATTGAACTTGAACCTGATCTGGTTGAAGATGTCCCTGCTCCTTGCAGGAGGGTTGGACTAGATGACCTTTAAAGGTCCCTTCCAACCCAAACTGTTCTATGATTCTATGATTCTACAAGTGTGTCAGAGGCTAAATACATGTGAGAGGGTGGGTGTTTGTGCATGGGCACATGCAAGCTTGAATAAAATTCAAGGAACAGAGACACCAGACTTTTTGCTTAGCATAAGATCCCACAAGGACCAGCTAGGATGTAACAGCACATAACAATATCTAGCAGCAGACTGCTACAGCAATGAACCAGCTAACTATTAATAAATAACATATGTCAAGAAACATGAGGGGAAATAAAGTTTCCAGAAAAAAACAGCCCAAATTGCCATGCTCGAAGAGATGAATAACACTGGCAGTGTCAGCTTGGACTTGATGTATGACTTCTTTAAAAATACTGCACATATTTATAGGGTCATGTTTCTCCTGAAAGACTCACCAAAGTTTATAGGTTCTTACTGATGTTTTTAGGACTTCTAATCCCCAGTGGTGTTCCACCACTTTCTTGAGGAATCACCAAACAACTACAGTATAAAAGTCTTCTAGCAACAGTATAACAGAAGAACAAGAACCTTGCCTCTTGCAGCCAACATAATAGTACATTTAGTAGCTGTGGACCATACTCAGATCACACAACTGTCCATGTCCTAGCTGTGGGGGAAACCAGACATTCCACCCACATGTCCAAGGTAAAGCGATTCCAACTGGGTGGATGCCTCTGCAGGCCTAGAGTCGCTGAGATACATTCGGTACAGGATGCGAGCTGGAATCCAAACTACATAAAGTTATGATCCTAAGTGTCAGACTGCAATTCAGACTGCTTATTTTCAAGCATTTCATGTCTTTTAGACACACCTATAATAAGTCAGTGTCTCCAGTTTGAGTTATCAGTTAGCTTCAGTCAGCATCAGCTCGGTTAAGCGGGCAGTGACTGTTTACAGAGGAGCTGTATGATCAGACATGCAACCACAGTCACCTTTTGGAAATGGTAGGGAGGAAATACAGTTGGCAGTCTCAGCGGTATCTCAGCACTAAAAACAACTAAGGGGTTCAAAAGAGGCACGTGAGAGAAGTACGAGCACAAGCACACACAAGTACAGACACATGGGGACCAGAAAACCAGGCCAAAAAGCAGAGGCTCTGAAAGCAAAGACAGCAATATGGCAAAACACAAGAAAAAAAAAGAATAAACAATCAAGGTGCTTGGCATTATGGGGAAAAGGGGAAAACATAAGGAACTTGAAATAAGAAATGCCATCTCTTCACAGTGGTCAGTTCACAGCTCTGCAGGCGGGTGTGTTATTTACCTGAGTACAGTAGCCATGGCTGCCAATCAGTCGGTTTGTAAGCACATCAAAATCATTGCGCACCCTGAAAGGGAGTGGAAAATACAATTAAATTTAAATACAATTGCTTCTTTTCATTAGACTTAGTGTCTCTAAAACCTGGGAAAAATATCCCCAAATCGTTTCCCAACCATAAATACAGCTCTACATTTTTGAATCCTTTCAAGACGACCTTTTGCATTGCAAAAAATCCCATATATATATCAACTAAACCTATGGCAAGAAAAAGGCTGTTAGAGCTAGACTAAAGAAAATAGCTGTAAAGGAGAAAAGAAGTCCTTGTCACCACCAGGCAGAACTTCAGAACTTAGAAATACTGGACTACTTGTCTTACAGAATCACAGAATGGTTGAGGTTGAAAGGGCCTTCTGAGGTCGCATTGTCCAACCTCTTCACTTAAGCAGGACCACCAAGAGTCAGTTGCCCAGGACCATGTCCAGATGGTTTTTTAATATCTCTAAGGAGGTAACTTCCACAGCCTACCTGGACAACCTACTCCAGTAGTCAGATAAGATATTCTCACAAATGCATGTATTTGTTATTCCTGTCATCAATACTTGGACTATAACCACAAACTGAAGATGATATAGTCCATACACTACATTGTCCAAGAAAAGAAGAAGAAAAGAAAAACAAAAAAAAAGTACCCTAGGTGTGTGCATTTACAACACTGCTGTGTGGTCCCTTGTTCTATTTTATGACATCAAAGAGAAAAGTCTATGAAATTGCATTATTGATAATTATGGAGTAATATCTCCCCAAACTAAGTTCCCTCTCCCATAATTTATGGGATTATTGAATTAGTGATTGGTTCATTACCTAAAAAATAAAGATTGTAACTGTGATCATTTTTATCCTGCAGATAAAATGTAACTGCAAACATTATTTTATACATAAATAAATACCTAATCTAGTTTTGAGAAAAAACAGTGCACTATATTCTGGGACAGCTATGGCAATAAACTCCACAGAGTAATTCTACGGCTCATCAAAAAGCTATTTCCCTTCAGTATAAAATATGTCAATCTCAATTGTTTTGGCCACATCCTTATTTTGGTATTGTAACAAAGGCAGAGAGAATGCTTGAACAATTATCCTTTGAAACTTAGTTATTCTACATACATCTGGCCTTCTCTCATTTGACTTGTAAAATCTCTATGCACCCAAATATAAACGTTTCCTGGCAATTAGCACAATTTTTAAAAAAAAAAAAAAAATTTATTTCTGATAAAGTAAAAGTTGAATTTATGTGGTTAGAGTAGAGCTAGCTAGAAATTTCCCTTCAATATTGCTATACATGCTCTGTTAAAAAATTGATTTCTTAAGTAAAAAGCAGGGACATTCCGTCTTCATCCAAAACTTTATGTAATTATTTTCTCATGGGATTTCTTTGAACACCAAAATCAGAATGAAATTTATAAGATTTCCAGCCTTAATGATACTTAAAATCATTCAAATCAAGTCATAGCCATTGAATCACAATTCCCTTTTTAAAAAATTCATTTTAAAAATAATTTACAAGTCAGTCTCAATTATAACAAAGTGTCACAATAATATCTCTTGCTAATGTGAAATCAAAGACCTCGGAAAGCGTGCCTGCAGTATGGAAAATTCTCTCATGTAAGATTGCAAGGAATGGATGAGGCGATAATAATCTTTGGATTTTGGCCATTTTTTAGTTTTAGAAACAGTTTCATCTTGAAAACGCCATAGCCTTGTTTGAAATGAGTAGACTATACAATATGCGTCAGTTAGGGACGGTGGGACATACGGCAAAGACAATAGGAGGAAGTTCTAATTTCATCTGTAGGTACAAACAATATGGGAGCTTAGAGGTGTATCTCAGATTTTCAAGAAGAAGAACATCTGCCTTTCAAATCATCTCTGCTAATGAGGAAACAAACATTAGCCATATAGTTATGAGATTTACATCTATTCTAAACAGTTTTAGGATTATTATTCATACCTGCCAACGACTTAGCAGCTTCTGTGCAGGTGTATTTGTTGTGTTATAATAAAAGGCGTCAGCTTTTGAGTGTGAGCATACGTTATGTATTGTAAAAACATCAGATAATGATAACAATGCGTTTTATTTTCTACCGGGGCTGTGAAAACATTAATTGATGACAATCAAATCTGAAGCATTTGTTCATTCTGGTGTCTTGGCTATCAGACGCCAACACAGATGTAACGAATAAATCATTACTGCTAATACTACTTTGTCCCTGCCTGCAATTTTCCATTTATATTTTTTAAATCACCATAAAACAGAAAACCCTATCAATTTTAAGCCAGGAGACTTTTAAGTATGCTGGTCATCATCAGACAATGAGTTAAAGGCTTGACTTTACTAAATCCCTCTTTCATAATTTACAACCCAAAGCTCTACATGCTGCTTTGACAGAGTCACAGGTCTCTAAAAGAGGGACTACCAAAGAGAACAGTGCTAGTGGTAAATATTTCTTCCTCATGTTATATTATCAGTATTTTCCAGTGTCATGGTGGTACATAGTTCTAACTGGAGGCTAGCTAGGAGTATGTTGACTGCTGGTGCAGAATGGTGGCATGTGCCTCACCCAATAATAACGTAAAGTCTGTGAAACTCACCTCCACATAGTTTATTAATTTTGTACTATTCTTTTTAAAAAGTATGTCTATTTAAATATTTTTTTTGTCTTCTTTAACAGGGTGATCAGGATGAGGTACCTGTATCCTGGGGCTTAACTGCCTTTTTGTTCAGCATGCAACCAAACATTTTTTTCTTACATTATTATCACATAAACCAAACATCATCATGTGGCAAAATCAAAAGATGTGTAAGGTGGCTTCAGAGTAAATATCTACTTTATAGAACTGGAGAAATATCATCATGACAGAAATCAATAAAATACATTTGGTGTGAATTATACATATTTTTTCATGTTTTAATGCTGCTGGTTTTAGGGCAGGAGTGCCTGAAATAATCTTTAAAAAAATATTATTGCATATTATAAATCTCATTTTCTCTCCATGCTTTTGCTGGTGATTCTGTGTTAATCTTCAGCCTTGTTGAAACTCCTAGTTTCAAGCTATAAATACTGTGTTTATTCAGGGTATAAAGTACTGCAGGTGTGCAGACATTCTGAGCCAAACCTTTGACTGAATTTTCACAGTCACACTGACATAACTTGCTGATTTCAAGGTAGCCATGACAGTTCTCATTAGGAATCTGCCTCGTGTTCAATTAATTCATCCATTCTGAGACTTGATCCATTCTTGATTACGCCAGGCCGGATGGGGCTCTAAGGGACCTGCTCTGACGGAAGGTGTCCCTGCCCAGGGCAGGGAGGCTGGAACTAGATGAACTTCAAGGCCCCTTCCAACCCAAACCATTCTATGATTCAATGATTCTATCGTTCTATGACTCTCAAAATAAATTACAGTGATTTATACGGACTCTACTAAAGTTTTAAAAGGGCATAAATAGAAATCCAAAATATAAATATTTTGAGCACTGGATGCTACACTATAACATAATCTGTAATCAGATGAACATTTTTTTTTAGCAAATAACACTGAGTTAGATAAATAAGACATTTAAAAAATGCTTCATACACATTAATTCTCAATTTACTTTCAGGAAAATTCTTGCCAAGTCTTAAATGCTGAACATCTGAGCATTGAATATTAAATACAAAAGCCACACACAAACTAATGCTACGCATAACTCCAGACTATCAAAATATGAGTTAGCTAATTCATGTCAGTTATTTACCCTAGATACCGTTTGGGTTGATACCAGAACAACATAAAACAACATAAAAAAAAACCCCAGTGCGTTCAAGTAAGTACTAGCTGGTTTACAGTCCTGAACTCTATGGCAAAGCTGTAATGACCTCACTTTGTTCATGGCAACAGACAGCTACAAACACACAATTACAAGTCTACTCTGAAAATAGAATTTGGGTTGGGACGGAGAAAAACTCATCTTCAAGCATAAGGATTTCAAATAATTACAATGGGGATGTGGAAAATGACAGGATGGGTGACTGGCTTATTGTGTAAATGTTCCATACTACTTTTTTTTTTTTTTTTTTTTTAACTGGCACACTGCAAAAGTTTGAAATCAATGTTGAAAAAAGAAGGGAAAAGCCCTTCTCGAGAAAAAAAAAAAATAAAAAAAGATTGCTGTTTGGAATTCAAACCAGTGAAAGCAAGAAAGTGGCTTCATTCTTTAGTTATCACTTTTTCACGTACCTGCTGATTTCTCAAAGTTCTTGAAGCGTACATGTCCTGAGGTAATCATGCACACTTAAATCAGCAGCTTTGCTGCTACATGGTGCTAACACACTATAGGAAACATTTTTATGTCAGCGGGATAGATCTGATGTGAAAAGTGGTTAATCTATCAGCACGTTTAATCCACTATTTCATTTTTAAAAATAAATTATCTTTCTTATTGAATGCAGTGTGTCTTCCTGAGTGCAACACATTAAGCAAAGATACGAAACCCAGATCAGCTTAACCATGTTGATGTCAACATCTAGCAAGCAGCTGAATACTACACAGTATGACAGTATAGTGGCTGAAATTTGGCAAAAATATGACAGTGCTTTTGTTACTGCTCTATTTTGTAGTAGAATCACACATTTGTTCACATCTTTGGAGTCTTTTTAATAAATACACTTTACGTTCCTAAAATCAAAAGACTTCATTTCTGAAATGCTTTGATTTCCTGAGAGAAAGGGAAAAAACAAGATTGCGAAGATGAAAAAGCTAATCAATCACTTAGGGATGGGCTTCATATCACTAATTTATTTTTTTTTTTATATCTAAAGATGAACACATAAACATCAGTGAATCACTCTGGGCTTCTTTACATTTTTGTACATGGAGAGAAACTAGTACATCTTGAAGGAAATTTAGATAATTTGCAGACTAGAGAATGAAATTCTACTGGAAAATGCCTTTTCTCCATCTGATGAACACATAATAAAGGGAGTTTGCTATGACTCAGGCATGGCCATCTAATTACTATATACAACAAAACGGACAGATAAATCATACTCACAAATATGCTGGCACTGCAGACAGGCTGAGTATATTTTTTAGATTACAAGCTGAGAAACAAGGTTGCTAAAGAAATGACAACACCCTGTAGCTGGCCTTGGAAAAAAGACTCCTCAATTGGACAAGCTAATTAAAAGCAATGCATGAACACTCATTTTCAAACAGTCACTTTGTTATAAAGTTCATCTCACTAGCAACAGAATTTGAGCATTTAGATACAGCAGAATCAGAGCACGTTTTAATGATCAGAAGAAACCACTGTCAAGATATGGAGTAGCTTTCCTATGAGGAGATACTACATAGATGAGGACCATTTCACTACAAAAGGACATAACTGATGGACTGCAATAGAAGTTCAAAAACTCCTCAATGGTAAGGAGATGATTAAGAAACATTTACTCACTACTTGTCATAACATGAACTAGGCAACACTCTGTAGAATAACTGGGCAACCAGTTCAAGCAAACAAAAGATAAAAACTCTTTCACAAAGCACATAACTACTTCGGGGAACCCATTGCCACAGGATGTTGTGAAGGCCAAAAGAATTAAAGGGTTCAAAAAGGTTTTAGAAAAATTCATGGAGGGTAGGTTCATCAAGGGCTAATAAACTCTATGGTCCGGATACAACTGGCAGCTTAGGAAGTCTCTGAATTACTGACCATCGGAAACATGGAGAACATACCAGCAGAATAATTGCCCTATGTTCACTCTATTTCTTATGCAGTTTCCTTCAGCTGCCACAGCTTTCCGCTACCAAAGACGGGCTAATAGGCTAGACGGACCTTTGCTTTGATCCTATACAGACAGTCTTATGGAACTGAGGGGCAAATAAATTCACGTATCTCAGATACTTCTAAGAACAATACTCTGTGTTTGTATTAGCCATGGTGTGGACTACAGCCGTATCCCATACTGGGATAAAGCAGAGGTGTGGAGAGGTGGAAGAAAGGAAGATTATGTTCTCTGCATCTCACAGGTAAAATCCAGCCATCCCAGTTACTCTCTTTCACAGAAAATCACATTTCTTAGTTGCTTTCTTGGCTTTCCACACTTTTCTCAGTGGTAGCTTAGGAACCTGAAATCTAGTCATGCTTTGGTTAGGTGTATTGAGTCATAGGCTAAGTTTACTGATACACTTTCACTTTGTACTAATATAGTTCTTTAAATTAAATAACTCTTCTCAGTCCTTCTTGTTTACTTACAACTGCTACCCTCTCAAAATTAGGGGTTTTAGGCTATAAAAACTTTAGTTTTTCTTTTATAAGACAGATTTCTCTTTACCCTGATCTTCGCTTTTCCTACACTTCTCCCAGTTTTAATGGCTGAATATAATTTGACACAGTATTTCAAAGAGCATGCACCAGTGCCTTGCATCATCTATTAATATTTCTTCACCTCCTAAAACTATTTCTGCTGATACACCCCAAGAGTAGATCCAATGCTGTTTTATAATGCCGGCTCAAAGTCACAGTGTGCTCCACTACTCTTCTCAACTCCTCATCCTGCCATTTACTACTTATGAACCCCCACACTACAGTAGTAAGCAGTATGTTTGCATAACCTTGTAGTTTCTGTAGTTAAAATAATTTTTTTTATTACCCTCATAACGAAGCTGAGCCAACTCTTTTTCTACAACACAATTTGTTTTCTGTACTGATAGCGCCTTTCAACTTTTGAGTCATCAGTACATTTCATTAGCACAGCACTCCCTATTTCCAGCATTACTGTAATGAATAAAACAGTTTAATCCCAGACTGATCATTGAGGAACTCTATCAGTAACCTGCCCCACACTGCTAACTCTTTTCTGAGTCCCTTTCTTTTATCATCTTTTCGATTCTTAAACAATCTATTTTCACATTAGCAAATGACTTCTCATTTGGCGTAACGAAAACCTCTTATTACCTCTCCATCAACTAATTTTATTGTACATTTGGTTTTTTTTATTTAACTAACAATTCTCCATTTGGTGCTATAATCGCATGCTTTACTGAAGTTTAGATAGAATTCATCTATTTCCCTTCTCACTTTTAAAAAGCAGCTCTTTTATCGAAGTAGAATATTAGTTTAGTGTTTTATAACTTATCCTCTGTAAAATCAGACTGCATTACTCGGCGATTTTCCTTTTATCTGTGTAGTCAATTACTCTCTTTTCAGAATTTTGCCTACAGCTTTTCAACCTGCTGAGATAAAGGCTAAGTTGCTTAGTCTGCTTTTCCATTTTTCTTACATGTAAGTGTTGTTTACTATTATACAGTTAAACGGTGACGTCTATTACAAAAAGATATTAAACATCATTGTCATTGTATTTGTGAGTTTAGATGCTAGTTCTTTCAGCATTTGGAGATGGAGAATATCCACTTCTCCAGACTTACTGCACCAGAGATGCAAGGTTACTGTATGTTTTAATGGGGCAAGTGGTGTAGTACGACAAAGTCTGTAAGCTTGAAGGATCAAGTCCATTCATAAAGCCTGACAAAGCAAGAGAGAGTTCAGAAAGTCTTGCATACGTTTAAGAATGAGACATAGGCAAACACGCTAGATTTTTTCCCCTATTGCCATAAGAAATATTCCTGCTGAGTACCCACAGGAGATTTGCCATCATTCAGTACACAGTCCACTTCGCTTTTCTGTGGACCCATGCTGGTTACAGGCTTCCTGAATTTTCATAACAGGTAGACAAGAGTCACATATGTCTCCACTATTTGTGCAAATCCCAGCTTTTTTTCCTTTTTCTTTTCATTATTTCCCAATATATCAGTTCCTTATGTAGTAAGACAGAAAGATAGATTCAAATAGAATCAGTATAACAATCTCTTTGTCTTTTTGTTTCATCCCTCTTTTGCTGAGTTCAGTTCCGTTTTTTGTTTCCTTTACCACTAACCTTTGCTCCTTCAAATCTCTTTCAAATCTAATTCAGCTGTTCCTCCCCTTTGCCTTTGTGGTCATGTTTCCACCTGCGACACATTCCTTATCTAGCAGGCTAGATAGCTTCCTTATCTTCAGATCTTATTTGAGATGCCTACATATTTGTGTTGTGTCCGACCCTACTCTCCTTTCCTGTATCTTGTCTTCAAAATCCTGTTCTGCCATCATCTCTAGCTTTAATCTTTTGTCCTTCAGCCCCCTCTTTCTCAGAGTTATAATGTAACACTTTATACACCAATACATTCCACTGAATATACAGTTTTGAAAGAATATAAAGCTCATAGCTTCAAATCTTGGTCTAACATCCTCCTTCAAATATTGTGAAGGTTCTCTCACTTATTATCCCTGTCTTCTTGTCTTCCTTTGAAGGAAAAACACTAACTTCTTTCAAGCAAATTCCCTTTATCACCTCCTAGCAGCTGAAGCTGCAACCTGTGCTTCACTAAGGTTCTACATTTATTAATATAGCAAGTAATTCTTGCCCAGTGAATACTCCAGCTAGAAGAGCCTCTGTCTAATTCACACAACAGAGCCTCAAAGACAAGGAAGATCCTGAAGATTATGAGTTGCATGCAACCTATCAAGCAGGAAGCACAGAAGTTCACTTACCCAAACAAACAAGGACTCAATTCTTCCCTACCAAGGTCTGGATCCCACACAAACTCTCCTATTTGCTCTCCTCCCCCTGTTCTTGGTAAATCTAATCTCATGGCTTCCTCCATGTTATAAAATCACAAACGTGTCTGAGACTCTGAAATATGGATTTTTCAGTTAGGTCAAGCTGCTTGTTTTTTAGCACTGTAACGTAACTGACAGCTGCTTCGACTTAAAAATAGCTGCTTCCCTATCTTTTTCAAACACCAAAAGACCAAGCTGTAAAATACATGATGACATGTATTTATATTACATAACTGTAAACACTGAGTGAAAACTGCTCATGCACGTAATTTCCCCTTGCTGTTGGTCTCCCAGGCGTTCCCAAGCAGGGGGAACTACCTCTGGAAAAGTTTTCCCAGAAAACTGCCTCATAGAAAAAAAAAATATTTCCATCAAGAAGAGAGTATGATCCATGTGACCGGATCTTTTATGCAAAGTTGTAATTGCTTTTACCGTTGGACAAGCCAAATGGCCATTTCGCAGAAAGCCTTTCTTCACCAGCCAAATAGCATGAGAGTAGGTGCATTTTAGGGGAACTCTAAATTAGAGATCAGCTCTCAGACAGGAAAAGGTGTCAGTTAAGGAACGTGGACTGAGGGTGGAGGACCCATTGTTCCACCCACAACTCAAGCACGAACAGAGCATCACTTTCTTTTTCAATGTCCTACGTGACTGAAAGAGTTTAAAAGTCAAGTAACATCTTGGAATCATGGTTATGTCACAGTAAATGATATAGAAAAAGATACAGAAAGGATATAGAAAAGGACACAGAAAAAAAATGAGCTGACACAGATTACTACAATTATGATTATCTTCTGCTACACATCTCAAAAAAAAACTTGTCTTATTGAGTAAAGGTAGTCTTTCCAGAGCTTGGCTTTCAATATGTTTTAATTGCACTCGTTTTATAATTTTAATATGGTTATTTGAGATTATTTAAGATTACTTATTGTAATGAAGTGTATGGTTAATTAAGAGTGCTTATTCTGTCCTTGCAGCAATATAAAATAATCCAGATGAAAATGGACCAACAAATCATGTCTGAAAGACAGGTAACACCACTGCTGGAGACGTCAAAGTTCAGTACCCAGTTTACAGTTTCTTCTCTGATTTGTATCACTTCGTTCTGGCCACAGTGAAAAAATGTGCTCACATGCTTACAGCACATGCTTACAGCACATGCCCAACAAATTATACATATCTGGAAGCAATTTGATAAATCAATTCCCACGGGCTTCTGCTTCCCAGTTGTCCTACGTCCCTCCTGTTCTCTGAAGACTCTGAAAATTGTGTGGCTATGGCCAAACAAGTGATCTTGAGGCCAGGCAGTAATTGTATATATACCTGCTCTTACCATGCAGCAAACCTGACGTAACTTTCTCCTGTGTGAAACAAGGATGGACGCATCTGTTTGCCCTGTAAGTTAGTGCATGTAGGGTCAGAGCTACTGGGGAGTAGAAGGTGGCATGCTTAGGTGACCCTGCGTGTGGCTTTACTCTTTCAGACTCTTCGGAAAAGAAAGCTTCTGATCTTTATTACAGCCCATAGGCATTACTGTACTATAAATATAGAACATATATCATGATGTCTCACAGTGAAATGCTGTCCTGTGGAGAGGAGTAAAGACAAAACTGTTGATTTTTTTATATTATTTTTTAATTTATAAAAATAGTTTGGCAATGGGCCAAACCAGGAAGATTCTTGCAATACACTTGCAACCAGAAAAATAATTACAGAAGTAAAATCAAGTTGCCAAACGGATATATATGAGTATAGTACGGGGCATAATAATGATAACAATGCATAGTATCTAACATTCTCAGAGCACTTAAAAAACAGATTCCTCAGATAAGCAAGTGATCTGTTGAGGAAGGCACACCAGTTCTGTAAATGTGAAGCTAGATGTGCTGCATGGCCAGAGAGGGATCACAGCCACTTGTCCTTTAGCCTGTTTGACAAAGTTTTGCTCTCACATGAAGTTCAAATAAATAAAAAATTCTCTCCCGTATAATATGCCAAGTGCAGCTCAGCTTCATTTATTACGGGAAGGATATTTTTGGAGATGGAATATGTATACTGGCCAGCTATTAACATGATTTGATGCTTGCGTGTGTTTATTTCAAGGATGGATTAGAATGAAAGATGAAGGAAATTTAACTTCCCTGGTTCAGTAAAATGGTATCACAGGAATGAAGAATAAGTGCTCAAGGGCACAGAACAACATAATTTTAATCACATTATTCCCGTTAGTAAAGATTCTTAATTGATAGAAGATTTCAGAGAACTAGATAAATTACTAATAACTAAGGGCAGACTTATTTGGCATGAGAAGTCCCAGACTGATAAGGAACCAAAATGTGATATATTTCATTTCATAAAAAGGCATTGGATTTGAAAAATAGGAAAAGAAAAAAAAAACCAAAAAACCAAACTCTCAATCTCAGAAATGGAAACAGCACAAATAATTTTGAAATGGGGCTGTACACATGTCTGGAGCAGTAAAGACTACAGAAGGATATTTATTAGAGTTGTGGGATCACAATAAGGAAAGAGGTGTTGACGCATATTTTCCTAGGTTTAGAAGTGGCCAAACTTAATGAAGTACACAGCCTCCTCTTGACTTGCAAAATCACTCTCCTTTTTTTTTTTTTTTCCCACAGATAAAGCCATTGTTTTCTTTATTCTGATACAAACACTGTGTGAGAACAAACTGAAAAGACACCCAAATGACAACGCTGACTGCAGAATTATATTTGTCGTCTGCTATCAGTAAATGATAAAGTATCCTTAAGTTGACAATAGGGATTGCAAACACTGGTGGTTTGATTATATTGGTGAGCAAATTTGTGAGGAACACAACGAGTCTGTGCTTCCAATGAGGCTCTATTTATTTTCTCCAGGTAGCTTGAAAACCGCAATACACCGCTTTTCCACAAAGGAATTTGACCTACAGAATTTTCTCCTTCCATATGTTCTTTGCTATAATAGGTTCTAGTAACAACAGTTTTATGCAATAAAGAATATAAAAAAACGGCAATGAAAACAGACAGTGTGACTGGTTGGTAGGAAGCTGAAATTTAAAGAAGGCTTTTCAATGAACGGGATCAGGATGAACCACATCCCAACATAGTAACAGTTTTGCATGAGTAAGTACAATGAGGAAGGTGCAAGAGTTAGAGGTGACGAGAGAGCATCTAGCAGAGGAACCTTGTGCTGCAGTTCCAGTATATGCTACAACTTTAGTAAGACTGTGGGGTCTACTGAAGCTGCCATTACTGGGTCAGTGTAAAACGCTCCTGAAACCTTCCTACAGGCAATGTGCCACCCTCAGATGCAACGATGAGGCCCACACAGGGGCTTGCAGCCCACATTTAAGGTCAGTCTCTCCCAGGTACATGGAAAATATCTCCTAGCTCTTAACAACATGACGATTTCAGTGTATGTTTTGCACGTTCAGGAAGATTAGTCCCTTGAGTTAGTACAATACGCCCACGATTTTTTAATTTTTCACTGGTTGTAAAAAAAAAAAAAAAAAAAAGAGGTTACAATTGTTAGTAACCAGCATTCCTTCCTGTACCAGAAGCAACAACACGTTCTCAGCAACTTCCTCAGGAATTCTCACTCCACTTTGGCCATTTGTTATCAGTTCTACCAGTGATGATCATTAGTACACAGAGTATGATAAACTCATTACGAAAATCTACAAAGCAGTGCAAAATTCTGCATTTCCTGGCATGCATTCCCATTAAATAAAAATACTTAGATTGCCAGTGATTTAGAACAACTGCCCAATAGACCTAGCTGAAATCTGGTATTTCTGTTTACAGGAAAAATCAGTAACAATGTAAAAATTATGGAGCCAGAACAAAAGTCAGCTTATCCCAGCATCCAGTGAGCAGCAACAACAGAAAACATCAAAGCAAAACACAAAAATGGGGCACATGGAGATTACATCTAGACAAAGCAGCTAAAAAGTACTGAAGCATGTATGTTCCAGTAATTTGTCTATATTTATCTGAATCTCTTCATACTTCTGGTCTCCTCATCTCCCAGTACTAAAATTTACTTCTGCTGTGGAAAAAAAGTACTGTGGTTTCTTTTAAAATCAAAGCCTGAACATTTCCATGGTAGCTCCCAAATTTTTGGACTCTAAGAAATTATGTATAATCACTCCTTATTCAATCTTACCATGGATGTCTAAATTTTCGTCACATCTAAGTTCTTCCTCTTCAATGCCAAAGAGGAAAGATTTCATCTGTCCTCACGTAGAAGCTGGTCCACACTAAAGAGGAAACTTTTTTTTTTTGTCTTCCAGTGTGTTCTAGCCCTAATGTATCTTTACTGACCTGCAGAGACAAGACTACACTGAAGATAAAGACATGAGGAGATCATATATTTATACAAAGACATTACCATGGCTTTACTCTGTTCTCATTTCTTATCATCATAACTGCCAATACGTTATTTCCCCTTTGTCTACCACAGTAAATCAAATTAATATGTTCAGATAATTAAATGACTGGTAATGGTGCCAGAATTTCTCTCCTTTTTTATAACACCCTATTTAAAGCTCAGCACTAGGTAAATATAGCTGAGAGTGTTTTTTCATCATGTATAATGCTTTTTTTATGAACACTGAATTTCATCTCCTATTTTATTGACCAGTCACTTTAAGACAGAATTCATTTCACCACTTGATGTTTGCACTGTAAAGCCTCTATATGAGTAGGTACTTAGATTTTCTTTTATATAGGGCAGTTAAGCAAGCATTTCAGGAGATTATTTATCTCTTTCTAAGGCAGATATTCAAATCAAGTCAAATGAATCATTACTTTTTTCTCTTTCTTGAGCATAAGGAAGCCTAAATGTAAATATTTCCATAGAAAGTAAGATAGATCATTACTATCAAAATGGCAAACATCTAAGAAATAGGAGTCTTAGCTAGTAGTTATCCCTCTAAAATCAAAGAGATATGCACTGCACCTCCTCACCTTTCTTGACACCTATTTTTGGATGGAATGACTGTCTCTTAGAGAAGAGGACTGAGACCTGGCATAATTTTTAGAAGGCTAAACAAAGATGAGATTACTCCATTGTTGGCACTGTAAGATCCTTCTGAACCACGAGAACTTAGTCACAAATTTAAGAAGGTGCTAACAGGTCTTGATGATTCTGAACCACACCAACAACTGCAGCTATCATTCCTGAGTAATGTCAGGATGGTCACAACTGCATGCCTTCTTCCATCTGTACAGACATGGGAAGCATCTCTCCAGAGATGTGACTGCTCTGAGGAAGTCTGTAAGTTTTGTGGACTCACTATCCCATACCCCTTCTAGATCAGTTCTGGACGGGTTGAACTGCAGAGGTCTTGAAACAGTGGTACTTATCCTTCAATTAATCAACCTCATCATTTAGTCCACATTCACTGCTCTGCCTTTTAATTTTAATTAATGGTTCCCCACAATACAAAATAAGGTATTATTATTTTCTTCTAATTATATCCTGAAGTGAAAGCTTCAGTAAACATTGAAATTAATCATGGAACAGAAAACATGAGTAAGAATATTTTTGATCGAAAGAAGCATTTCAATATTCATTAACCAAAATGCCAGTCTTCTCCTTGTTGAACTAAACATAAATGCTTTGGTTTGGTTTCATTGGACGTATCTCTGCATCTTATACAATATTGTTTTATGATAACCACTGTCCAAGATGATTCCATCCCTAGTCTTCAACTTGCTTACAAGAAACATCAGGTATTTAGAGAGGAGATATTTACCAAGGGACTCCAGAGAGACAGCATTCTGGGCACATGCTGAAGAAGTGACCCAAACAGAAGCATTTCAACATGATTTGAGAGACTAAAATACCTTTAACTTCTCAACTAAAATTAAATAATGTATCTAGCTTTTTCAACAGAATATGCATACAAAAATCAGGATGACTGAAACTTCAATGGAGTTTTCTTTTATTAAAAAAAAAACAACTCATTTTCTGTTTAAAAACTGGGATTAGAAAAAAAAATCCCAGGGAGATCTATTACTGGGTGAAAATTCCATTACCTAAAGCAAGGCTTATTTGTCTTCAATTATTCATCCAGAACTATGCCAGCTATGTAAATAATTACTTACAATGCTTGTAACACTCACTAAATGGTACATATTTCTTGATGATATGAGCGGTGAGTTATTTGTCTTGATATTTGTACTATCCTAAGAGAAGTACTATGACATAGCCATCCAAATCTATTATTGAAAATTACATAAACGAGATTTAGTTTGCACTTCTAAAAAAATTTATGCAAGGGGTCTGAAAACACATTCCACTGTATCTAGTGAGAGAAAAAATCATGTTTTTTATAAACAAAAGATAGGTACCAATGCAATGTATTGCACAGTACTAAGCTAGAAGAGTAATGGTACTTTAAAATGAAGTTCTGTCAGAAAGTCATGAATCTTCCTCAAAATAGAGCTACATTTTACAAACAATTCTGACATTGTAGACCAGAACTGTAAAAATATTTAGATACCTAAAAATGAAAATACACACCATAAGGAATTTTCAGGTTCACTTTATACACGTAGCTCCCCCAAATACAAACACAGATGATTGACTGGCATCATAATCCATCCGTTAAGAACTGAGAAGTGATGGGAAAAATAGGCTCCTTGCTTATCTTATTAAAGAATGTTTAATATTTTATAGCAAGTAAATTAATGCAATCAATAACAATTAGGAACTTTGCTGCATTTGGTGATCCTACCAAATGCCAAATATACTGTTACTTGCTCAAATACCTGTACTATTCTGGACCTCTCTGCTGTCACACCAAATGTATATACAAGTGTGTGTGTGTATTACAAAAAAAAAAAGACAAGATTAGGTGAGTAAATCTGCACAACTTCCCTATATTTATCAGAGTAAACATCAAGACAGATTAAAAAGGCCAAAGAGGTAAGCGCATCATGGCTGTTTGCACAGCTTGGTTGCTTTCCAGTTTATGAAATAGGGATACAAAGCCACTCACAGATTGATAGATCTTGATAAGATGACAGATACAGTCAGAAGGATGCATCCGCAGGGACCAGCTTCAAACTGAAAAAGAAAAGAACTGTATTTACTTTCTTTGTTGTGTATATTTTTTTTCCCAATCTTAAAGAAATGCAAATAAACTGAAAGCCTGAAGAATCATTCTCATTTATGCTAAAACTGATTTTTTTTCTCTGTTTGTTAAAATGCAAGGCGTATTCACTCGGTGTTTGAAACAACGTTCAGTAGACATCCTATGAGACTGATAAACACAGGAAGACTGGCAGGTGAACTATAACAGGTTTAGTATCTTTTCTATCCACAGTACCTGGTGAATATTCTGCTGAAGAAATACAATCAGATCTTCATATCTTGTGGCACTATGGAGTATTAGCTGGGAAAAAAAATGTAACAAAAATATGTAATTGAAATAGTAACAACTAGTTTTTATAACCTGAAAGTTGAACTAAACTAACCAAACCTTTAGATTTGACTGGAAATATCTGAACTAAGAAAACGGAATGAAGATCTAATTTAATCTACCTCTTACTGTTTTTACTTGGCATAATATTCTATCTCAGTATTTTGTATATTCTGAAAATTTTAATATTGCTTTTTGCTCTTTGGACTCTTTGATTCAATTTTAAGCATTATTTATGCAATGAAAAAAATATCCTAGGACAAACATAGGAATATTGCAGCTTTAGAAGACATAGAGTGGGCAAGTAGCTCGGGTGTTTGTACCTATGTGGTGAGACATCTATAGGAGGCACGTATCAGAGCACTTCATATCATAGTCAGAGAACACTCCCATGAATACTCCTGCTTAACATGAAGTTCAGGAGAGTTCACAGACGAAAGCTCTAGCTTCAACGTTCTTTGTCTGCTTTTCCACCTTCAGATTTTAAGAGATAAGATGGCCTTGTACACACTGTGTGAGGAAAGATCAAGCAGTCTGGATCATATTCCTTTTCATCACATTTCCACTGTGGCTACGCCCACGTGGCCTTTGATAGGCAGTACTTAGAGGCAGCATAATGTTGTTAGTTGCACTCTAAAATAGCCAGTAATTCAGAATTATGTTAATACATTAATTAAACAATCTATCCTATCTCTTGGAAGAGCATGTAGCCAAGGTTTTGTGCTGCATTCACCCTATTTATACAAGTTCTCACTTCCAGTTGTTCCAAAACTGTCTGGTTCTGAAAAGCTGTTGACACATCCATTCCTCCATTTAGGAGGGCAGTAATATTTCCTTAAATCAATAAAGCCTGACTTATGGCATCCCTGTTTGCAAAGCATTTGAGAGCTTCAGCTGGAAATAAAGGCATAACTGGAAAGTATTTTGCCATTTGGAGCTTCTGGAGGAAAAAAAAAAAAAAAAGGCAAAGAATTCTGTGTCAGAGAAGAAGAAAATACTGCTTTTTGGTGCTCCATGCCATGCTGGTCAGCTTGAAAGGATCTACGTTCACTTTTACTGCATACCAATAAAAGCAGGCACAGTTTATAAGCTTGGAAGGTAGACAGAACAAAAATGACTTCAAGGAGCCCCATTGCGCACAGACACTGGGACGACTCAGAGCCAGACAGACTATGGGGTTTTGTTATTTCCTATTGGGTTTTGGATCACAACTAATTTGACACAAGAGATTTGAAAACACTAAGAGAGCAATGGAAATCGGATTAATTGACCTAAAATAAGAAAAGCCAGAAAAAGGATATATGGAGAATGTTTGAATTAAACAGAGCCTTACAGTTTCTAAGATTCCATCAGCCTTGTATTTTCCCACAGGAGTGAATAGCTGTCTTCCTGATGGCCTGAAGAGGATATTCAGACAAAATCAAAGCTCATGACAAAAGGAACAAAATGGTATTGAGGAGAAATCAACCTTATATGAACTGAATGATGAGCCAAAGATTTTGTATTATTATTTTTAAAAAAGGATCTCCTGTATAATAAGTACATATTACATATTAAACAAACTTTTATCAGTGAAGCATATACTGGAGCTGTTCTGTGCTCTCTTAGTCTATTTAATATGAATTACAAGTTTCTCTATACAGAAAGAGGATAAACATAAGTTTAAGACGTTAATTAAAATTTTTATTGGAAAAGAATATTAGAGCAATGACATTAAAACAAGCAGAAGAACATATGTACAATATCATCACAGAAGACACATTTTATAGATTTAAAGTATGCAAAATATCATTTAAAATGTCTCTGAATTTGCTGCTTCTATTTCAGGTTTGAAAAAGGATTTCTGTGCCCAAAAGCTTCTCTGTTATTTTTCAGTTATCTTAGTTGATCTAATAAAAGAAATGCCCTATTCTCACAAAACCTGGTTCACTTAAAAATATCGTGTAGGATACAGCCAAAGCCAGCTATCTAAAAGTTTGATGCCTTGGGTACAAGCAACATGGTTGCATAGCATAAACTAAGTAACTACCAGGCAGCTACAGCAAAAGGAAATTAATCCCAGCCATAACAGAATATCCTGCAATACAAAAGTGTCAGAATAAAATGCTGCGTCTGGAAAAATAACTCTTGGTAATGATTTTGGGGGAATCCTAGCCTCAATGAAATCCACACTATCTTTCACAGCAATTTGACTATTCTGTCCCAGCTCCTGGGACAGCAGAAATGACATTTTGCATAAATACATCTTAAAAAACTTCCATTTTGTGAACTATGTACATAGATAAGACACACGTATAGGAGCATTGTATATAGCTAAAATTGCTTCTCCTACTTACAACGCCACAATTGCTTTTTCATTGCCTCCTGCACGCCACAGTATGTTTGCAATAGCCATGGTGAGGCATTTGGTCCGGTGAACTTCTGAAGGCTGAAGACAACTGCAGTCCAGGAAATGCAAGAAACAGAGAAGTACCAAAATGTGTATCGAGAAGCTTACTCATTAGAGGGCAAACTGCCCCAATTACATTATACACAGATTCATTGCAGGTTTGCAGCTAAAAGGACAAAGCATTATTTTAGAGACTATTTAGGTGTTGTAATGCCTGGTAATGAGACTCTGGTGAGGTGACTCAGACGATTATCATCTAGGTATCTCAGTTCCTACAGCCAAGAAAGAGACAACTTGGATGGCCAACTCAAAAAAAAAACCCCTGTAAGTTGAACAGGGAGCCAGCATTGTTACTGGGAAGACATACCAGGTATGAAGATACTGTTGAATCTGACCCTTCTCTGAGGCATAAAGCATCCGAATGAAACACCATGAGAGCACTTACTCTGTATGCAGTATGAAGAGCTCCTAGCACTTCAGGTGATGGGAGGATGCAGTGCTGCTATTCAGCACCTGAAGAGCTCTAAAGAGGGAGAGACAACTGAAGTTGCCACTGGAATATGGGCTTTCAGGAACCATTCTTTGAGGTGAAGGATCTTAAATATAATTTGAGGCATCTAAGAAGGTACCTTGGGTCTTATTGAAGATAATAGGATGAGGGGTAATCGTTTTAAAATTGAAGGAGGTAGATTCAGATTAGACATTAGGAAGAAGTTTTTTACAATGAAGGTGGTGGAACACTGCAACAGGATCCCAGGGAGGTGGTGGATGCCCCATCCCTGGAAACGTTCAAGCCCAGGTTGGACGGCGCTCTGAGCAACCTGATCTGGTTGGAGATGTCCCTGCTCCTTGCAGGGGGGTTGGACTGGATGGCAGTCTTTGAAATTCAGATTTTATCAGTCTTAGAGTCTTACCAGCATGGGAGATTATGTCAAAACCTGTTCCCAGCATTTGAATAGAAGATCTAATAATTCAAAAGACTAAACAAGAAACACCAAACAACAAAAAATTAAACAGTCTTTCAAGTTTGATGTCTGCTTTGAATGTAATGTTCATTTAGAGAATGTTTCCCTCTCTGAAGGATGTGAGATATGGGAAATAATTGGTGAGAGTTTTCAAGTAAAAAAAAATATAATCACAATTTTCTCTTATCTCTGCCTGTGTTCTAATACAGACAATGAGAAATTTATGGGAAGTATAGCAACTAATCTATGTGTCTGAGAGAGGTTGCAGAGTAAGGAGGAGACATGATAATTATTTCTTGAATGTCAAAGAAGCCTGAAGTCAAACACTTATTGTGAAGTGGCTAATAATTTGAAAATTCAGGTTAGAATTAGAAAGGAATATTAATCCTCTCATTTCAAGCTCTGAGACTTCCTTTACTTTCTGCCTGCCTCAGAGCTTCCGCTCATGGTAAATACATAATAAGAAAAATATGGTTACCTATCTCATTAATAAAACAGTCCATCTCACTATTCATTTTTAGGAGCCTGGAGGCTTTTAGCATTTCTGTGCATAAAGACAAAGAGCTCACCTGCTAACCTGACATTCCTTGGAGACTTTCTGCAAACTTCAGCAGCATTTTTCATATACAAAATATGTAAAACCAAAATCTTTTAAAACCGTGTGGATAATAAGAAGGGAAAAATAGGAGAGGCAAATATTGCCAAGTAAACAGAAAAGGTTATAGCTGGCATGAGTTGGGATACTTACAGATTAAACAATCTGGCCTCCATCCACTTATCTAGATGTCACATATTTTTATGACATTTACGATCATTGAACCATGCTGAAAGAGGAAAAAGTTAACAACTCTATTTTTATTAAGGATGACCTGAGACTCAAAGGGACCAACGAGCAGATGATCAAAGGCTGTCCTCAAGCTGAAACAAATTCTTGATTTTCACAACCAGAAATAATTCTTCGGTGAATTCTGTGGAGATTCCTGGTCATAAAATCTAAATATATACTGATTTGCTTGCATGGAAGTTTCTGAGTTTTTTTCTTTTATGTGGACAAGACCCTCATTCTACCTTGAAATTTTACTTTCATTATAATTTGAATTAGAGTAATAAAGTTTTGCTTATGAAGTTCAAGAAAAATCTCAGCATGAAAGCTTTTCTTCTGACTAAATTGGAGCCAGTGTATCATGCACAAACAACACAAGGTGGTGGCTGCATTACCCAGTAAAATACTGTTATCCCTGTTCAAACAACTGTACCTATAAAGCACAGGACAACTTTGTGAAATGTTTCTTCTGTAATTAACTTAATTTCTTATGGAAAACAAAAGGTAAATACAAGAATTCTGGTAATAAATTAATTTTTTAGACTTTATTTTCCAGCATTTCATTGAATAAGTTCTGTTCCTTTAGCAAAGGAATATATTACAAAAGTTCAAGTAATTTTCCTTGACACTAGCAATACTTAACAATATTCCTTTAAAGTACGTAGAAAATACACACACAGAATTTAAATTCAAATTTAAGTAAGGAGTTTAACTGTGAAAGATCAAACACAGTAACAAGGAAAAAAAATATAGCTATAACTAATTTTTCACCTTCTGAGATTCTTAGTGTGAAAAACTGCATGAATTTAACAGTCTTTCAAACCTTGATGACATTTTCTTTTAAATCATATCTCCATGGGATCTCAAGGTTAAATAATTTTCATTGGCCTCAATTCAAGCTGTTGGATTTTTTTTAGAATTTCTTGGGTTAATCACAAGTCAATTATACAAATAAAACACCAACCTCTAAATTCCTTGAAAGAGAAGTAAATACAAGTAAATCATACCCTACTTTCTTTCTCTCTCAGACACAAAGAGAAGTTCAATAAGTTCAAACTCAAAAGGCTCCTCCGCGGCTGCAGTAGAGAAAAAAAAAATTTTACTTCTGTATGGAAAATATTTCTGATGTCAATTGCTGACTTACCGAGTGTCTTTATTCCTGTTGCTGTCCGCAAAGATAAGCTGTTGTAGGACACAAGCTTGAACTGCAGCCAGTACTCCACATGGGCCACCCTGAGGGGAATAATGCGACACTCCATGAGCAAAATAATTTGCACTGCTTGATGCTGGTGAAAACTTCTGCAAGCCATTCTTTCACCTCTCTGTCTCCATCCGTAACTTTGTAGTGCTCTCTGTTGCTCTATTTTTTTCTGCAAGCCAATAAAAATCAGTGTATTGTGCTTCCCGCCTATTTTTCCTGAAAATGCATAGACATCTATAACGTCAAAGGAAAGTTTTAAAAAAAATCCGTTCTGTGTTTATGCAAACAAATAAAGATCTGATCTCTATTGAGCCACAGGCTACCTTAACTTCCAGAGAGAAATAAAATCTGATTGCTTTCCAAAAGGTGAAAAGAAGCCTTGCTCTTTTACCTCCTCTGAGCACTATGCCTCCCCTCCAGTTCCCACTGCCATAACTAAACAGAGATTTCATTTTTATGTATAGCTCTCTGCACCAGGTGGCTATCTCACTGGGGAAAACAAAAGTTTGAACCTTTCAAACAACTAAAGTTGGAAAAAATAATCACAATATCAACAAACACCATACTAATTTTAAACTTTAGGGAAAATAGATTTATAGCTGTTTCGAAAGACTGTGGGATAAGGTAGCAATGTATTTCCTTCTCCTTGCTTACTCCTTGCCATCTAGCCCACTTGACCTGATTGCTTGAGCAAGACCTGATCCTCTGGGTTAACTATATGGCAGAGACAGCTCCACATGTTGTCCTGGCAAATGGTATGCCTTCTTCTTGCCTAGAAAACTTCATCCAGCATAACTCTCCTTCCCTTGTCAATCTATTCTCTCCCAAATGCCTCGTATCATATTATTTACCCAAGAACTTTGCTGAGGAGACAGAGAAAAGCCATCATTGTCTGAAGCATCTATGCATGAAAGGAGCAGGCTATGCAGGACACAAGACTGACATCACAGATACCACAGTATCACATCACATTGGTAATACTGGGAATTACCGCAACTTAACAGACGACTGTTAAATCCCACAGATGCTGTCTTATGTGTCTGTCAGCACATGCTGACGTTCTCAAAACCAGGTTCATTCTTAACACTAGGATGCCCATTACTTCAACACAGATCCTTCTAAAACCAACATCCCATACAGGCTGGTGTATCAGTGCTAGCTTTGTCGAGGTAAAGTAAGAAAAACAATGAGGGTAAGAAATATGGACCACTCAGCAGGTTTTCTTGGAATCATAGAATGGTTAGGGTTGGAACGGACCTTCAAAGGCCATCCAGTCCAACCCCCCTGCAAGGAGCAGGGACATCTCCAACCAGATCAGGTTGCTCACAGCCCCGGCCAACCTGGCCTGGAATGTTTCCAGGGATGGGGCATCCACCACCTCTCTGGGCAACCTGTTCCAGTGTTCAACCGCCCTTGAGAGTCTACCCTTCTTGACAGTCTGTGTCCTGACTTTAACCCATGTCAAAGTCTATGCTGTCATTACTCTCCACGGTATGGGATTAACCCAGGATCACACTGCTGTCATATGCTACAGGTGCACGCCTGATTTCCTTGGTAGATGACAAGTAGGCTGAAATGAATCAGCTTAGGATGTGTCAAACTCCTCTCAAACCCCTGGAGGAGAATGAAAAGCATAGCCAGCATTGCTATTTTAAATTAGCAACGTGATCAAAGTGATCCGGTTAATTCTCAGCTTGTCCTAAGTACAACATCAAGCCTAAGGGAACGGGACCTGCAGGTACATGCAATATGGACAGTATGCAACCTAGCAAATAATGGTCCTCTAATCAAAAAATAGCTTAGATGTTGATATAGAATCATAAAATCATACAATAGTTTGGGTTGGAAGGGACCTTTAAAGGTCATCTAGTCCAACTGCCCTGCAAGGAGCAGGGACGCACTACCTCTCTCTAATTACTTACATAACTAATGAGTGAATTACCTAACTTATATTATGGAAAAAGGCAAGGTTTATTTCAGCTCACCAAGGAAAGCCTCCCAGTTAAAAAAAAAAATATAGGAACAATTCTAAATACCTTCTTATAGCACCACAGAGACTTAACGTAGGAGACAATCAAACGATTGGTCAGCTCCAATTAATTTTGGAAGTCAGGGGGAATATATTAACTATCTGAAATAAACACATCTATGTAGAACACTGGTTTACTATTCCTGTTGTGGAATTTACGGTCGGGAATCTAATGGCCAGTGAGTGGCTAGAAGTGATGAGATATCTTTTCTCTAGCAGCAGGGTCTAAACATCAAAGTAATATTTATTGTGGACCAGTGAACATTACTGCCATCGTTCCTTTTGGAGTTTAAATTAACACTTAATATATTTTTCCTGCTAGGTTTTATTTACACATAAGCAGCTTTCTTCTGAGATTATCAGCGTAACAAAATATTTAACTAGACAAGGCAAATTAATTAAACGTCTTAATGACATGTTTATTAGCCATTGTCCTTGCCCTGAAGCCTCTCTTCCTTTTATTTCTGTATAGTACATAATGGTCTACTTCTCTTATTCCAGATAAAGATTTTCTGCATCAGTGCAGAAGCTTGATGAGTGTTTTGTAAAGAGGGGTCTGCTCCTTCCCTAGTCTTTACTGAAGTCCTCAAATCCTTGCTCTTAAGAGACCTGGTGCATGGATATCCCAGAAGCATACGTGCAGAGACAAAAGCATTAATCATAGACTCATAGAATGGTTTGGGTTGGAAGGAACCTTCAAAGGCCATCCAGTCCAACCCCCCTGCAAGGAGCAGGGACATCTCCAACCAGATCAGGTTGCTCAGAGCCCCGTCCAGCCTGGCCTGGAATGTTTCCAGGGATGGGGCATCCACCACCTCTCTGGGCAACCTATGCCAGTGTTCCACCACCTTCATTGTAAATTTTTTTTTCCTGATGTCTAATCCAAATCTACCTCCCTCTATTTTAAAACTGTTACCCCTCATCCTATCACTATAGTCCCTGCTGAAGAGTTTCTCCCCATCATTCCTATAAGCTGCAGCTGAGGAGGATGCATTTTTATGATGGATCTGTTCGATTTTGGAGGCAGCTACATATCCCATGCCCTGCGTGTGGTCTGTGGTCTGAGTCTATGCATTGGCCAGCTGAGAAACCAGACTGGCAACTGCAGCTGGCATACAGAGAGGAAGGACGGTCTGAAGCACTGCAGTCTCGGTCTGTAAGAGCCAGGTGCCCAGGTAAGGTTGACAAGAGAGACACCAGGTAAGTGAGTCTCTCACTGAATGCCCCGGGCCAGAGAGATCTTTGTTAGCACCAAAAATTTCTGTAGATTAGGTACATGCATTCCAGGCTGATCCTAGTCATGGCACGGTTTTATCGGCTCTGGTCACAACAGGGACCTGCTGAGGATTTTAGAAAAGGTCACTTGGTAAATGATGCCTAGGAATTGATGAAAACCTTGTTTTAGGGAGGAGCTGGCATCTTGTGGCTGCAGTCCAGAATTACAAAAACATGGCTACAAAAGAGGTGGTCCCACCAGCAGCCCCAGTGTCCCAGTCCCAGTGACACTGCAGGAGCATTTGTTCCCTTTTATTTTAGGAATGAGCCTCATCATGTAACCCTTTCTTTAAGATATGCAATTCATGCTATGTCCCTTCATTTTGAAATAGATCAACTCCATCTTAAACTTGTTAGACATCGCCCCCACATATCCTTTTTCTCTTAAACTCTGCCCTTGATTTATGCCCTTTTATTCTTTCACCACCTCTAGCTTTCAGCTGAAATGGCTTGTCTTCCTCCCTACAAATAACTCCCTGACACATACACACATGTGCACACTTTCTGTAGCTACTTTAAGTTTCCCTTTCAAATATTCCATCCATTTCACATCTCCCAACAAGACCTGACAAGGTGACATCATCCAGTAGTAACCAGAGAAGTTAAAGAAATAGAAGAGCCTTTAAAAGAATTTTTTTTTACTGCTGGAACACACAGCCTTTGTAAACTCAGTGTAAAAAGAAAAGATCTCTTGAAGGAAGTCATTTACAGTACCTTTTTTTGCACAATGCCGTATTTCAAATGTGGTATGTTATTAAATGTAAAACTCTGTATTTTCCATTCTTCACTGAAGCAACAAAGACTAGAGCCAAACAAAAGATTTTTTAATTCCTATAAATAAAAAGAAAGAAAAAAGTTCTCATTTTAAAACCAAATCCAAAACACAGGTACATTTTCTTGTAGTAATTTGTAGAAAAGAAAGGAGGAGTGTGGAAGGGTAATGACTAACTCTCTATAACCACCCTTTTCTGTTTTATACGTACTGTAAATAGCAACACTCAAATGAAAAGGAGCAATTTTTTCCTCTTCCTGCAATATTCCTTCAACTCATAATGCTGTGTGCTACTCAACATCGGAAACTGTTTATGCAGATAATCTGGGGCACAGTTTCCCATGACACATTACAGAATGGCGCCTTAAATTTAACACCTAGAAGAGCAACGCCTGCTAACAGTTACCTTAGGGAGAAAAGGACTCTGCTGGACACAGGATGGAGAAAAGGCAGCTGGTTTTGCCTGTCAAAGTTGCCGGTAGGAGATAAATGGTACTCAAATGTTTGACTGCTGTAGGCTGGATGGCATATCAGCACATGGCAAACTGAGATCTTGGCCCTGAACAACTGCAGACCCCTACTGCTCAGGAATAACTCAACTGAAGAAATTGCATTCATGCTAAAGTAAAGCTGAGAGAACAAGAACAGACTGCTCAGTGTTTGTAGAGTTACTCTGACCTCTTTGATCTAGAAATGAAATTGGAACATACCCTCATTATCTTTTCTCTGCTTTTTTTTTCCTCTGTCTGAATGGGAAGGAAAATAATAAAACTATTAACAGCTCCATCCCCGCTCAAAATAAGGAAGATAAGCAAGGGAAAGACACTAATAGGGGAATAATAAACTTGTTCTTAACCACTGCCAGTTTAAAGAACTCAATAATAAGCACATGAATAACTGACTAAAGGCATTAATAAAATAATATAAGCTGTTATCTGTGCTTCAAGTGGGCTGATACTTTCTGGCATGCTCTTCTGCTGTTTTCTGAATTTTGGACAGGCATCCTTACATTACTTTTTCATCTGAATATCAAATTAGGAATATACTCAGGAATTAATATAGCACATGTTAAACAACACCCAAACATGCAAAACAGAGCAATCCATTGCAACTTTGGCTAATCTAATTGAAAAAACATTCTCACACATGTATTTGTATTTACCATCACAGTTAGTCTTACTTTTGCAAGAGAAATATTAATTGCCTTTGATACTACTTGAAGTATACACAGTGTTGAAAGATCCAGGTTCTTACTAACTTCTCCAGTTGTTTCTTCATCCTCAACATCAACTGAAAGGAAAAAAAAAATCATATAATGTGTTGGATGAAAAAAATTGCTTCCCCAGGCAGGCTCAGTGCCAGCGGGTCATCAATACGACAATTAACACTTTCTTGTCATCTGTCTTTATAAAGAATAAAATACAGTTTTAGCCAGAAAGGACAGATAAAAAATACAGGAGTCAGCCTTTGTTTGATTAGTTCTTAATGACTTCTTTACACTGCCTTAGTCAAGAAGTTAAAAGCAAATGCAATTACTGTAAATCAACTAACAGTTACAAAAGAAGTGACTCACACGTATTCGGTTACAGCCGCTCTGAAAAATATGATGGCAAAAGCCAAACTGAAGCTTGACATAACTTACCTAATTCTAGGGCATCTTTCATCTGGTCTTCTTTATAGCAAGTGGATGGTGGAGACTTCCTACATTAAAATTAATCAAAAAAATAATGACCAAATGCTCACTTTTAATGAGAAAAGTTGTTTGAATAAATGAGAAGAAATATGGAGTATGCCCACACAAAGATATAAATTTTAACGTGTATTTTTGTACTGCCTTGAATTCCAAGTGAGGATATTCATGTATATGTGACTGTGTCTGAGTTCAAAGGATCAGAAGATAAAAAAAAAATTACATGTCTGACAGGGATCAGGATGAGATTCAATTTAGTCATTAAACTACTTGAAATTTCCAAATCATATGAAGTGGGATAGGTGTTAGACTGGCTTCCTTTACCAGGGTAATTTGTACTAAAAGGTAGCAATTGTTCAACCCTTCTTATTTAATTGTATATTGCATAAACAAGAGGTTAAAAATTCATATAAACAGCTACTAAAAGGACTAAGCATTTAAACTTGGCTGTGAAGTCAGAACTTAAATAGAATGTTGGATTTTCTGAGATGAGATGGGTTTATTCTTCCTGTTGAATTTATACCAAAATTAATTTAGAACCAGGGAAAAATTTCAAGTAACTATTGTAAAAAGTTCGGGTTTTTTTTTGTTTTTTTTGTTTTTTTTTTTTTTAAGGAGCAATACTGCATCATTGGCCTTTGCTTTGGAAAAAAAGGTATTGCACTGACAGCCCTTTCAAAAATAGTATGGAATAATTTCCTCAGCAACATTCTTTGTATGCATGGTATTATTATAGCAACAACTGCTGTCATATCACATATTTTCCATTAACTTAATTTCCTTTTTCAGTGTGTGAAAGATGAATAAAAACAGAACACAGACATATTAAATGCAGGACTTTTCCAGTTTAAAAGCATTTTGGCAGCTTTCTCACTGATAGTCTTTGCTACTGTAAGAAAATAAAAACTTTTCTTTTTCTCTGTAAAGGACTTATGCCATGAAATGTGGATTGTCACAATTCAGAAAAGATCGAATGGAAATGAATCACCCATGTTACTAGAGACTTGAGGTAAAAATAAACATGATGCCCAGCAAGTCAATATAAATAAAGAGGACTGAGAGCAAATTTGTGTAGTGCCATAAGTAGTATTGAGCTCTCACTGAACAGAACAGTCCTTTTATTTTGATACAGTTTAATATAGTTGACTATGGCATATTTTAAAATACAATCAGATTGCCCCTTGTTTTTGCTAATACTGCATTTCAGCTGAGATTTCTTTCTGCTAGTTACTTGCTAGCATTTTCATCTCTCCTGGTCAAGGAAAGGTTCTCAATGACACCTCAGTTGCTGTTTTAGAAGGGCTTGGGTCTCCTGTAGGTACTGTATCACATCTCCTAGCTTCTTTAGATGCCTTGGACACTTTAGAGTCTCAAATAACACTACATGCCTGTGTTTAGGTAAGTAGATCACTCTCTACACCAAATTAGCAACTTTGATTCACTGTTGCCCCAAACACTTCTCCTTGGTAGTGTGTTTCATCTGAAAAGATCTATAAGTGAAAATAAAGTCAATTATGGTACAATTCATACAGAGCTTACCTGGCATCAGTTTTTGTAACATTATTGCTTTCCAGAAAGTCTAAAAGATTTTGATTCTACACCCATTCCAGGAAAAACCAACCCTGAGATGCAAAGTGCTTCAAATTCTCAAGGCATAAGGAAATTCCCATTAAGCTGAGGAAAGTACTGACATCAAAGATTGATGTAGGGTGTTTTCTGGTTAAGTGGGGTATTTTCGCAGGTGTAGGTTCCCTCCTTAAAGGGAACTTGTGTTTCTCAAAACACTGTCAGGACATTTATTGCAATTTCCATCTCAGCAGATGGTTACAGTTCCAGGAAAATTTATTGTACACGTAAAACCATACAGTTAGAATACTTCAGAAGGGGGAAGTCATCCATCATGGCAGAAAAATGGGACAGGAAGAAAATATGTTTCATTATAAACATACTATACAGTACTTTCTCTAAATATTTGAGTGTTCCTATGTGATCTTGATGCATTGCAGAAAATTGAATTTACGCAGAGCAGCTGAACTCGCAGAGAAAGCACTTTTCAGCACAATGATGGATGCACATTCCACCATTTCCTATTTACACTAACATACACAAGAGGTCAGGTAAACAAAGGGGCTTACAAAATAAACACTGATCATCACTGGCTTTAAGGTGACCGTGTTGGTAAAACTTATTTTCACTGCTTGATTAGAACAGCTTTTCTACCCAACATATATCTTTTCTGCATTGTAATTTAGCGTTAGAAGGATGCCTAGAAGTCACAACGCAATCTTATGGTCTGGTGCTGTTATGTCATATACAGATATGTACGACATTCTTGGTACAGTGGGCAAGATCTGGAGAGTAGGTAAGAAAAAATTAGAGTTTTACTATTTGCAAAATGATAATGCCATTATATGTGATGCAGCTTGCTGCTGCTTTGGGTCAAAATTATAAAACCAGAATTATTAAAAGCTATTGTAAAGATGCAAAGGAAATTATCATAATCAATACCTGGCAATATATCTCTATGGGAAAAAGACCTTGTTGAGATAATTTAATATAAATTCTGCCATGCTTGCAAGTCTGGTTGACAAAGGTAACGGAGCTCATACATAATTTCTCCAAACTTCCTTTTTACTTAAGCACTGCATCTGATTTGATTGGCACATCAACAGTACGAAAAATTAATTCATAAATAGATGGCTCATTGACAGATATAAAATTATAAATGAAAAAATAATTGACATTGAAAGGGTCATTTCTATTAAGCTCACACACAAATCTGCTTTTGTCTGGCTGAATGTTAATAACTGCAGTGAAAATTCAGGAGAAAACTACATCTCTGCTGGGAAGCTTCATATAAGAAAAAAATATGATGATAATCACAGGTTGAGCTACAAGATGGTTTGAGCCACATGATGAGCTGGGCTCACTTGAACAGAACACTCCCTTACAGGTAATTAATTAATATTTCTCTCCAGCTATAAAACCAGACATACTATACTGAAAGTATAGCTCATTTATTCATACCGCACTCTATAAAAGATTTTTTTTGGTGCAACATCCTCACACTAAGAAGCACAGTGCCGCTCATGCGAGCTGACCATTACATTCAGCAACTCAAAACAGTTGCCTGAAAAATAATTAAAAAAAAGTATTCTTACAAGACATCAACTAAGAGACACAGCATTCAGAATTGCCAGACTTCAACATTCAAGCAATTCACGTCAGCGGAGGGGAACACAACCCTCCATTCTGTTTGTGGTATATGAAGTACCCACTCTGTCTGGTTTTGCCATTTATTTTTAAGGATGTGAAATTTCCGTAGCATTACATTTCCTGTCAGAAACCTCCGATTTTTAACAGTACAAACCATGGTAACCTGACAGATTTTAACAAAATATATTATCTTCCTGAAAAATAATATAAAACACTAAGTTGGAAGAAGATAAGAGCTTACAACGAGGAATGGGCTCATCTTCTTATTTTATTATGACAAAAGGTGAACACCTATTGGTGAGCACACGTACTGCAAAAAGAGCTCTTGCCTCCTGTTAAAGTAATCTTACAGACAGTAACACACAGGGGAACAAAAATTCCTTGTGCTGACCTGCAAATAACTGATGGCTTTTAAGGCTCAGGTAATTTCTTATGCTACTTGGTACTGTGCCCCGCCAAGGTGCCCGTATGTACACACAGTGAAAGGAAACGGTGTGAATTCTAACTGCAAAACAGAATCATAGAACAGTTTGGGTTGGAAGGGACCTTCAAAGGCCATCCAGTCCAACCCCCCTGCAAGAAGCAGGGACATCTCCAACTGTATCAGGTTGCTCAGAGCCTCATCCAACCTGGCCTTGAATGTTTCCAGGGATGGGGCATCCACCGCCTCTCTGGACAACCTGGGCCAGTGCTCTACAACGCTCACGGTAAAAAAAAAAAATTTCCTAATATCTAATCTAAATCTCCCTCCCTCTATCTTGAAACCATCACCCCTAGTCCTGTCACAACAGGCCCTGCTGAATAGTCTCTCCCCACCTTTCCTGCAGCCCCCTTTAGGCACTGAAAGGCCGCTATCAGGTCTCCCCGGAGCCTCCTCTTCTCCAGCTTGAACAGCCCCAACTCTCTCAGCCTGGCCTCACAGGAGAGGTGCTCCAGCCCTCTGATCATCTTCATGGCCTCCTCTGGACCCTCTCCAGCTGGTCCATATCCTTTTTATATTTGGGGCACCAGAACTGGACACAGTACTCCAGGTAGGATCTCACCAGAACAGAGTAGAGAATATACATATAATATAAATATATAAATATTTATATAAACAATATATAAATTTATAAAAAATATCTATATATAAAAAGACAATGTATACTGTCTGTTCTTGCTTTATATTGAAGCTCTAAAGTCCTGTGTTTGCATGAACAAGGCAAATTCTCAACTGCTTGAATGCATTTTAGGCAATGGGCTGGACCTTTCCAGTTCTACATCCTTTCCAGAAATAAAGAAATTATACAGAAGCCATTTGCCATTTCCAGTAATTGCAAAGTGCTTCTTCCTATGGAGTGCTGGAAAAATACTAAAAGGGCAAATGGCAGCACACACAGATGTTATGTCGAAGGCTGTGATGCCATAAATCCATTGGCATAAAACAAAAGTCACAACAGGCACTTTTATTTTAGGTTCTCTTTTCCGGTCCAAGCATTATGCTATAAAAGGTGTTATGCAACTCCAGATACTTGAAGGTTTTCACTGCTGAGTGATTTGGCCACCACAATTTCTCCCTTTTTTTTTTTTTTTTCTGTATATGGGCTAGTTAAATCCATATTCCCCAAAGGTGACCCCATTTTGTTTGACCGCCATTCTTCTGATCGCCAATCGCAAGTGTCAAATAAAGACTTATTCCCCAGTTGGCAGCTGAGCACACTCCAGGAGTTCGGTTATTCTCTCAGGGAAGGTGCCAACTGCACTATTCTTACTGTGCTTCCTGTCTACAAAGCCACACTGAAGCACTGATGAAAGCTTGAGATGACGCCACGCCATCTTCATGTGGCTTGAGGACAATGCCTGGTGGCCCGCACAGATCACAAAGAGACAAAGATGGAAGGAAATATGCAAAGGTAATTTACTCTTAGGCTACTCCAACTCTGCATTCCTTTCCGTTCTTTTATCCGAAATGTTGCACTCTGACTAAACTCCTGTTTCCTAGAAATGCCCAATACATCCTTTTCCTCTCATAGTGGGAAAAATTTAATGAATTCCTCAGACATTGCTCACACACGCTGCATGTCACCGAGTATGATGGCATACGCTGAAATCAATTGGGGTTTTCTGACTGGTTTTAACCAGGCTCTAGTTTACAAGAATATGGCCATTTGAGCTCAGATCTCACTTCACAGAATGGGCTATCAAGGTGATGAGTACTTTTTGGAACTGCTCAACAAGAACATTTCTCATAGGATCAAAACTTTATTACTTACCAAAATGCCAGTGATTATTTAGACATAGAAATATCATCTGACATATCAATTTTTTATACAACAGGGAAGTATTACAGCCCATCGGGCAAACAGTACAAACTTTAAAATATTTATTGTTCCTAGAAAACCTATTTTTACACCAGAAATCACAGTAGAAAAGACTGGAGTCTTTTGGGTAAGACATAATTGTTGGGTAAACAGTGTACATTAAATAATTTTGCTGGAACTACTTTTCCTTTGAGTTGAAAATTGAATGTTCTTTAAACAATATAATTAAAACTGGAATTTTTATTACATTGCTTTATGAAATCTGACATTCATATATTAGCCTTCAACAGACACTGAATTTTCCTGTTTCAGTGGTAGGCTGTATTTAAAAGAGGGCAGCTGCTCCAGTTCTCTTATTTTAGTCGTGAGTTCAGCTGAGGTTGGAAGAGACCTCTGGAGCTCACCTAGTCCAACCTCTGCTCAGAGTAGGTTTAACTAGTGCAGGTTGCTAAGGCCATGTCCAGTCCTGTTTTAAGCATCATCAAGAATGGAGACACCACAGACTCCCTAAGCAACCTGTTCCAGCACTCCACTCTCATAGGAAAAAAAAAAAAACCAAACAATATTCTTACATTCAAATAGACTTTCTTGTAGTTCAGTTTGTGCCCATTGCTTCTTGTCCTGTCAAGGAACCACTGAGAAGAGTCTGGCGCTGTCTTCTATACTCTCTCCCCAAACCCAATTGTATATTTCTACATATTGGTAAGATCCCCCTGAGCCTCCAGGCTGAAAAGTCCCAGCTCACTCAGCCTCTCCTCACGTGTCAGACACTCCAGTCCTTTAATAATCTTTGTGGTCTTATGCTGGACTCACTCCAGTATGTTCATGTCTCTCTTGTACTCAGCACTGGAGACATCACTCGAAGATGTATCTCACCAGGGCTGAGCAGAGGGGAAAGATCACCTCCCTTGATCTGTTTGTAATGGTCTTACTAAGGCAACAGAGAATGCTGTTGCTGTGATGGCACATTGCTGGCACATATTCAACTTGGTGTCCACCAGGACTCCAAAGTCCTTCTCTGCAAAGCTGCTTTCCAGCTGGTCAGCCCCAGTTTCTGCTGGTGCATGGGGTTATTCTTCTTTAAGTACAGGACTTTGCATTTGCCTTTATTGAACTTCATGAATACCCACTAGACCATTTCTCCACCCCATCAAAGTCCCTCTGAATGGTAGTATAACCATCTAGTCTGTCAGTCACTCTTCTGAAATTTATGTAATCTGTAAACTTGCTGAGGGAGCACTCTGTCCCATCATCCAGGTCATCAATGAAAATCTTAAACGGTGCTTACCTTAGCATCAAACCCTCTGTGGTACACCACTACCGCCTGCCTCCAGCTGGACTTCATGCTGTTGATCCCAACCTTTTAAGCCTAATGGTTCTGACAACTTTTAGTCAATCTCAGTGTTTATTTATTTAGCCCATACTTCACCAGTTTGTCTATGAGGATGTTATGGAAGAGTGTTGAAAGCCTTACCAAAGTCAAGATAAACAATCGCCACTGCTGTCCCCTCACTCATCAAGCCAGTCATCTCATCGTAGAAAGCTATCAGGTTGGTTAAGTACAATTTCCCTATCATAAATCCATGCTGACTATTTCCGGTCACCTTGCTGTCCTTAATATTCTTGGAAATGGCTTCCAGGAAGATTTGCTCCATCACATTCCCAGGGATCAATGTGAAGCTAACCAGTCTGAAGTTCCCCAGGCATTCTTTCTTGCCCTTCTTGCAGATAGGAGTGACATTAAATTTCTTCCAGTCTTCAGGAACCTTTCCCAGTTGCCACAACCTTCCAAACACAGTCCAGAGCTGTGTGTCACTGACAACGGTGACCTCCCTTGGCACTCAATGAACTTGTGTATGTATAATCTGCTTAGATCATTCCTCATCTGATCCTCCCCTACTGAGGGTAACTGTTCCCTGCTCTAGGTACCAAGTACTTCAGCCTCTACTGTGTCTTCTGTCACCAGGTCCCCCGCCCCATTCAGTAGCAGGTCCACGGTTTCCCCAGTCTTTCTGCTGATGTACCTGCAGAAGCCCTTCTTGTGTCCTTCCATAATCCTCACCATATTCACCTCCAGGAGGGCTCTGGCTTTCCTAACCTCAACCTTGCACACTCAGATAGTGTCTCTATATTGCTCCCAGGTCACCTGACCCTTCTCCCACTTCTATGCTTCCTTTTTGTGTTTCAATTTTCTCAGGAGCTTCTTGTTCACCCATTCACTTCTCCTGCTGCATTTGCTTGACTTCCTGCATTCTGGACTAGACTGTTGCTGAGCTTGGAGGAAGTGATCCTCGAAGATCAGCCAGTTCCCCCAGATCCTTCTACTTTTAGACCTGGCCTATGACATTTTTTCCCAGTATGTCCCTGAACAGGCCAAAGGTTGCTTTTCTGAAGTCCAGGGTTGTGACAGTGCTGTTTGCCATGCTTTCTCCTCTCACAATCTCATGGTTACCACAGTCAAGCCTGTTCCCAGCTTTCATACCCCTAACCAGTTCTCCTTGGCTTGTAAGAATCAGGTCTAGAAGAGCACACTCCTTGCCAATTCCTCAACCACCTATGTCAAGGAATTATCATCAGCATAGCCCAGAAACCTCCTGGATTGTTTGTGCTCTGCTTTGTTGCTTACATTGACAGGGCAGGGAATATCAAATCCTGCCCTGGATTTGCTCTGAAACTCATGGCCAACATCCCCTGCCAATGTTCTAATGAAAATCAGCACAGTTTGTGGTCAGAAATGATGCACAATAAAAATACATGAGAGGATCTTGGCAGTTTTAAGCATTCAGTCATGTATAACTGACAGGTATAGGCTTGCTGCTCACATAGATAACAAGAAGGTTTATTCCTGTTAATAAAAGAAAGCACGAATACTAATCCTTTAAGGACCATAAGACTTTCAAAATATTATTTTGAAAGTCTCAGATATCTAAAAGAATAAAAAAAAAAAAAGCCTACGTATATTTTTAAAGGACTTAAAGGATTTCTTTGAAGAAGATTATTTTTGTTTTCCTCTAAGGATATTCTGGCTCCATAAAAGTGAATTTTCAGGGACTTTTTGTTGGAAGATATGAAAGGGAAAAAGCAAGAATTATCAGTAACACAATGGATTCACCTGTACTGGTCTCCATTCAGGGTGAAGAAAGACATAGGTGGTTCAGAAAGCAAAGCCAAGCCATTCACTTCTTGTCAGTCTGACAAGAAATGCAGGGAGTTGAAGCGAGGTACTTTTTCTATCAATAAATAAGAACACACAATACCTTACCTTAGACTGACTTCATAATTATACATTTTGGAGAAAAACACCACTAAAACACTGAGGAGAAATTTCACATTCAATCTGCTTGAAACTGAAAGTAAGAAGGCATATGCCTGTGATAAACTGCAGTGACAAATGTGTTAATGTGATTTTATAAAGCTGAGAATCATGCCATGAGCAGCAGGCGACTGTTCTTACCCTGTATTATGAGAGTCACAGGGAAATAAAGTTAGAGCAGTCCTTAAATACATGGAAGAAATAC
>WHYT01017223.1:308209-324483 GCA_009806455.1 Tetrax tetrax | reverse complement strand
TTTTTTTTTTTTTTTTTTTTTTTTTTTTTTTTTTTTTTTTTTTTTTTTTTTTTTGGTCTTTTTCATTTGAGGCTTCTTCATTAGTAGCTGAGCCAACCCAATCACATGGGTAGAGTGCTGCAAATGTAATACCTATACAGAAATTAAATGGAGAAAAATCAGTAAACAAATGTTGAAGCACAGCCGGAACAAGATGCAGGAGGGGATGTGATGGCATGAAGGTTTTCCTGGCAATGTCCGAGGTGGTCACATACAAATGAGTTACGCATGTCACCCCAAATGGGTTCCAGTAAAAACTTTATACCAACACGAACAGTCCTATTTATAGACATAGCTCTCTGTCTAAATATAAACTGCTCCCAGTCCTGTCTAGACTAACATCAGAGCTGTGCTGGGGGTTCAGAAGTGAGAGTACAAGCCACACTGTTCTTTGAATTAGTACTTATTAGAACAAGCATCTAAATTTTGTGGCAGTGGTACACCTTTGAATGTCATATGACGTTGTCACCCAAGACACCTTTTTTCCTTCTTGTTTAAGTCTCAGAAGGTACGTCTAGTGGACGTGACCTGTAAGCTAAATATTCTTCAGCGTGTGCCTAAAGCTTTGAGAATGTATTGGTGCGTGGGTGGATGGATGGATAGATCAGTAAATGACTTCCATTGCGAGCTATTTTCAGCAGCTGAGTTTTAATGAGTCTTTCAACTGTTGCTCCTGTGTTTAATCTGCTCACTTACTCAGCATTCAGTATTAAAGAAGCTTTCTAGGAGGTAAATGTCCTGATTACAAGAGGTTAGTTTGATTGTGTTCTGCACAGACCTTGTATTAAGAGTTCTTTTTTTTTTTTAATTGAGAAATATATGCTGTGCACACAGATAATTAGGATAGATAAGCAAGTGTTGTGTTTAGAAGTGCACATCCGCATATACAATTGCTATGTTAACATGAGTAACTGTGACTGCATGAAGTTATAAACCAAGGTCCTGATTCTCTTGCAGTGGTTTTACTGTCATGTCCTGCATTTGTGAGTGAGTTTTCCTTTTGGATTTGTAATTTGATATATATAATCATATAGCTGAGTAGAGTGAAAAGGATGGCAAAAAGTGTCTCCCGCTTCCTTTTCATTTAACATGAGTTCTTCCTTACTTGATAGGCTGCCTAACATCTCCTGTTGAAATAAATAAGCAGAAGGCAGCTGCTCTTAAAGGCAGGGAATACTTGAAACATGTAACGTACCAATGTGATGAAAATGTAGTGGTATTTCTAGTAAGTGTACTAAAAAAAAAAAAAAAAATAAAATCCAGGAGCTTTGATCAAATGCCGCTCTTACACCAGTCCTCTTTGTAATCTTTCTTGCTGATCTGTGACCTTGACCTTGTGTTTGTGTTTGTATGTCAAATCTATTTTAGGGATGGACAAACTAAGTTCGGTTTAATAGGATTTATACTCCAGCTTCACAAGATGCCTCAGTAGAATATAAAAATTAAAATATTTGAATCAATTGTTCTATTTGCAGTAATCTTTTCAGATTTCAGAGGGCTTGGAAAAAACACATGGATGACTCTTTCATTTATTTATTTGTTTGTTTGTTAAACTCTGTTTAGGAAATGCTTCTTAAAAAGGCATCTTTATCTAACCCATGAACTCTTCTAAATTCAGCACAGACCTTCTGCCTGGAGGTGGAGTTTCCTGTCAGAGGCTCGCATTGGTGGTGGTGCTCCTCTGGAGGAGGCCCTGCTCTCTGTCCTTCCTCACACCACTCTCGTAGTCACGCATTCCCATGTGGAGAACTGTGAGACAGCAACTGAGCGATATCTCTGGGGTTTCTTTTGACAGCAATGAGGTCCTTAGTCTGACTTGCCTTGTAGGAGCTTTCTGTAGGAACCCTTGTGTCAATGCAGGGAAGGTGGCAGGAGCAAGCAGCTGCAGGTCCATAGACCAAGACAAGGCCGCACATTTTGGCAGCAACATCACACTTAAACAAAAATCCTTGTGGAACCACATTTTTGTATTCATTAAATGTGCAAGTTCTCCACTAGTTTATTCTACGATTAGCATTGTTCCTCATGACAACTGAGGTGGCCTTTTTCCCTAGAGATTGAGATGGAGCTCGCTAGCAGCCTGTTAGAGACTGATGTGCTGGCGCTGCTTGCGTTCAGCAGGGCTCTTGAGCACAGGCTTAATTTTAGACATACACTAACATGGCAGTGAAGTTGTTTGGTGTAACTGACACTTTGGGCATATGGCTTTATAAAGGCTTAGTCAGGTTGTTGGTTTGACAGGCACTATGAAAGATAGTCCCAAATTAGCTAATACTTACGTGCAAGTATGGAGTAATAGGTTTATTTTTAATAGGTCTTTTATTTTTGGGTGCTGTTTTTATATGTAGAAAATCCTGCACTTTCTTCAGAAATCAATTGCACATCTGTGCTGTTTTGTTTTGTGCAGTTTTTAAATGAGTATGAGCACCTGTTTCAACTTCCTTGACGTTAATGGAATGAGCAGTAACAATAAATGGCCTTTCTTTGCTATTTTGCAATTATTTCCTTCATGCGGCGCTCATGAAAGACAGATATAAAACTTATTAGTAAAGCTCTTTTATACAACTTGGTTGACAGCATATTATCCTTCTACTTAAAATGCTTGTCATTCTATCAACATAAAATTTGAGAAATTACTTCAAAGTGTATGCCCTTATATTGAGGGGTAGTTAAACACTTCCCCTTGAAAGCCGTCCACTGTTCCTGCCGTGGCTTTGTGGCAGTGAATAGAATTTTCATCGTTTTTTAGCTAAGTCAGTATTTTAATTTTTCTGATTTGACTCATGGCTAAGGTTGAGTTGCAGCCCTCATGTTTGAAGGTATTATGAACTAACTGATCATCTCTGTATACATCTATATGACTTAAAAGGCTTTTAGTATTTTACTTAGGGATTCATGTTATGAATGTTTTCAGATTAATTGTGGCACAGTGGTAAGATGAGTTTCTGTGGCAATTTTTACAGGATGTTGTTATTCTGTTCTCCCCAGGTTTCACTAAAGTTGGTTCTTATGTTGTATCTTTAATTCTGCTTGGTTTTATTGCTACTTTGGAGGGAAAAAAAATAATTTTTTTAATTGTAATTGAACTAATAGAGGCCTTCTTGCTAGTGGAGATTTTTCCTTTCCCACTTATCTGAAATTCTGTGAGCCTTTTCTGTGTCTGTAGCCTGGAAACATCATCTGGAATAAGCTGGAAATTTCCCATTATGATAGAAACTATGTTGTCCTCCTGCTTAAAGAAAAAAAAACCAAATAATCTGTGTCTTTAACATGGATTTATGGGGTTTTACATATAATTGAATACTGCGCGACTGTGATCCTATACTTCACCTTCCTATGGAATTACTGTGTTTGGTTAGTCGAAACCTATTCTGTTGAAAATTCTGGAAAGTGGCTGTCATTCGTAACTAACCATGAAACCCTTGGTCCCAAGTGGAACACAGCTATCACTGTCAATAAAAGCTGTGCATTACTTTGTAGTGCTTTGTTGCAGTTTGGCCTCTGTGAAACCAATTCTTGGTTAAAATAACCTGAAGTGATTTATGTGACAAATCGCCTAACGTACAGTTATTCCAACAAATTCAGAAATACACAGTTTTATTCTAGTGCTGTGGATAAATGGCTGTATCTTTAGATCCCTCCAACAAGCAGAAGGGCAGAGTTGTGTGGAAATGCATTATCTGCATGCATTGATCGTAACTCAGCAGCGTGATTGTCGAGAAGAGGACATTGATTTCTTCACTGTATATTAATCAAGTTTCATTCTTGGGCAGTTGACAGAGAGTTAAATGCATAATCAGTGATGTGTTTTTGTAGGTGTTGAAGGGAACCAGAATCTGTTTGTTAGTTTCCTTTCTAATTGCTTACTGGAAAGATACATCCTCTGTCCAGTCTGTTGTACCTACCAGTATATTATCTACCCCTCTATCCTGAAGACAGATCTTAGTATATATTTTTGTGCCCGTATGCTCTTAGTCTCTTGAATAAGAAAACTTGGTTAACAAAAGCCTTTCTACTCACTGTACTTCCGAGTTTTTATCAACACACTATGCAAGTTAGTTGAGATTTAGTGGTATGTGCTACTTCTGGATTCCTGTCCTTATGGAGGATAGGGTGGGGTGTAACTTTTCTCCCTTATCGTTTAATTTCTGCCCTTCTTGTCTTCAATAGCAGAAGATCATTGAGCAACAACTCATGGAGCAATTTTAAATGTCAAATACTCTGTTCCTTCATGGGTGGCATTTGTAGGTTGAACGTCTGTTCCTCTTCATACTGCAACTGGCAAAGACTTGGCAGAGAGTGTTTCTAAGTTCATGTCTGAGTGTTAACAGATCCTGATCAAGACATGAACTCAAAGATGCCCTTTACAGTACCGTTCCAGAGCTACGAATAGTGCTGGAGGAAGAGTTCTGTGTAAGAACAAGTATATGTGCATGGGTCTGTGCTAAGCAATTGAGGGAAATTTCTGTGAACTACTCAGTTACGGGTGTAAATTGTAAGTTGTATGAACAGGGTGGGGTTTTGCAAACCTAGGATTGATTACTTCTGTGATATTGAATTCTTCTACTTGTTAGAATAAGAAATACTTATTTAAGGTAGGCTGACATGAGCTGTTGCTTGAAGAGTGCCAAAAGCATGGAAAGTGGCCACTCATGTGATTTAGCTCTGAATTTAGCAGAACTTCTTAGCAGGAGGTTTTGACGTGCAGGCCAGATTTGGATTAAGCTGTGTACAGTGCTTGAGTGTACTTGTAAACCTTGAGAGCTGCTACTAAGGCTCTCACAAACTCAGCTTTTAGGGCACTTGTGTCTTTCTCCCACTTCTCCTCCCTGTATTCTTACTTCAGCTATTTTGGGAGGTTGGTTTTTGGGGTGTTGTTGAGTGAAGGGTTGATTTTTGTTTGTTTTGGTGTGGGATTTTTTTATTTTTTATATTTTTTTTTAGTTTTCCCCTTCTTACTGTTAGGTTTGTGAACCAAGTTTCAAAAACACATGTCACTTAAGCAGAAATGTCTACCTGCAGCCTTCTATAAGCTGCGCCCTGCCTGCTGGAAGAGGTAGCAGGGATGGGTTGAGTGCCAGCGTTGGACGAGTTGCAGCAGACCAGTGCTGTGTTCAAATACCCAGCTTCTTAGGGCAGGCTGACCTCTGTGAGGTCCCTTACTGCCGAGCTGGGCTTACTCTGGCACCTGAGCTGTCTTGGCTCTCTCCTGCATGCCTCCATTTACAGCGCAGACATGCTTTTCTCTCCGAGCATCGCCACCCCGGGTTTGCTGTCATCCATGCTCGTGCTGTCCTCTCTCAGGGGAAGGGCTGTGCATCAGAGCTGGCTGGGTGTTTCTTTGCAACGTGCTTCCCCAGGGTTGGGTAGAAGATGCAGTGTAGCCAGCACTGTTCACGTTTTTGGTCTTTCACATGAAAATGATTTGCTGCCAAGTTTGAGGCATTCTGACTCCTGTATCTCTCCTCGCTTGGGTGCAAACGTGTGCAGCCTGCCTTGCCACCTCCCCCAAAGGCTCTCTGCATAAATATGAAAATCCCTCTGACATTTCCACACCTCATTTAAGCAGACAGTGGAAATATTGTATTCCCCCCGATACACATTACGTATCGTCCCAAAGCTCCTTGTTGCCGTGAGGTGGCATTGCATGGCCTGGGTGAGTCAGAGATTCCCGGACCGTGGAGAGTCCCATGTGAAATCTGAGGAGCGGAGGGACACTGAGATGAGGTGTCTGAATCCCCCTTTCCACACCTCCGAGGGAATATGTAGGAACAGCTTCCCTTTCTTTATGTGCCTCTGGGGCCATAGTTCACACCAACAGTAGTCAGCGTTCACATTTTAGCAGTCTCTTAAAGGCCAAAGTAAATCTAAATAGCCTCTACTGCCTGAACAGCTGGGGTTTTTTCTTCCCCACTCCGTTGTTGGTTTGCTAACATTTCAGTCCAGGAGTCTGTCAAATCTCATTCTCACAGGAAAAACTGTTTCTTGGGTTTGCTGTGCTGTTGGTTCTGTCTTCCTGTCAATCTAATGTGACTTTGGACTTCTCAGGTACTGGATGTTTGTGTGCTTTTGTAAAATGGTAGATTTTGCATCTTTTGATCTATTGCGTCAGCTGTTACGGAATCGATTTTTCGGCCGATACCCAAAGTGGATTATTTTATAGAGCGAGCACTGCTGCGGTGTGCTGCAGGAGGCCTAGCAGGTCTGTGCCAGCCCGAAGGGAACGCCCCTGCCCGGGATGGGGGACACCGGCTCCCTGGCAGGGTTGGGGCCTCGGGAGCCCCTCCAGAAATTCTGCTGCTGCTACTGCAACATGATTCCTGTGTGCCCTCTCCCAACCCAGCTGTTTAAAAGTGATAGGCCAGCCTTTCCATGTTTAAAATGTCTTTTGGAGTCAGTCGGTAGCCCTAACGAAGGAGTGAATAACATGCCAGGCTCCTGGGAAGAAGCCTATTTTTGCTTTCTCAAAATGCTGTCCTACAGTTGTAGGAGGAGCTGGTTTTGGGAGTTTTTTAATGCATTTTTTGTAAAAAAGGCTTGTTGGTTCTTATGTTCTTCTGAGTGCAGCCGTGAAACAATTCACCCATTTATTGCTGAATTTTGCTCCACAATCTGATCACTTTTGCTTCTTTTTTTTCGTCTGTTTCTAAATTACATTTGCAAAGGGAACCTTCAAAATGTCTTGACAGCCTGAATCAAAACTGTGAAGAGGTCTCAGCTGCTCCGTTAGTCTCAATAGATTTCTGTCATAAAGCAGGGATTTAGCAAAGTGCTTAAATACTTGATTCTCGAAGAGCACATGCTTAAGTGCCATTGAAGTACCTGCATGTCTGTGCAGCTCTGTGGATTTGGTAGCCTGGGTTGTTGAATCAGGCCTGTTTCACTGCTTATAACCTTAGCAAAAAGAGTCAACTGAGTGCTTACACCACCACTCTGAACACATCCTTCCTGCCTGCTAGAATCAAAGAATTAGAAATTGAGCTAAATAACAAAATAATTCTGGGACAGTTAGTCTCATTTTCCACGCTCATCTTTAGTTGACTGCAAGATTCTGCTGCAGTTTCCCGTGCATCTAGGAATTTTTCTGGAGTCCTTAATTTCATAGAATCCTAGAGTCTTTAAAGTTGGAAAAGACCACTAAGATCATCAAGTCTAACCAATTTCATAGCACCCTGCAGCATTTCACTGCTGAGAACTGTAAGGATGGGGAATCATATAAAATTCTTCGTTTGGGGTACTTCCTCAGCGCTATTCCTGGCGCTGTTGAGCAATGCACAGCCTTTAATATATTTACCCACAATTATCTTTCTGAAGTTTGCATCTATTATTACTCCATCTGGGAAAACAGGGTACAGAAAAGTAAAACCAGAAGTCAGACAGCCTGTCTGCAGCACAGCGAGTAATCGGACCTCTGGATCCCAAGCTGCCAGTATAATCACGGTACTGCGTTCCTCAAATCTGTAATAATTAAAATGACTGTCAGAGCCACTGGTTGATGTGGTGGGCTGTAGCCTATACATTTGGGAATATGAGAATGGGAAGGCAGTCAGCTAGTGAGAGACACTTTTCTGGCTTTTCCAGTAGTTTCTAACCATTAAGACACCAAATTTGTTAAACAACTAAAGGTTTTAATTTCACAGACCTGTTTGATTTCAGCTCTACAGATTCATGGTTTGACTCATCTCGACGTAAAAATGGAATCTACAATTACTACAGGAATTTAGTAGTCGTTAAAGAACTCTGAAATGCAGTTAATAAAAATGTTTTATCTATGTGTACGTACACACATCTCAACCTCTATTAATCATTCTAACAGTGTGCATGAGTTTGGGTAGTATCTCTTTTCATAAGTCTTTGTGTGGGTGATCTGCTAGCCATTGCTGGTGAATACCTTAATAGTTTCTATAAGATTTTTCCATAAGATCTTGAATTAAAACTTCACAATATCAAGTTTTATGAGTCATCTCTGTTAGATTGTGTAGCCCTCCTACTTTGCTAATACTACTCTAATGTTGTTCATTTACTGTGTCTCTCTGTTCCATTTAGCAAAGGGATTTAATTAGAAATACTAGTCTGGGGTATTGGATGCCATTTTGCTACTTTAAATTGTGAAGTGTCCTTAATTTCTTAAATGGCAGCAGCTGAATATCTGTTGAGTTAACTAAGAGGCCACTGTTTGTGTAGAGTCACCAATTAAGTTTTACAGTTGAGGTATTCATTAATTCAAAGAATTCTTTAAAAATAAATAAATACATATTCAGGAGTAAAAAGCCATTGGCTCAGATGTTGTTGTGGCTTAACATGTTAGAAGATGTGTTCTCAGATTTAATTATCTTTTGCAGCAGTAATACCTTATGGAAGCCAAAGGATCTTAAAGTTTTATTATTATCGTTCTTTTAAAAATCTTTGTCACTGCTAAGTATATCTGTAGTTTGCAAACAAAGAAAACTCCCACAACTGCGAAAGTGCAGTTAATATTCTGGGCATGCCCAGTTTCTATAGTTCAGCGTACATTTTAATATTCTCTTATCTTCCCTATTCTGCCCACAGTTTCTCCCCAGACATGTTTTAAAAGGCTGTAGGACTGATTTCCCATGGTATGCTCCACTTGGGGAGCGTCTCTTTCAGGTTACAGCATTTGCACTGCAAATCCTGCTGCTGCTGCAGTTCTGTCTAGGTAAACAGAGCTCAATGGGCTGTGGTCGCTGTGTGTTCGTGAAGGTTCTGGAAACAGCCTCTACAAAACAAGGGTTCTATTTATTTGTTAGGATACAGACATCTGGGAGAAGGTACAAAAAACAGTGCTTATACGGTAGTTTTGTGGTCAAGAAAGCACATAAACTTTAACTTACCCATGAGTTTTGTCACAATAGTTAAATAAAATTTTTAGGTCTGCAGATTCATAGAGGTTGATGTTAGAGACTCATTGCAATAAGGTTACTTCAGCCCTTAACTGGGAAATATGAGATCTGTTGTTGCAGGGCTTCTATTTTCTCTTCCTTCTGTCTTATTTCTTTGCATTCTTTTTTTCTTTCCTCAGTTCTGGTTATTTCTGGAATAATATTTAATAGCGAGAAAAATTATTAACATTTCAGTGGGTCCAGGGAAGTTCTGTGGTACGGTCTGTATCTTTTTAAAGGGTTGCTGAATGGTTGCCTTAATGTCCAGCAAAACATTAATTTCCAAAGCTGGTTCAGTTTCCACATGACCACACTTCAGATAGTGGGAGAAAAGCATACTAAGTTCAGAACTCACTGGAAATACTTAGTTATGAGGTTGCCTTCCAACCCTGAAATTTACTGCCTGGCCTTCCATCACAAATAAGATGTACATTTAGAGACCTACATGTAGGTTTAGAGTTTTTTAAAATGTAATTTCAATTCTTGACAGATGACTTCATCAAATTTGTGTATTGTAATTAGGTCACGTAAGGTTCTCAAATGCTGTAATACCTGTTGCAGCACTAGATCAGAAAGGCTCTTCAGAAGGATCGCTGATGTCCCATTCCTTATGTGCTAAGACTTTGTTCTCTTTAATGAAGGCTTAAGGCTCTTTTGCATCAACCCAATATCTGTAAAATTAACAATATTTTCTTAGCACAGCATAGTTTAAAAGACGCAAAAAGAAAAAAAAAAAAGGTGGCAAAACACTTCTTAGAGTAGTTATTGTGTGGAAACTGGACTGGCTACAAGTGTCATCGTCCACAACCAGCTTTTTGAGTGCCCGAGGGATTTGCGTAAGTGCATGGTCTTTTTTAATTACCCAGAGCTGTAATGAGTAAAGTTTTACCAAATATTGGCTTAACGGTGCATTTGTTTGGGACTTTATCTTAAAGGTGACCTGCAAGGCTTGCTTTTATCAAATAGTGAGAAATCTTGAAAAAATTTCAATTTTTTTTTCTCTTAAGCACAAAACACAGGGTATGAAGTGCTACTCACTCCTTTTTGAAAACAGCATGGTGTCAGCTTAGTTCCCTTTTGAAATATGAAAATGTGGCTCCAGATAAACAGTTTATTTTGGGAAGCTGAAAAACTGTATTTTCTAGATAAAGCACATTCTCAAATGTTGGAAGAAATAAGAATTGCTGTATTGATGTTGCAGTTGCTGGATACTTGATGTATTCTTTGGAAACCTTGATTTTTTTCAAGGATTTATTTCTGATTTTAGTTTATTTGGGGTTAAAGACTCTGCAATAGCCCACTCAGAGCTGCACAGGTTTTTGAAGGAACACTAAGATGATGGATCGTTTTTAATTAGATGAATCCAAATTTAAGTTCTAGTTATATATTTGAATGAACACTGTATCTTCTACAGGTAATTATGTAAATACTGATTAATGTAAACATGTATTTCTGAGAGAGGTACTAAGACTCCAGCAATAGATACAAGTTTTCATTTGATGTTTAGATACATGGGTATCCACATTTATACTACAATGCATTGCTGGTATTTAAGGTTTTTTGGTTGTGGGGGTTTTTTTTGGTTTTTTTTTTCTTTTCCTTTTTGAGATAGCTCAGTTTTTAGAGTTTCTCTAAATAACTTAAAATCTAGTAAGGGAGTATTTGCACAGGGGGATATATGGGCTGTTAACATTACAGCTACTTAGTTGTTCTTCTGATTCTTTACTTTTTTCAGATCTGATGTTTTTCTGACTTCTAGTTGCCTGTAGCTTTTGAATTTAAAAAATAGCCTCTGGGAAATCAATCATAAAATATTCATTCACTTTAAGGAGGCAAAGATTTCATCTGTGTACAACCTTTTAAAACTTGTAAATACAGGTTTTCAATGGGCTTTTAGTCTGAAAGTGAATTACAGACTTAGATATGTGGGAAGACACTTAGTTTTGCTCATGTTGAATGTTTATGCCAGTTTAGAACTGAGTGAGTGAAGGAGTAGGCATGTGTGGTGTGACGATCTCAATATTGACCTGGCTATCTGAACTGTTCATGCTATCATTGACCAGTAATAACTGAAACTGAAGAGATGCATCTAGCATAAGCACCATTACTGTGTTACTGTGCTTTTTAAAACAGCTTTTTATGGCATAGTGTCTCATCCAAGTAAGTATCGAGTAGAGATATTGTATGCTCTTGGAAAATAACAAGACTTCAAGGAAGACCTGGGGTTTTGTTACTATTGTATGTTTAATACATGGAAAGAATGTAAAGGTAAAAATCATAGAATCATAGAATGGCTTGAGTTGGAAGGGACCTTAAAGATCATTTAGTTCCAAGCCCCCTGCCATGGACAGAGACACCTTCCATGAGACCAGGGTGCTCAAAGCCCCATCCAGCCTGGCCTTGAACACTTCCAGGGACGGGGTATTCCCAGCTTCTCTGGGCAACCTGTTCCAGTGTCTCACCACACTCACAGTAAAGAATTTCCTCCTTATATCTAATCTAAATCTACTCTCTGCCAGCATGCCTTTTCCCATTCATTCTCCTTTAGAGTGATAGTCTGCATGTCCTGTGTATTTACATAATAAGAAGTGAGGTTGGTACAACTGTGAAGTAAAATCAAATGCAGTTTTTTAAAACTATATTTAGAGTACTTTAAGATTTTCCTTTCATGCTAGCTGTTCCTTGTTTTGAGCTGTAGCATAGAGAAATTTGATGAACGCTTGTAGTACCTATGCTTATGATAGTTAAGCTGCTTTTTGTGTAGAATTATCTGTCTCAGAATTGTTTTCACAAAATTCTTTAAATTAGTTACCATATCCTTTGACCATTACTTGACATGAAAATTCTTCTGGAATATATTTATTGGTTATATATCCTGAATCTCTAAGACAATGTGTTTGGGGGCGGGGAGAGTAAGTCTTATGCAATTACTTACTTGACCACTTGTTTCTTTTGTTTTGTTTTATTTCTTTCACTTAGGAATTTTATGTGCTTGGCAGAGATGGAAAAAGATGACAAACGAGCTGGCTTCCTGGAGAAAGAAGGTGGCAGATACTTAATGGAACTTCATTACTGTGGAACCGTGTTTTGAGTGCTCCTCCTAGACATCTTTCATAAATATTGTAGGTATCAGCAGATTAATCTAATTGGAAACCTGGCTCGTCAAACCATCTACATTGGAAGAAGCCTGCTTGGAATATGACACTTTGTATTGTTTCTGAAAGGCTGTGAGAAAACACTATAGACATCTACCCATTATTTCTTAAATCTGCATCTCGATTCAGCTACAGCAAAACTAGCCTTTGAAGTGACTAGAACCAGAGCCCTTTTGGAAACTTTTATTGAACATGACTCATGGAGAAGAGCTTGGCTCTGAGATGCACCAGGATTCTGTTGTTCTAACTTACCTAGAGGGATTACTAATGCATCAAGCAGCAGGAGGCTCAGGTACTGCAGTTGACAAAAAGTCTACTGGGCATAGTGGAGAGGATCAAAACTTCAAGATTTCTGGAAATATATTTCCCAGCTGTCAAAGTAATGGTCCAGTTCTTAACACAAACACGTATCAGGGATCTGGCATGCTGCACCTCAAAAAAGCAAGACTGTTGCAGTCTTCTGAAGACTGGAATGCAGCAAAGAGACGGCGGTTGTCTGATTCCATTGTGGATTTAGGTGGAAAAAAGGAAGCTTTGTTAGCTGGCATGGTCGAAAATGTGCCTAAAGGCAAACAGGATAGCACATTACTTGCCTCTTTGCTTCAGTCATTCAGCTCTAGGCTGCAGAGTGTTGCTCTGTCACAGCAGATTAGGCAGAGCCTTAAGGAGCAAGGGTATTCCCTTAGCCATGATTCTTTGCAAGTGGAGAAAGATTTAAGGTGCTATGGTGTTGCATCCAGTCACCTGAAGACTCTGCTGAAAAAGAGCAAAGCAAAAGATCAGAGGCTGGACAACAGCCTGCCTGATACAACAAAGAACCTGCCCAAGGAGAGGTTTGTGGAATCTCCTCACGCAGTGCAGAGCGGACCTAAAGTGAAAAATGAGCCACTGTCATGTGCTGCAAGATTACAAGCCGTTGCCAGCATGGTAGAGAAACGATCTAGTCCTGCTGCTTCACCAAAGCCCAGCGTAGCATGCAGCCAGCTAGCTTTACTCCTTTCAAGTGAAGCTCACTTGCAGCAGTACTCCAGGGAACATGCTTTAAAAGCACAAAATGCAAATCAAATAGCAAGTGAGAGACTTGCCGCTATGGCCAGATTACAAGAAAGTGCTCAGAAAGACACTGGCCAATTTGGTTTAGCAAAAGGAATGACAAGCCATCTCAATGGTCAAACAGGATCATCAACCAAAACAGGATCTAGCAAAAGCAATATGCCACCATTTCAGAGTTCAGTGGGAATCATGCATTCGCCTCCCAAGAATGTGGGATACAAAAGTACTTTGGAAAGGAGTAACCCGAAAACCTCTCCCAGCAACAGTTTGCTCTTGCATCTACTGAAAAGCCAGAATACCACCAAATACGTAACAGGGCATGAACAGAGTGAGAGAGCCAGCATTTTTGAAGACAGCAGCACACCGACAACTATTGATGAGTATTCGGACAACAATCCTAGTTTTACAGAAGATGACAGCAGCGATGATGAAAGCTCCCATTCTAACTGTCTTCCAATAGACCTATCCTTTAAACAGAGGACAGATAAACCAGATGCAGGTCCACCTGCATCACTGGATAACCTGACTCAGTCCTTGCTTCATAACTGGGATCCAAAAGTTTCCTGTCCAGAGAACAAGGAAGACAAAGACACTCCAAAAGCTTCTAAGCTGAATCCCCATCAGAAAGTAACACTACTTCAGCTGTTACTTGGGCATAAGAGTGAAGAAAAGGCAGACAAGAGCAATGACCCTCAGGGACCACACAGTGCAGCTGATGTGGCAAAATTCACTGTACAGACTGGTAAAAGGACTCCTGTTACTGACAGTCCCAGTGCAAATCGAATGACTCCATTAAGCACTCCGCCTTTGCTGGCTGCTGCAAAAGCAGACTCTCCCATCAATCTCTCGCACCAATCCTTAGCCGTCAAGCGTAGCTCACCACCATATGCCTGCAGCATCCAGATGGACAGGCTGGTGAATCCAGCATCTAAACATTTGATAGACCTTTCTAAAAGCAAAGAAATTCAAGGAGCCAAGCTGAGCAGGAATGATAGTCCCCAGAACTCCTCAGCTTTCAGTGCCAGCAAGCTGTTGCAGAACCTCGCTCAGTGCGGCATGCAGACTTCCATGTCAAGTGAAGAGCAAAGAGCTAGTAAACAGCTGCTGGCAGGGAACACAGATAAACCTGTTGGCTTGATTGATAGATTGAACAGCCCTCTGCTTACGAATAAATTGAGTACGCATGAAGAAAATAACAAAATATTCAGTTGTCAGCCGGCGCTCGCTGAACAAGGACTTCCAGGTTCAGAAATAGAAAATCTCCTTGAAAGGCGCACTGTCCTTCAGCTACTTCTGGGAACTCCCAATAAAGGTAAAAGTGAAAAGAAAGAAAGGATGCTTTTAAGAGATGAAAGTTCTCAAGAACAGACAGATAAGGCTTTGAATGAGCAAATATTGACGGTGAAAATAAAAACCGAACCTTCCGAAGAATCAAATGTTCCTTATAATTCAAATGCACAACAAGTAAGAGAGTGCAAGGGTAACAAATTTCAAGGATTTGTTCATTCACTGCAGAGAAACACAGCTGCTTCTCCAGCATCCGAGGAGTTGAAATCTGAGCCTCTTTCGCCTCAAGATTTCTCTTTTTCCAAAAACGGCCTGCTAAGTAGGTTGCTGAGGCAGAATCAAGACAGTTACCCTGCAGATGAGCTGGACAGGAATCACCGAAACAATGAGCTGACACACCTTGAATCGAAGAGTCTTTGCACAGTACCGAAGAAGAGGAAGCTTCATACTGAGCCTGTTGAAAGTCCATTAAAAAAGATGAAAAGTAATGTGTCTGATGCTGCAAACAATCACACTTCTGCTACCGAGGCACTGTACGGGCCTTTGCTTAACCAGCAAGAACTGAAATTCAGCAGAAATGATGCTGAATTTAAATATGCTGTAAGTCATGGTTCAAATAATGACAGCGAACATAGGAGTTGGTCTAGAGATAGTAAAGGCTTTAATGTGTTGAAACAACTGCTTCTCTCAGAAAACTGTGAGAGAGATCTGTCGCAACATAGGAATAACATACTAACGGAGGGCAAGAAAAAAGGAAACAAAACCAGTGCAACAGTTAATAAACCTGAATTCAGCATTTCCTCAGTAAATGCATTAATGGGAAGCCCCGTGCAACAGAACAGTTGTGTAGATCATAGAACATTTCAATATCCTGTAGCGGTAAAAAGTCCTGCCAGTTCCCCCTTCCCTGAACATTTGGGGAGTACGGTATCTAGACTCGAGTCCGACCAGTTTAGCATGTGTCCCATGCCCAGTGAAAAAGGGCCCATCAGATGGGTGATCACAGGTATGGACAAGAATGATTATGAAAAAGACTCTCCGAGACTGACCAAAACCAACCCAATATTGTACTACATGTTACAGAAAGGCGGCAACTCTCTTAGTAGCCAAGAAGCACATGATAAAGAAATTTGGAATGAACCTTCATTTACTGATCGTTCAACTCATGTTACAATCAAAGAGGAGCTGACATCTGACACAGAGCTTAAAACTCCTTTTAGTAACTTAAGAAGCCCTCACAACAACCATGTGAGGAGTAAGACCTCTCATCAACATGGTGTGAATGGAGAAGTGCATGGACTTCTGGAAAAAGTGCTAACAATCAAAAAAGAGCCAGAATAAACTACAGCCTCCTCAATGAGTTTACAATCAGTGGTTTTGAATCTTTGTTTAAGAAAAAAAAAAAAGAGAAAAGAAAAAGAAAAAAAAATAAAAATGACTACGAACTTGACTACTGTATAAATTGAGCATGATTTTAGAAAAGCATGGTCTAACTGAAACATGTTTTCATTTGATAAACTTTTTATTTTTCTGGTGATGTTATTTAAAATACATGTAGATAAAATTTGCTTTACGATAGATTGTCACAAGGAAACTAGAAAAGTTGTAATTTGTACAAGACATTTCTGTATGTATTAGATTAAGTTATGAGTACTCTTTGATCAGAGTCTTATTTGGATCTGCAAGTTTTTGCTATAACATAAAGTGTAAGCGTACAGCCTAGGTGGTGGTAATGCTGCGTTTCCTCCCTCTCTGTAAAATAATCCTTAATTTTTTGGAAGCCTGAGCATAGAGACAGTGTACTTTTTTCTTTTTTTTTTTTTTTTTTTTTTTTTTTTTT
>WHYT01017223.1:272806-307178 GCA_009806455.1 Tetrax tetrax | reverse complement strand
TTCCCCCTGGTTTATATGAGAAATAACAGAGCAATTTAAAGATATATTTTTATGTTATTTGGGTGAAGCGTAATATATTAACGGGCTGTACAAAGAAGATTTATATTTTAAAACCTTCACACAAATCTAATATCATTTTAAATGTCATTGTCTGAAGTATAATATAAAAATAAAATTTTGTTTGTCTTTAATATTGCATTTATAAGTGGCCCAATGACAATTCAGATGTCTCATAGAATAATCATTAATGAGATAAAGTATATTTTGGATTGACAGTGGAACTGAATTCTTTTTATATGAGTCAACCCAGCAGAAATATTAAAAAGATGGTATTTGTTCCATCCATTAAATGTCTCTTAAAGTCTTAATTGATTATTTTTCTTGAAATGACATGTATATAGCTAGGAAATATATCGAATATAGAATAATAGATGGTCCCCAGGGTAAATACAGGGCTATGATTTACTTGAAGGGCTCCACAGAAAAATGCAGCTTGAAAGGATGTGAAATAGTCTGGTTGGAAAAACTTCATCAAAACAAATTTGAGATGAAAAGTAGGGAGGAGAGTCTCACCCTAGCAAAAAGTAATACTGGAGTCTAGCAGTGTGCTTACCTATGTATTTATTCTATGGTAGTCTATTGTTATAATATATACTTTTGAACATTTAGTTTTTAAAGTTTTATAAAACATTTAAGTTAAAATGTTAACAGCTTGACCAGTTAATGATTTAGCTTTCTTTTTAGGTGATGTTAATGAAAGGGTATTACCATTCTCACAGACGTCAGTAAACTATAATACACAAGAATTTTAAGTTTAGGACATGCTGTTCATGGAAAAACCTCACCTTTCGCAGTCATTGCCATCTCAAGCAGCGTGTAACATAACGATGAGGCCCTTGAGAGAAGAGCGTAGGGCATGCCAACTTAATGCTCTTCAGTGAGCTGCTGAGAGGGTAACAGTCTCCCATGTGAAATTCTCCAGTGTCACTGATGTTATCCCTCTCTAGGGAAGAGATGTTGTCTTTGCAGTCTGCCCCATCCACATTTATAGCCTTTAAACCTGAGGACCAAAGGCTCTTTAATCATTTTTTATCTTGTAGCATGTGCGAGTAAAAAGGAGTCACCATCGTTTTCCTTGGAGGCTTCTCCCTCAGAAAAGGGGGTTGCAGGAGCTGGTTTGCTGCACCAGCAGAAGGACCAGTAGGGCTGGCCGTGTCTTCCTGAGCAACTTAAAAATCCTTGATTTCTACCAGCCCCTATAGATGAATGATAAATCAAGGTCATCTGAGTGATGCTTGGTATTCTCAGCAGCTCCTGTCTTCTTGGTTCAGTAGACATTTCACTACCAGGATAAGTGTTTTGGCAGTCCCAAATATGCTTCCTCGGTCTGTGGGAGCGGAAGCTTCCAAAGAAAGCTCTGCAAACTCAGGAGGCTGAACTTTCAGCTAGGTCTTTAGACTACAGACTTGAGGGAAAAGAGAGCCTTCTCAGATATTGGCAACAGTAGCTGTGTAGGCAAAGACGTGGAGGATTAATGGGGACTGTAGTGTGATCTCGCCATCAAAGGAGCAGGGAGGGCCAGGACGAGATCACATCCCAGCTGTAGCTGGTTGAGACTGCTTGGAGAAAGCTGCCTCCACCCCATGGAGCACTGAAGAAGTAAGTTAGGGGTGTGTCTACTACGCTTGAAGTTGCAATTGCAGCCCCCTGGGACTTAACACCTGAATTAACTTAAACCTCACTTAACTCAGAGCAGTTGCAGCAGCAGCAGTCAGGTTGCTTGGTGCCTGGTGCCCTGCTTGAGGGGGCATCTATGGGCTCATGCCGCTTCGCCCACAGTGGTGGTGTAGCTAGCTCGATTTGGGGATTGATGTGTAATTGCCACGCAGATATGCCTTTTCTTTCCAGGGGAAAGTGTACAAGACTGAGACAGCCAAATTTCTAGTGTCTCCCCTGCCAAAGTTTGAGGAGATGATGGGGGAGTAACACCTGACCGCAGACTCAAAAGCTGTTTTGCTGGAGGGCTTCTCTGCTGATACCACGTGACCGGGTGGCTCAGTTTGAGAAGTTTCTAAATGTTATGAGATCAAAAGGGAATTCAGCCATAACTTTCACTTTTCTTAGCCATTTACTCTTAGTAAAGTTTTTAAATTTTTAATTTACAAATGTTTTTAAGAGAAAGAAATGAATGGTTTAAATTTTCCCTGTTAAATGTTGGTGAAAGTATTACAGCTCTCATTGACGTCAGTGACATGATATTACCAGTTTGTTCTCTGCCACATCTTACAGAGGAGTAAACTGGTAAGTATATATTATATATATTTATATATAATGTAAATACATTGACTTGTTACAGCTATAATATGTTGAAATTGGTTTTTAAAAGGTGATGTAAATAGTGGTTTCCTTAATGAAAAATACATATTTTGTATTGTTCTAATGCAAAGGAAAAAAACCCCTTTTAATCTTTTTTGTTATGTATATTCCATGTATAAGTGTAAATATGATCACATAGGTTTAAAAACTTTTGCATGTATGTATACAGTTGCAAGTCTGGAAGAATGTATAGAAAAAAAATACTTTTATTTAAAGTTGTGATTACCTGCTGCATGAAAAGTGCATGGGGGACCCTGTGCATCTGTGCGTTGGCAAAAAAAAAAAAAAAAAGTCTTAACAAGTCAGGTCAGTTCAAAACACAACAGTATTCCACTTCTGGACATGACTTCTGCTGTGGTATTTTAGCTTTGTGAAAGAATGTGCTTCAAATCAAAAGGGTCTGGGAAAAAAAAAAAAAACAAACGCAAATCTACTCGTGAAACATGAAGTACTCATACAACTATAATCAGTCATGTACGTTCAGGACTCCATTTTGCCTAATTGAAATATTGTACCAGGACTGTTCCATCCCTGTAAAACAAAGGAATATTGATTTTCATTGCCATACATAAGAATTCAGGATTTTACCACAACCAATTCTATTGTGATGTGTCTTCAGTAATTTATCTAACTGGTCTCATTTTTTTATTAGAAATTAATTTCCTCATGTGATGTCACAAAACTGTACATACTGCAGTGTGAAGTTTTTTTAAATCTTTCAGTGTTTACTTCCTGCAGAAGATTTGAATAAATGAGAAAAATGCATTGTCTTGATGGTTTTTAAATCTGCTTTATTTCATGTGTACTTTCCATTATGGGAGTGTAAGTGGGCTCTTTGCATCAGTGCCATTAATACAGATTTCTAACAACAGAATATCTCAAGGAACCCAGGGACAGATGGCCTCCAACAAGGCTACTGACTGGAAATGGAGAGTCTTGGAGCTGGAAATGAAACAATCTAAATCAGATTAGAAGCTTTCCTTGACAAAGCACTGTATTATGTTTTATTCAAATACCCTTTTGCTTACTAACTTGAAATCAGTGACCATAAACTGGAAACTTCTAAATGGGAATTTTCCTGCGAAAATAATTTTAAACAAATGTTGAAACATTTTTCAGGTCCCCTCTGCAGGGCAGGAAAGGTATATTTTCCCATTAAAATCTATTTTGGTCCATATGACAAAGAGGACTTTTTAGTTGTGTTCCATTTAAGTTCTTAAGCAAACATGTAGAAAAGTGAAGACAATTTGCCCCTGAAGACTATACAAAGATTTAATGGCACACTTGCATCATCTTTTGCAGCTTTTGGGTTGGGTTATGACATGAGTGCAAATGCTGGATTGCAACATTAGTGCAAGCACTGTTTTTCCAGATAATTTTTGTTGCAAGATGTATAGGTGCACTGGATCTGGAGCAGTACAGTTGCAACCAAGCAATTGGGTCATGACTGTCTTGAGTAACAGTAACAGCTCTTTTCATGAATTATCCTGTGTTTTGTGATCTCTTGGTAATAAGTGTGCATGCATGAGGTTCAGAAGCTTTCTGGAAACCATAGATTATAATCCATAAAATTAATTTAAAAACAGTAATTCCAACTCCATAGATGTCAGCTAGGGCTTCATAAAGTAGCTGAGCATTTTGATTGTTTGGCATCCTAAGTGGAATAGGATCCGGATACTGGCTGGCTTTGGATATGATATGTCTTAAAGTACGTATATAATGCCACCAGTGATGCTCAGCTGTGCTTTTAAGGGAAGAGACCCTTGACCCAGCTTGTGCATAAACTCTTCTCTCTGTAAGTAGGCTTGCCCCTGATTTGAGGGATGAATGGCTAAGCCAAAATACAGCCCTATGAAAAAGCAATATACCTAGGGAGCCAACCTAGTCTTCCAATGGCAGTGCAACTTGGAAATAATTTCTGAAATACATGCTTCCTCACTGACTTGGTCCCTTTGATTTTGATCCTACCAACCAAGTAAACACAATGGTATGCCTTTATTTCTCACGCGATTATTCCCTAGGACAGTTCCAGAGAGCACCTGTTTATCACTGTTTTTTGTTTTATTAGTCAGGGGGAGTTCAGGCTCTTGTAACTTCACTATATTTGTTCAATTTACTGTGCTGTAACACCAAGTAGAACTTGCTTTATGTCTACCAGAAAAAAACAGGCCTGCAGAGCTGAGCGTATGGTACGCTAAACAGCCCGTGGAGTGACGAGGATGTTGAATGGGTGTAAGTAGTCTGAGAGACGTTTCACTCCGAGTGAACGTTAACATTTGCTTAGATTCAAAAATGCCTCAAACTGCCAGTGAACTCTTTACACAAACCTGTGGTCATGCAGAATCTTCTTGATCTTCAGTTCGTTCCTTACAAAATGCACGCAATGTTACAAGATGCACGTGATGTTGATGATCTTTCACAAAACAGCTGCTGAATAAAGTTTTTGCTTCAGAGATTTCAAAATGTGGGAGAAAACAAACCTAGCAATTGTGTTCATGGAACTTGGTAGCCCAGTCTTATGCTCCTCAATGAAATTAACTCCCATCACTGTGGGCATCAAGAATGGATGTGGACTCTGATAGATCATTTGCAGGCCTGTGCCTTGTGGAAGCCTTTATCAGAGTAGAAAAACTTGTTGCAGTAATACAAATGTGTCTACACATAAGAAAAATAAAACAAATTATTCTTCATTATTTGTAAACTTTGTCAAGAAAAATATGATTTTGAAACTGAGAATACAATGAGAATGTTTTTCTGTATGACGCAGCTCGGCGGATTAGACATTTAGTGCACCCATGGGAATGTCTGTAGGGACTCGATAGGAGCCTCGAGCAGTGGCTAGGAGATGCAGGTAATAATTGCTGATAATATTTTTGTTTCCGTTTGATTGTCAGAGTGACTCAAAGGGAGCATGGCACAAACTCGGAGCAGGAGAATCCTCTCTGCTGGTAAATATCAATGCTGCTAATGAAAGAGCATATGCTGATCCGGGCTCACAGCAGCCCACTTTGATTTGGCTTTTTAGGGACTGCTTGCTCTTAATGAATAAAGACATTTGTCGCTATTTCCAGATTACTTTTCTGATTAAACTACTCAGAATTTAACTGAATGCAAAACGAACATTACTGACTTGAGTGTGCCAGTTAGATAAACTTGATGCCTGCCTCTACAATTAAACTCAGCGTGTGCCTTCAGTGCATCTTGGACTGTTGGGCAAAGATTGAGAAATAACTTTGTGTCCCCCTTCACAGTATTAGAGGAGCTAGATTCTCTTTGCCCAGTCTAGTTTGGTGAGGCGGGGATGCTTTCTTACTAAATGGGAGGCAAACTGGATTATTCTGTAAGTTAGTGGGGGCTCTCTGGCCCCGGTCTTTACTTTCTAATCCCACCTCATTTTCCTCTGTTGAACATGGTCACTGGGAGAAAGTCTTTATTAGCACCTGTAGCAAGAATTAGATACAACAAAAACCTCATGCACCTATTCATGTCACAGGTAATATACAGGTAATAGTTCAGTATCACTGCTTAAATCTCAGAGCACATTGATACAAGTTTACTTACTGCCTAGTCCAGAACTAAAAAGAAGCCTTACCTTTTATTATGCAGAAGTACCAATTGCTGGTTGGTCAGCATGTGAATATTCTGGAAAACCTCAGAGGAATTAGTTTAGCGAATCTTTGCATGTGGTGATGTGTCCACCTCTTCTGCGAACAACTCCTGACTCTCATGCCATTTTTCCTGTTCCTGTTCCCTATTATTTTAACTCCTTTCATCTCATTTTTAAACTATATGGGAGCTCAGTCATCACCTGTGAAGGGTAGAGGAGGCAAAAAAAAAGTATATATTTTAGACAAAAGACTGTTTTACTGTTTTGAAATAAGTATTCGCTTAAGGTACTATGCTGTGCATTCACTGTATTGAATGCTATATCTCAGTCTCTCCTACTGAAAGTATTCACCCAAGGCATTGCGCGGTGCCTGCATACTGAGAAGAGAGGTGATGACATCTAACAGCACCTACCCCCAGTACCTCTTACCTTGCTGCTTACTATGGCGGAAAGAAGCAAAGTGTATTTCACAAAGCTTTTTTTCCCCAAAAAAAATTTGCTGTTTAAGAGTTTTTTTAAACTGACAGAATAGAAGGTGCATGTCCAAGGACAGAGTAAAAGAAAGAAAATAAGAGAGGGAAACTTTTTTTTTTTTTTTTTAAGGTGTCCTCAGCGTGGTCCAGCTGGCAGCCTGTTGCCTGCTCCCATTCTGGCCCACCACCTGTTTCCCAGAGGGAATGCACAACAGCGGCGCAGGCACTGGTTGCTCCCCTGGGGGCCAAATGCTGCCATTTGCCTGAGATCTGACGCAGAGAGCTGGGAGCTGGTGGTGGCTGCTCTCACCCCTAACAAAACAGAGGCAGCTGCGCATGGAGGAAGAGGAGGCACCGAAATAATCTGCTGAAAATGTTAACAGCCCAAAGAATCATCCTGTATTTTTACATGGTGCAGATTTGCAGTTATTAATTCAGAAGTGGAAGCAATAATTGTCTAGGAACAGACAGCAGCTATTGTATTGAATACATCCCACTCCTTGAAACTTGCGCAGAAGGTCTAAGGATAAAGCTAGTTACATAAAAAGACGACTTTTTTAATATCCTGTGGCTTCAACAGATTTTTTCATTGTCTTCTCACATCTGCTTAGCAGTTGAAAACTTGGTTTGCTTTAGTAAGAAAGGTGCTATTCCGTTTTTCTTGTATTCTTTGTCTCTCTTTTTATATAAACATTTCTGCTGTGCTGACACTAGAACAATACAGCTTGCTATCCCTTGTTTGATTTCAAACTCTGCCTGTAATGCAGTACAATTCTGCCTGTGACACATCTCCTGACGGTGCCAGGAACCTCCTGCGTGGAACAGAAGTCTCCTCTGACCCAGGCTAACTGTTGTTCCTCGCTGCTAGGATGCCTGGAGCGGTAAGCGGTGACGTTAGTGTTATGAGATACAGAGCACTGCATACATTTCTGCCTAGTTCGATTTTTGTATCTCCTAGTTTGGATCAAGGGGGTACCAGAATTTTTGGCAGTACATAGAGTATGGGCTGCAGAAGTAGCAGCCAGTTTCCAGACATCTACTGTATTCACGTTACCCTGCATTAACTGTGCAGCTGTGGCAGTGTCACCCTTTGAGCATGTGCCCAGTTGGCCCAAAGCAGACATGATTATACCGGAGCTGAGATGGTGCTGCCCGTTTTGGTGTGAAGCATGGCTGCCTGTGCCGTAGAGCTCCATGCTTTGCAGGAAAGTAGAGGATTTGGCATATGATATGAAACTCTTGACAACTGTAGAAATGTCTATAGGGCAGGGGAGAGCTGCTTTTTTGGGGGGGGAACCATACTGGATTCTTGGAGTTCACTCTTCTTCTCCGCTTGATGCAGTTTCACATATATTTTTTCTGGACTGGGAACCAGAAGGGGAAGAATCAAATGAATGAGAACAGCATTCCCAGGGTTAAGTCCAGTCCCTGGAGTGAGGAGCCAGCTCAGAAGGGTATTAAGCACGGAGACCTCTGTCCAGAAAGGCATCAGGGCCAAGAGACAGTTACAGTAGCAGACTGTTCAAAGGAAGAGTGCTTAGAAAGATGCTCTATGTCTTTTCTATCTAATATGCAAATTCCTGGTGTTACCTGGGAGCTGGCAGGGGTTAAAAGAGATACCAAAAAGGGGCCTTGCTGGCCACAGCTGCTACTGCTGCATAGTGAGGTGGAGCATACCCGGTGGCCAGCTGGGTTGATGGTAGCATCCTGAGCTTGGAGGGAATGATAACCGGGTGATAACTTGCTGAAAGAGTCCAGGATAAGAGGGAGATGCAGAAAAGGACCTCAGGAGGAGTATTGCGCTACCAGGGTGCCTTGTTTTAGCATCTGAGCAAATGATGTCAGCCGAAATGATAAGGCTTCTATAAAAGCAGTTGTTCTTGTTTGCTGAGTTTTCTTTTTCCATAGCAGAAGTTACAGCTGCCACATCATCACTGTTTACTCAAATTCAGCGTCAATCACTGCAGTCTTCCTGCCATAAGCAAGGATTGCTTTTGCCACAGCATCTAGAGACAGCATAGACGAGATCTGTATTACTATCAGGTGGTGCCTGCAGCCTGTCATTTCCTACCACCATTCTCACCAGGAGAAGAGGAATGGTCCCCAAATTATGATTGAGGAACCTCAGATTTGCATTGTGGTTAACTGTGGGGTTTCATGAAATTTCAGGTGGGGCATATGGCTATACTGCATGTCAAGATTTCTGTTAAATAGCCCAAAAAAGACTTTGCCTTGTGTTAGAGAGACTGCAATGCTAGTGGAATATCAGCTGCACGTGTATCTAAGATGGACAAGAGAGTATAATTTGTCCTATATCAAGTTTTGGTGTGTTAAAATGCATAGCATGTGGTTTGGCACATTTTAGAGCACCTAAAGAGCACCTTTAGAGCATGCTCTAAAGATGGGAACATCCCCGGAGATGATGGAACTGCTATGGTTTGGTAACCTGTCTGTTAGAACTGTCTTTGCAAGTGACGATTCACAACACAAAAGGTAAACTCCACAACTCCAGTCTCCTTTGCTTCTTGTCTGCATTGGTTATTTAAGTTACACTCTGCAACCCTGCCCCTGCTTTGGTCATCTCACCCGGGACCCTTGAGAAAAACTAGGTTAAAATGTACTTGCAAGAGAAACGTTTTGGAAATATAACTCGCTCACAATGCATTAAATGAGCAAGTTTAAAAGCCAGTGAGAAGGAAGAAAATGAAAGAAAGGTTTCTGAGGCCAAAGAGTAACCGAAGGAGAAGCAGGGCACCGTCTATGATTTGTACCTGAAGCTTGTGAAAGCTGACCCCAGGCCTGCGATTGTACAGCAGGTCGAACCCCTAATAGGCTCGGACAAGTAAACAAGACCTTGCAGCAGTGAAACTGCCTTATTGCGACTATGCTCGTGGGAACCTGATGACCGTGTTTTTTCTCGATCAGGCTGCACCTCGCTGTGTTTTCCTCAACATAAAGCTCTTTTCACTTAGGCTTAGTTCCAGTGTTGGAGATTTCAGTGTATTTTTAGCATGTTGTTTGTGTATCATCTGCCATGTATTTCTTACATCAACAGCTAGTTAAACATGGGGTATCATGTCTAAAATAACCTTTCTTGAAGAACACAAACACAAACAGTGCTTTTACACTCTCTGATTAGGTTTTTTGGGAGGGAAAGGGAGCTTTTCTATGAAGAATAAAAGAGTGGAAAATCTTGAAAGCTGACTGTGTCTCTAGCTAATCCAAAATGTTTGGATATATGTGGAAAATAAGGAATTTTGGTGCAGGGGATTATTTTAGCATTTCTTTCTGTGGAGAGAAATGTGAATAAGCATGTGTACACAAACACATGCAGAAGATGGGTACAATGACTCATGCAGACAAAAGAAAAATTAAGCAAGCTGACAATGCAAAGGGCTGATATTTAAAACAGTAGGGGTGTATAGTGAGCATTCTTGTAGAGTAGCCATTATTTATTAAGTAGAGTCAGAGTGAGCGGAGCTATACAAAAATATAATGAGACATGCTTCAAGGAATTTGCAGCCTATTACAAACTCAGAAAAAAACACTGCAGGCACATAAAGTACATTAAGTGCTGGTACAAGTTAGCAGTAGTGAAGGAATCTGGCTGAGGTCATTGTTGAAAAGTATTGTGAAAAGAGTAAATCTGGAGGAGGAGAAGAGGGAAAGTCATCTGAGGTGAATTTCTTTGGAAGACTTAAGTGGACCTGGCACTGGCTCCTCTGCATGGGGTGGATTTTATCCTTGACACTGGGGAAAGATGACTTCCCGTTTGAAGATGCTGTTGGGGGTAGGAGGAGAAAAGGGGAGCAGGTTGAACTGAAGGGAGAAGCTTTACCGTGGGACTTGAAGGCAATTTTTGAAGGAAATGAGGGGAAGATGAGAGCAGGAAGGGAATTTGGGAAGAATTTGGATGTATGGAACCACAAAATAACAACCAAGCTTGATTTGGAGCTAGTCAAGAAACACTGATTACAGCTGGTGCTGAGCTGATTTTTTAGGAGTTGAGTCAACCCAGAGCATTCGACATCATATGAAATTTAGAAAAATGGTAAATAAAACAAGAGTAGAGAAGGAGAAAGATTTATTTAATTGATAAATTTACTACCTCGGCATTGGTACTTGTTATTTCAGGAGGGAGTGTGCTGGTTCTTCACTTGAAACATGAATGATTATCTATGGATTGTGTCATGGAAGTGATCAGAAGAGGGGCCTGTCGCTGTGGGTTTCCCCAGTGATCCCTTAAAAAAAAATTTCTATGAACCCAGAAATAAGTATGAGGAAAAATCATGAAGATCAAAAATGAGGTGACAAAGAAGTTACTTATTAAATTGCCAGAGAGAAAGAAGTACAAAAAACCTTGTTTAATACATTAAGAAATCTAAAATATTCAATCTAAAATTGAGTTGTTTGGCTAAAAGCTCTGATGTTCTTGGAAATGCTGCTGGTGCCCACGCCAACTCATTTCTGGCTAGAGTAGGTATGTCTGCACAGCCACAGCGGCAGAGCAGTACTGGGCTATGTAGACATGCTCTCAGGGCTTTGCATGAGACTGGCCTCAAGATTTTAGAGAAGTGAATTGTCATCTAGATCTGAAAAATGAGCAATAGTGAGGTAAGAACAGGAAAGGCTATGTGGAGAAAGCTAACTCCAAGTCCCTGGGTGCCCCCTTTGTTTATACTCTCTTGCTTTTAACTAGTGCAGAAGTATAGTCTGGTGTGTGGGTGGTCCTCGTGCTGCAACCCAAGGCTAGTCTTTGCTTAGTTAAAGGTTAGTGCTGACAATACCATCTTGTCACTGCAAGCTGAAAAAAATATAATGGGACTTCCAAGTAGTGAGTTTTAGGGAATCTTCCTGATTTCTCGTTGCAAGGGACAAGAAAATAACAAATTACAGTTGAGCATAACTGTTGGGAGGGTTTCAAACCAATCACAGTTTTATACAGAGTTTGAAGAAGCAAGTGACCTTACTTGCTCTATAAATTGTAAAAGAACCTACACACACCTTCTCTTGTTCCGTAATACTATTTGGTGCTCGTTAGGGCAGCACACATACAATGAAGCCTACAAGTAGCAGATGAGCCTGGTTGTGTTCTACAGCAAACTATGGGGAGAAGGAGCGTATTGTCTTTTTTTCCAAGTCATCATAAATTTCAGGAAGAAATTCTTTATCCTTTTTAAAAATGGCCCAAGAACCTCTTGTGGCCTTGGATCTGTTAGGCTGTGAATGCCTAGTCTTTATTTTTCCACTGTGAAAGCAAAGCAGGCTTGTTGCTTTTGGGTGTGATCTTTGGCTCTTCTTTGATGTAACTTAATGAGTGTCGGTAACACCTCACCTCTGCAGACTGACTTCGCTTACCTTTTTTATGGAGAACATTGAGACTTAGACTAAACAACAGTGCATTTAGATATAAATTTAGGTAAACTGCATATTGTTCCCCAGGTACATGACTATGCATTTGAGGGGATTTGACATTTATCTTCAGTTTCTGCATTCCTCAACTCCTCAGTTTGGAGCAGAGGTTCTGGAATTTATGGCCTCCTCTATTTACTTCATCACAGCACAGCGACTTTTAAGTCAGTCAATTCAGCCATCCTGACAAAAAATTAGCTTTTTCCAGCAAATGTCTTTGATAGGCTTCTTAGACGTTTTCTAGGGATGCTCAGAGTTTCTATGGCCCTAGTAGAAAAATGTCTGCTGTTGAGAGACAGTCTCTAAAGATTATTAATGTACCACAAGTAAAAGATGTGGGAATTTTTGATGAAATAAAAAGAAATCTTTTGAAACAATTTAGATTTAATTGTATGCCAGGTGACTTTTCACCTACTTACCATGTTAGTGTGAATATAGCTTCTGTGTGTCTCCTCAGCAAAATCTGTTTAGAACAATCCGTAGAGATATGGAAACACAAACTTGCACTTTGAGGGAAAAAAAAAGCATGTGTGGACTGCTGCCCCTGCCAGATTACAGGAGTTTATTACTCTTAGGGGAAAGTTTAATAGTCTGTTAATTGAGAAGACAGAAGATCTTTTACACTTGGCTGCACACTATTATTAGGAACATAGCAATAAAGGGAGCAAACCTTAGCCTACATATTCAAGAAAATTTCACAAAATAAATTTAACAAGATAGTGATGGATTATCTGTGCTACAGTGTGCATGGTTCTCTGCAGAGCACAAAAGGGCTAACAGTAATAAAAGCATTGATTACAGACAGGGGTTTTCCTGATATTTATTATTGCCATGGACAAGGTGCAGTTGCCTAAGCAAGCCACATGTTTCTTCAACACTGTGTGAGGGCCAAGACTGTTAGAAGAGCTGCAGTGTTTCTGGTGCTTCTGCCTTAATCCAGAGGTTGCAGAGTTGCAACTCCATAATAACCACGGCAGCGTGGAGCCAGGCCTAGCTTGCAGAAAATCACCAATTTATCCAAAATATCACCGCTTTTTGAACTTTGAATCCAGACTGCTAGATCAGAGATAACGTTGTGTTCCTTGAAGGTACAGAATAATTCATTCCAAAGTTTTCCTTGCTTTGTATGCAGGCAAAACTGCTGCTTTTCAGAGTGTGATCTGATGGTACTGTGATTCACACATAGTAGCCCTGGTACCATGACAACTCCAAACTCAGCTGTGCTTGTGAATTTCAATCTCAGCTCCCAGTGCCAGCCCCATCTTTTATAATGCCCATGGTTTGTTTTGTTGTTTTGTTTTTTTTTTTTTTAATGTTACAGTGTCAGTCTGAATTACTTCTACAGATTTTAATGCAAGTTGTTACTGCCTGAACCTGAACAGAGAAAAGCACACTTAGCATTAAACTTGCAAACACTTCTGGGTCTTACAATTTTATTCTGAAGTAAATTATGGCTCTGTAAACAAGAAATTATTTGATAAACTCTATTGTGATTGATTCTTATCGACTTAAACAAAGTCAGGTTTGCGACCGTGCTGCCAGTATGAAGTCTATGAAATTTAGATCTCAGGCATGCTTCTGAGTACCACCTGGCACTTGCATGTGGCTTTGCCTGGGCAGTTGCCTGAGCCCACATCTTCATTCCAGGGAGACTCTGAGGTCTCTTGCAAAGGAAACTGTGGGCTTTTGAATTTGCATATGTAAATCCAGTATGTTTCCAATGGATCTGCGTCATATATCATTTGGGAGAAGATTATTTTAAAGCAATGTTTAGAACGTCTGCACTGGAGAAAGTAGCGAGCGTGCAAGCATTGTGAAGCACGGGTAATATTTCTTTTTATGTTTATACATTTCTTGTCACTGTGATTTAGAGATGCTACCACAGGTTTTTAAAAGATTTTTTTTTTCACTCGATGATGTAAGTTAATTTCTGTATAAATACTCTTGTCCTGTCTTTTGAGTATCTGCTATGGGAGAGAAATTCACCCTCCAGAGGTACTTATGCTAACACACAGGACATACAGCGCCTGTGTTTTAATCAGACCATCATCTGTTTTTATAGACAAGCGAAGTTCCACTGCCGAAGGCAAAGTTTCTGGGGCAGAGCTGGAGGAAGGCAGAGCACCTGGGTCTGTCTCCTTATGGGGGGAACAGCCCACAGGTGGCCAGCCCCCAGCCCCACATGGCCATTTTGGGAAAGTGGCCGTCTGAGGGAGCGGTGGCCAAGCATTCATAACATGCGTGTTTTTAAAACTTTGCGATTTGCTGAAGAAGCTTCTGTTTATGCTATTTTTTTAAAAGAATCAGGACTGCTGTGCAGGAAGGGTTTGCATCTGGTGTGATGCGACAGCTACACTGTAAGGAGCTTTTGCTGGCTGACACGCTGGAGCTGACAAGGGTTTTACCAGGAGGGGGATTTTAAGTGGAGAAAACTTATTAACTCCTACATCTGCAAGCACGTGTAGCTTGAAGCACAGGAGACAGCTCTGTTGCTTTATGGTATTTGTCTTGACCGTCAAGTTACACACCTGGCTGAGTTCTTGTTGATGCTAAATTTCCAGTATTTTCTTCTGTGAAGCTGTTTGTTTAAAAGTACACATAATTGGGGCTGTTGTGACAGACCATTTCGGTTGCAGGTGACCGCTTTCCAGGAGGCAGGCACAGCACCCTCGAGGGCTGAGCCCTGCTGGGCTCTGCTGGCCCTGCTGCACCGTCCTCACCGGGCCAGGCTGCAGGTGCCAGCACCATGGTGGGCCTGTCCCTGCCCCTGCCTCCCTCACAGCAGGCCCTCTCCGGCCCCATGGTGACCACGGGGGCTGGGGCTGCCTCCAGGCCACCCCTGCACCCATGCGGAGGCGGTGGGATGGGCTTGGCCAGCGAGGCCCTGCCATGCCCTGCTGGAGTGGGTGGCCCAGGCCATGGCCCAGCAGCCCTGTGCCATGGTGGGAGCAGGGAGAAATAATGTCTGTCGAGCTCTCAGATGAGGCACTTTTCCTTGTTCAGGAGGAGCAGGAGGAGGTCCAGGCAGTGTATTTTGTGGTGGTATCGGAGAGTGCTGAAAGATGCATGGAATTTGCTTGCAAGATGTGCACCATCCACTGACGTATTTTTGTAAATCCCAAAAGGGAGGGGGCACACACACCACAAAAATAAACCCTAGATGAACCCCAACATGAAGAAGAACAACTTTTCAAACGCATTTTTAAAAAATGCAGCAGCTCTATTGTGTCTCTATTACAAGTACTGACTAGCCTGAAGTCTCCTGATACAGATTCTGCCAGCTCTGCCAAGAGCTGACATTATTTTGGGCTTGTCTGGATCATGTCAAACCCATTCTCACCCTCTTATCCTGGCACTGGGTATACCAACGTGCTGCTCTGGCTGGGTCATGCTGCTGCTCTGACCAGGTCAGGTGTGGTGCTGATGTGAAAAACAAACAGGTACCTGACGTGGGATTGTGCTGTGGACAGCATTTCCTCACAAGTCCTCCCATCCTGGGAGCAAGAGAGAGATTCACTGTGCCACCCCAACAGGAGAGGGCTTCTGGGGCCCAGAGCTCACAGGGGCACTTGGAGATTGCTCAGAAAAGGGGGGGACGGGGATTGAGGAGAGTGGTTCTGCTGATGGCAATTCTCCCCCACCACCAACTTGATAAAATCTTGCAGATAACTGAATGGCCACCAACACTGTGTCTTTAGGTCTTGCTAGGACAAAATTGCATACTATTGCTAGTATGGCACCTCTACCATGCCCAGATCTACGAGCTACTTAACAGAGTCGAGGTAGTCTGAGGACTGCTAGAGCTGCTATCAAGAAATCTGGAGTAAGACACTGTCAAAATACAGGAGATGGTACACAAGCTGATACCGGCTTCCTGACCAAGGGTTTCACCACCCCTTCTCTCCAAGAGTGAGGGATGATGTGCTGGGTATAGAGAAATGACAATACAGCCAGTCACTGGTGTCACCATCTAGGGACAAATCTCAGCCACACCACAAACCAAGTGAGTCATGGAGACTGAAATGCACCCAATGAAGGGAGGGGAAGTTTCTGTGTCTGAAACTGCTACATTTTTTTCATATTGGTGAGATTCAAGTCTGCACAACTACATTTGTAGAGAAGCATGAAAATTCCTCGCAAGAAAAACTTGTGATAACAGTTGGTGTGCTTCACAGAGCAGAGACACTGACAGACAGCTCTCAGGAAGTGAATGGGAACACTACATGAGAATATTAACATCTGCCCACCAGGAGCGAAGTGCTAGGGCCACATTTTCCAACAACTGAAATGAACTGACTGAGTTTGAGCAGTTGCCTTTGAACGTGGAGCATTCAAAGATTTGCATCTCTCTGCAATTTGACAGCCCGATCGTGTGTAATACTCGTGGTGGATAATCTTTCCCCATACACTTGGTTGCCATTGTTGCAAACTAACTGGGTGCTCCGATAGCCTGCCAACTGTTAGGATTTTAAGGAAACAAACACACACTTTGCAATTATTTTTTTTTTTGCATGCACTTGTTTTAGTATGCTGCGATGTGGAAGTACTTAGCTGCATAATGCCCCAGATGTCTGAAGGCCTCTTGGGAATGAGAGCACATGTTGGTGATATTGGTGCCTGGGACGGTGCTTTTTGTGTGTATTAGGAATGACTACAAAGAGTAATGGAAATTTAGGACAGGAAACCACCTACCTAGAGAAGAGATTGACTACAGAAGGAGCCATGCACAGTAATTCTGAAAACCAAGCAATACTTAACATTCAGATAAAATGAAGATAAATCTGAAACTCAGCCACTCAAAAAGCAAGTTAAAGTAGGTCAGTGAGTTTAGACCCGGCACTGCAGTTTGAATAACTCACAGAAAGTGTCTGCATATTTTTCAAAACATAGGCACTGCCTAAAGCTATTGCTTTGCAGCAGATCCAGAAGTCAACTGAACATTCAGAAGTCTGATCCAAGACCTTCCAATCCTGCAAAAACATAGAAAATGAGACAAAATCATCCTTTTTAAAGAAGTGTTCAGTCAGGAAAAAAATTTCAAAGGGTTAAGCTTCAGCTGACATTTGACCTACTTCTTACACGAGATTACTAGGAACAGCGGTAGGAATACATTTATGTGAGAGCAAGGGAGGCATGAAGCTTGATTTGGGATTTTGAGTCACACTGTTACACCCCACCTTGGAGTTTGTGTGATGCCACAGCACTTTCCTCCAACTCAGTCTTTCCCACCACCGGTGGCTTCGTGCAAGGGCAGAGCCTACCTGCAGGGAGGGCTACCAAAACCCTTCCTGCGTGTGGCAAGATTAATTCAGTGTTAGAGTGTGGAGAAGAAAAGGTAGCAAGTATTCAGCTTCCCCTGGGCAACGTAGGTTGATACCGTGGAGGTAATGCCTCTCTGAGATCCCAGCAGGGCACACAGAAACTCGGCAGGCTGGGGCAGTCCTCTCAGAAACAACTGTACTGGTCGTCATCAGAAAAGCGTACAGCAGGATCACTGTTTCCTCACCTGGGTCCAATGCTAGTAATAAAAATAGAGTTAATTTTAACTTGTTACTGGGAAAGAGCAGCAGCACTGGCCGATTACTGGGGCTGGCCGGTGACTTCTCCCTTTTTGTCTTGGTATTTCTTCTCTCCTGAAAACATAGAAACTTCTGGTTCTGGCATGCTGTTTCTCTGCAGGTTTTCAGCTCAAAACAAGAGAGTTGGTTTAAGAAAACTGAAAAAAAAAAATTAAAAAAAAGGAAAAAAAAGAGAAAAAACCCAACCCAGAATGAAGTGACACCATGTAGCTGGCTGGAATCCTTAATCTTTCTTGATAGCACAGGAAAGCTTGTACAGACTTTCACAGTGAATGACTCAGGTTGGTATTTAAATTTATTTGAGAAGAAATCAACCTAAAAATATAAGTGAAGACTGATACAGTTTTCTAGGTTAGGTCTGCCTTATTTAGTGAGCCTCGTTACATGTTCAATAACATAAAACCAGGTGGCAGTTGACACACTAAACCAGTCTAAACAGGTCACAGTCTGCTCCAATGTCAATCATTTGCCTGGGGTCAGGAAGTAAAAGTAGGCCATGACTTCATTGCTAAAAACATCAGATTCGTTTTTGTTCCTTGTTAGTTTTGTTCAGCTCTCATGTAGAAATGCAGTGGTCGCATGCATCCCATGTAAGTAGTTGAACCTGAGACTGTCTCTTCAGCAGGAAGCCACTGCACAGGTTTGCCGCTGCTCCTCACTGTGTGATGCCCACCCCTTCTTTTTCTGGCTAATGAAAGGGTGGCTGTTTATAATCCCTCCTGCCTCGAGCAAAAATCATTTCAAATTTCACAGAGCAACTCTCTTAAACAGCTCTATGTATGCCAAAGGTACACACTGTCACAAAACGAACTTACAGGGATGAAAGTCTTCACTAATAGACTGGCACTGCGATCTTTCTTTTGGTGCAGCTCTGCTGATTTACATCAGCTGATGGATACGTCTGCTGCCTCTCTTTTCAGTTAGGAGGGTAATTACAATAATATACCTTTTTGCTAAAATAGAATTTGCTGAACATATATTGTATACAGGAACCAGCTGAAAGCTGACGCTGTGTGAAAAGGGGGCTTTTGTAAAACTGCATTTTCTATGACACAAAAGCATAGATTTATTTCAATGGACAGCACTTAATCATACAGTCCCAGCAGGTACATTCCATAGGAAAAATAATATTCCTTGAAGAACCAAAATACAGCATTTTACTTTTTTCTCCACCTCTAATCCAGCTGTAAGGAAAGGAATTAAAGAACAGGGTTCTCCTTTTCAGTCCCATGATAAAGTGCAGTGAAAGCAGGGGTAGATCAGCAGAGAATTGGCCTGAGATTTTTTCACTGGGGACCTATCCCAGTCTGGATTTCTTTTAGTATGCAGCACCACTTTCACTGTGTGATACTCCATCATGTCAGTGATGCTTTCACCAGGTATTTGGGAGGCTTTAGTAATAAAAACATAGGCAACTGCTGAATCAAGTGAAAACTCATCGCAATCCTTTTAGATAAGATGCTGAAGAACCCTTGACATAAGTCTTTCGGTGATAAATTTCTATTGCGTATTAAATAAAATTACTTAGAATCATATTCCAGTTTTTAATTCCAGGCAGCTATGTGGATCATCAACATTCCTGAAGGATCCGAGGTAAATTCAATTACTGAGAAATGTTTCTCTTGATATAGAAAAGTTGAGTGGTGTGCATTACATTAATAGATGTTTGTTTATTGATTTCTGAGGAGTTATCCTATTATAGTTTTTTAATCCTGCTAAAGACTGCCTCAGGTTTTTGAAAAACACTTTGGACCTGAACAGCCATGCTGAAGGAGCCACTTATTTGGTCTTGATGTGAAGAAAAAAAAAAAAAAATCAGCATTTTTAAATTTGTCACCAATTGGAAACTAAGAATTAAATTTCACAAGGGTCAAATCTGGATTAAGTGTTTAACATGTGCTTCTCAATAGAGAAAAGTGAACAAGAAAAAAAAAATAGAGAGTTCATAGATGGAAAAAATATTACCATGCAAATGTTAAGAGAGAAATTTTGATGGAAGCTGAGATAGAAGCTTTCCAAACTCTGATATGTACTGTATTATAAACTGGATTTTAATGGTATCTTCCATTAACTGTTGTCTGTATCCCAATTCTGTGTGAACCAGTAAATTCAGTGTAACATAGCACAAGTTCAGCATATATATAGCTGGTGTGTTGGGGAAGGAGTTTCGTTAATGATTACAGAGTGATTTGAGAGCCCCCAGCGGAAATGCCACATACTGTTGCTGTTATCAGGCAGGCATGCCTCGGTTGACTTCAGCAGCTTTGCAGCCTCTGTTGGATATGGAGACACTAATTTCTTTCCCAAAATTACCTCTGTTGAGAGATGAGTGAGCTGTATCATGTATCTCATGTCAATACCCAGTTAGAGGCAGCTGCTGCCTGCTAGGGTGGGCAGCAGGAGAGAAAGGGCTCTTCAGACTGTAGGCTTCAGCTGCGGCTGACAGGAAAGGTCTGAGTAAGGCCTTTGAGTTACGACCATGAGTCTGGAGGAGATGAGCCCTGTACTGCTTAGTCCTGGTACAGTTTTCATCCAAAATCACTGCATGGACTTTCCACAGAGGAGATAAGTTTTTGCCAGCCCTCTTTTAAATACTTGCTTGTCATCTGCTGCAGAGTGGGATACAACAGTGCTATCTCCTCTTCTTCCCCGTTTCCAGCAAAAGAAACTCTTGGTCAAATTGAGTACCACTTCTTTTAGCTACCCATGTGTTCTCTTTTCTTGTAGCTGGTTCAAAGTATATCTTTACATATTAGAGACCAAATAAAAATGAAATCTCCATTTCCATATGTCTGAATACAAACTTAAGACTGAACCATAAGCTCTTAAAAAACCTGTCCAAATCCTGGGACCAAAGAAAGAGACTTGTGCTTCACAGTTCTATAAATACATTCTGATTTTGCAAAGCAACATAGTGCTAGTGTTTGTCATTACCTGGTAAAATAAATATATTTGATGATCTGTTTAAGAAAAAAAAAGAAATACTTTTTTTTTGGCTTATATATGAATCTCCAATGCATGCTACAGCTGGCTGTGGGAATATTTGGTGGGGACTGCTAAATAAAGTGAGATCATTTTCCCGGTGGAATTGTTGATTACTCATTTTTTCTTGTTTTCCTTCATAGGACCTCTCTCCAAGGTTATGTATTTTAGGATCATAAGTGTAATTGTATCCTCAGAGCATATCAGTTCAGTTTATGTAGAGAGCATCATGGCAGGTGTCATATGAATTCACTGGTCAAATGCTATCTAATGCTGGTCTGCTTTAGTTCAGATTATCAGTAGTTTGGAAGTGTAAGACCATGATCTTTGTTGTCAGTCAGTGGATATCTAAAACAGAGATCAAACCTTTTTCTCAGAGTTATCTTGCTGTTGACAATGTAGGCTCCTTAGTGACAGAAACGAAAAGTGCTCTATTTTGTTGAGTTTGTGGAAGGTCTACAGAAATTAATAGTGCTCTGTTTTAAGTTTCAGAGTAAATGGAAAATAACTAGTCATCTACTTACAGGAGCACATTTTCTAGAATAAAACTGAGAACCCTGCCTTGTAACCACAGCTTAACATCCAGCATTGAGAAATCAGTGTAAGTTTTAATAAGGTCTTCAATTAAGTTGAAAGGTTTTATTAAGAGAATGTCACAGCTTCTCGAAGTATCACAGCTGTATGTTTTCAATATAAAGTATTAGTGCCTTGAATATAATGACACTATAAGGAGAAATGATGTTCTACTGGAAAATTTCTGAATTACAAGAAACTTAAACAGAAGAGGCAGAAAACATTAGTTCACTGATTGCTTTCTCCAGAACCCTTAGAATTCAATGATGGGAATTGTTGGATTGGATGCAATCAACCACAGCAAATGTGAATGCTTGGTGTGAAAATACCCTCAAAAGCAAACGTAAATTATGTCTGATGGTTGTGGATGCCAGAAAATTGCTTTCCATGGGGATTCTTAAAAACATCACTTTTTCAACAAATAGATGTATGAAATATTTCATACTGTGTTTTATACCTATTTTCCAGGGTCCATGCTTTTAATTGCAGCCCACTGATTCAAGTAAGAGCGAGGAACTGCAAGGTGTTCAAACATTTCTCTCAAAATGTATAAGTCTTCACATAATTGAAGTCATTATTAAGTTTAAGTTACTTTTATGTATTCAGATAATCTCTTGAAACTCATTATGATTGTGGGAAAGTTACTGTAACTGCTGTTGAGCCAGTTATGTCAGTTCATGTTGTGTTAGACTTTCATTTTTAGAACAGCTTCAGATATACATATTTTGATATAACCATTAGTGGAATCTCCAACAAGCAAAGGGTCTGAAAAAGTCAAGATTTACATTAACAGAGCAGTGTAGGGAAGTTTCCTTCTTGTAATGCTTGTCTCTAGTGAGTTTTATTAACATTGGATTTCCCTGTTGTAGCCAGGTGATATTGGTTATCTGCCACACAATATAAATTTAACAGCAGCTGGTTGGCTCCCACATTATTCTTTTGATGTCTTTAGTATAGGTATTTCAAAATTCTGCCTGGTATTTCACTTTCCATATGTTTCACACTGAATTCTTGGGAGAGGAATGTCTGCCTTAGCCTAGATACTTCCAGTCACACCTTCCTGGTGTGGAAAGTTCTGGTTCATACTTTAATCACAAAGGTACTTTTTCTACATCTCCACAAGCGTTGGCTCTTGGTGGTCATCTTCTAGCTGCCTGCCATTTGTTCACTGGCTTTATCAATATGGGTGAAAATAAAAAATCTTTAGACAGAAAAAAAAAATAAATATTTTGCCACTGTTTGAAAGATTCTATCAATCAGAAGCAAGATCATAGCAAAACACTTCAAGTGAGCCTGATGGTAGTGGCATAAGATATCCAGGAAGTATTCTGTATACCAGGGAAAAGTGCAATCTCTTTCCTTTCTAAAAAAAAAAAAAGATATTTGTAGTGTTTAGAGATTACTGTTGCCCTGATTAGCCACAGATCATACTAGACTCATTGGAGGCACCCAGTAAGATCTCATTTGTTAGGATTGCAAGTGAAAGCTTAGACAATGGAGGATTATTATAAGGTCAGCAGCAGAAGGCCAAAAGTACTTGTTCATACTTCCTAGGCAGTGAGGTAGGGAGCCATGTTGTACAGGTGATGGTGGCAAATGCTCGTTTCCCATTTGCTTTAACATTTGTTAACACACCAGTACGTGCTGCTCAGCCTACAGGAGAAGGTTTCCTATTTGGCAGAATATGTACTATGGCTGTGGCTGATACTTTCTCATGCTGTCTCATTTTTTTTTTTGTGCTTTGAAGACTTAAGTCAGCTTAAGACTTCAGTTATGAAACTTTCCCTCTAAGGGTGTTCCTTTTTCCCAGGGTTACCTGTACTAAATGGCATGTTAGGGTGAAGAGGCAGTGGAGTCATAGCAGCTAACTTGCACAATGGTGAGTGAAGACTGATTGTTTCTTGTCTGGCTGATGGGTCTACATAGAGCCCCTTCATGACTAAGCAGGCGTTAGGGGTCTCATGGCTGTCTGTGTTGAAGAACACAACAATCCGTAACACACAGTGTGTATTTTACCTCGTGTGTGTGAGAATGCAAAGCTGTAGTCACACTCATGAAAATGAATACAAACTGCTATTCTAGCCTTCCCTGAAGAAACCCTGAGGCCACCAAAGGGTTTTAAGCATCCTGACATGGAACTGCCACTCTGTCCTCATGGGCCTAGAAGTCTCATATCATGTCTGAGCACCTGTGCCTGTTTCCTGTCTTGTCCCCAGTCCAGCCTCCTTTTGGTCCTGGCAAGACTCCCCAGCTAGGCCCTGGCCCCCATGCACCCCCTCACCACCTCTGGGGCTGCCAATCAGTCCTGCTGCTGCCCCCAGTTCTGCCCACTGTTTTTAGGGGCTGGAAGGTGGGGACTGATGGCATCCTGGGTGGCATTAGGCATTAGGCCAGCAGATGAAGGGAGGTAAACCTCTTCTCAGCACTGGTGAGGCCACACCTGGAGTCCTGGGTCCAGTTCAGTACAACAAAGAGATGGAGCTACTGGAGAGAGTCCAGAAATGGGCCACTAAATGGATTTAGGGACTGGAGCATCTCTCCTATGAGGAATGGTTGAGAGGGCTGGGACTGTTCAGCTTAGAGAAGAGAGGACTCAGGGAAATCTTATCAATGTATTTAATTATCTGAAGAGAGGATGTAAAGAAGACAGAGATAGGCTCTTTTCAGTGGTGCCCAATATCAGGACAAGAGGCAATGGACATAAACGGAAACACAGGAGGCTCCAGTTGAACATAAGGAGAAGCTTTTTTTACTATGAGGGTGACCAAGAGCTGGCAGGGGTTGCCCATAGAAGCTGTGGAATCTCCATCCTTGGAGGCATTAAAAAGTCTTCTTGATATGGTCCTGGGCAATTGCCTCTAGATGGCCTTATGTGAGAGGGGGTTTGGAATAGATGACCTCCAGAGGTCCCTCCCAGCCTCCATCATTCCATGTAATTTTGTATGGCTGGGCTCTGTCCATGCCCGGATTATCTTGGCTCCTTGCCATCAGGGTGAAGCCCCCATGCCCACCTGATACAGTTTCTATTCCATCTCAAGCAGCACAGCTGCAGGGACAGCAGTGTAGAAAAAAAACAGGCAGTGCATCATAAAGATGCCTCACTTGCCTTATCCAAAACACCAATCAGCTATACTAAAAGCAGACATCAAGATGGACTGATTAAAATTATGAAGAGATCAAACAGACTTTCTCTGTCTAGCACAGCTCACATGTTACACAAAGCTTTATAACGTCCCTGCTTCCTGTGAAGTTTAACATGACACCACTGGGAAATGGAAGATGCGTAGTAGAAAGGCAAGGCTGAGGACATGCATCCTATACTAATACATATAACATCAAATGTATTTCTGCAAAGATCTCTATATGGGGTCCCACCCACTACTTTTAACTCTTTTGACAGATCTCTGAGTGGCGTTTTTTATTTGAAAGATAAGTTGATCTTGGCAGTTGAATAAGGTCTTTAGTCAGCCACCTCTCATCTCCTTCATGCAATGATTAATGCGATCAAATGGGAGTCTTCTTATATATAATAATGCTACAAGAAGATATGTCCCCAAGGGCTCTGCTAGCATACTTACAACTGGAAGCAGAAGTCTATTGTGTGTTGCCATTTCACTATTCATCTGAGTATGCGGAAAAGTGGTAGAAGACTTTAAGGGTGCTTTAACTGCACAACTATAGAAAAAAAAAAAAAGTAATTGTCCATTATGTGAGAGCCATCTGGCATCTTCCTCCAGTTTGTACTCTGGAAATTATTAGTTCAGGTTGTTTTTAACAGGAGTTCATCCTTTTGATAGCGATGCCTCATGACCAGGCAGTTTCTGGACTGTGTGTGGTAACACTGAGATAATTATGCTTGGACAGGCAAACCTAGGAAAAGCAGAGAGATTATGAAGAGTTCTGTACTAGATAAGATAAAAGATTCATCTTAGTCCAGTATTTTGGCTTGGAGTGACTATTAGTGCATGTTTAAGGGTGACTAGAAGAGAGAAAGCATATGTCTCCCAGTATGTCCTCTCAGCTTCTAGCAATCACCATATTAGTATTTATTTGAATCAGAATTCATACTCTAAGTGCTACTAATTGGACTAAACTATTCCATTTTCTTCTCCAAGACTCAGCACTCTACAAGTCCTCAGCAATCCAGGCTGTTCTGCTGGACACTAAAACATCATTTGCGCCTTTCATGGTGATATCACGAAGTTGATAAGAGGGCTGGAGCACCTTTCCTATGAGGACAGGCTGAGACAGTTGGGACTGTTCAGCCTGGAGAAGAGGAGGCTCCGGGAAGACCTGATAGTGGTCTTCCAGTACCTCAAGGGGGCCTACAGGAAAGATGGGGAAAGACTGTTCAGCAGGGCCTCTTGTGATAGGACGAGGGGTAATGGTTTTAAAATAGAGGGAGGTAGAGTTAGATTGGATATTAGGAAAAAAAATTTTACAATGCGAGTTGTAGAACACTGGAACAGGTTGCCCAGAGAGGTGGTGGATGCCCCATCCCTGGAAATGTTCAAGGCCAGGCTGGATATGAGCAACCTGATCTGGTTGGAGATGTCCCTGCTCCTTGCAGGGGGGTTGGACTAGATGACCTTTGAAGGTCCCTTCCAACTCTAACCATTCTGTGATTCTATGATTCTATATAGAAGCCCATAATTCTCCATTTTAAAGTGGTTCCTTGCTCCCAGTAGAGTCAAACAAGGCTCTGTACTTGCACCTAGCCTATTCATTTTTCTGTCTTTGGTAATGCTTCCCAGAGCATGACAAAGGAATGCACCTTTGCTGTAGAACTGAAGGTCACCAGCTTAACCTCAGCAAACTGAGAGCTCTGCCCAGAGAGGAACCATCCAGAAGTCTTCATTCATCGAAGATGGCAGGATTGCATGCCTCTTCACTGAGAGTCATCAGACTATCCTCAGTTGCCTTGCTGTTTTCCAGAGACATTTGTCTTACTATTAGTGTATAGAAGATGGAGGTTGTTCTATGAGCTAACCCAAGAGAGTTATTCAGCTTTTTCACAGCCACAGTGTATGAAGCAAAGATCCAAGTGATTGACATGTTTACCTTGATAGCACTCTCTCCAGGACAATATATGAGGATGCAACATCTCTTTGTTTTGGGGAAGAGAGCTTGTTTTGATCATCAGCAAAATCATATTTGGAATGAAGGATGTACCCAATACTCTACTGAGGTGCTGATGTTTACTTTCTACTCTTTTCTACAGGTGCTGCTCTGGGATGGTGTCCAGTAAACAGCCAGCAGTCAAGCAGCTTCATTGGTGCTGCTAATGCCGAGTTTTTAATGTCCACTAGCATAGCTTTGTAACAAACATTGAGCTTCTAACTTGCAGCAACTTTCCATGTATCGAAACTGCCATTGCAAGATCCCCTCTGGGCTTGCAGTGTGCTCAAACTTGTCTTTTTTCCACAGCTTGTTAGTATGAAGAGGATCATCTTGAGGGTGATACTTGAATCTTTTAAGGACACCCTGAAAATCTTCAACCAAATTGGTAAGATTAATACTTCTGAGTGTCAGGAAAAGACCTAGAATTCTCCATAAAAATCTTTTGAATGAGCCTCAGTCTCTGTGATGAAGCACTCAGCCAAGCCATTGGCCAGAAGAGAAGACAGGCTAATCAAAGAGAAACCGTAGTAGCGTTCTTGTCACCTAAAATGTGCATGTTTAGCCTGTAGCCATACCCGTTCATCCTAGACTGGCTTGTTTTGACACTATTGTATATTTCATTTTTTTTTTATCCACAGAACTTAAAATTCTTCTAGCAGCTTTGTCTACTGAGTCAAAGTCACTTTTAATTTAGACGCTTTTAGATGCATAGCATTAATAAGAATGTAATTTATTTTATCATCACTGTTTTTATTGCTTAAATAATGCTTCTTAATGTGAATGTAGACAGTGTAGTTAGTTACAAACTTTCTCACAATATTTCACAAAAGCGTAGCGTGTATTTCATGTGTTAGAGACAACTAGGCTGAATGTATATTTTTCCTACCTGAGTAACTTTGGAGTAATTTGTAAGAAGAGCTATAGCACTGAAGTTAGAATCTGTAAAGTACTGTCACATAAAACCCCCAAGCTTCTCATCACAAAGAAGTTCAGCCTTATATTTTTGAAGTATGTCTAAACTCTATAATCATTTCAGTCTACAGATTTCAAAATGCCCAGAAGACTGTATCAGCACCTTATCAGTTTCAGTGTATCCAATGTTTTGCTTAAATATGTCTGCCTCAGTTGATATACTGCCTGAAGGCCAATAGGGTAGTTTTACGTTTGGAACAAGTTCTAAAATTTAAATCAGGAAAAACCCCTTTGCTGCATTTTCTATCAAGTTTAGAAAAAGTCTACAGAAGAAATTATATAACCTAAATTCACAGCTGCAAAAGGATTAATAGTAGTATTTCGTATTCAAGGGGACAAGAGAGATTGGTGTTATATAATATTTCAAAGCTGCTGAACAAAGCAGCTTGATAATGGAGGTAATAGGAAGTGAAATATCCAAAGTTTAAAGAAACTGATGGAATGATTCTGTTAAAGTCACCAGGAATGCTGCATCTCTGGAGATAGCCTTAGCAAGGAACTAGGCTAATGAACTGAAGCTCTCAGCTTCATCTTTAATAGATAAGAAGCTCGTTTTGCAAAAATCAGTGTAGCACAGTTAAATTGAGGCTCTGATAATTATAGTAGTTGAAGTTCCTCTGTTGGATCTCTTCCATACTTTCTCCTGTTTAACTGTTTATGCTGCCCTGCCACCCTGCCCCTCTAATATTTTCTTCCCAGCCTCCAAAATGATGCCAGAGTTAACTGGTTAGACGTGGCATCCAAGAAAAACCAACTGGTCAGCAGTCAGGCAGTAACTGGCATTATGGTAGTATTTTAGCTCCAGAACAAGAAAAGCTAAGCTGTACAGAGAAACTACCAAAAGCAGTCTCAGATCACTATGGGGTTAATACATCTCTGCCAGAGGGAAGCAGCAGAGCATGGCAGTATACAGGGCAAAAGGTCAAACAGTTTTTTTGTAACAGATTTAGATGTAGCTCATGGTCTGTTTTTTTTTTTTTTTTTTTAAGTGTAGTGCAGTCAAGAAGCAATAATGAAGTTTCAGAGCCCACCTATAGTACTAAAAACTCTTCAGGTCCTTAAAAAAGATAGACTGGGTGCTGTAACGTTTACTGAGCCCAGAAGAACATAAAGCAGGGAGTGTAGCAGAATTGCATGGAAAGATCAGTGCAAAAGCCAAAGACTGAAAATCAAAGGTAGAAAATATGTGGGAAAATTTGCAGAAGTTAAACAGGCATGCTGTTACTGTTGCTGCCTTTTCCAGTAAAACAGAATAATAACCAAATTTCAGGTGATTACCAAGTGACAAGGCAACAAAAGAGCGCTTGGAATGGCTATGACAAGAGCCTGTATGCCCCAAACCCTTACTTAATTCATATAGTGATTTTTTTTAGAAATAAATTCTAGCCTTTCATCTGTCTGGTAAATGTAAATCAGTAACTTGAATTACCACCTGCTTATTCTTATATGCATACAGTGATGTGATAGTCTTAGCTAGAGGGATTTGCAACCTTATTACTTTTTATCTCATTTGGAAAAGTATAAATTGGGTCTTGAAATTGCAGTGAACCTTTATTAAATACCTTCCCTATCCCCACTGGTTGCCTTAAGTGCACAGTATTTCTTTCTTGTTGCTGTAAGAGGGATGAAAGATTTAGAAGCTCAAATCTACCTGAAAGGCAGCACACACATGCAGATCTGAAGAGGGTGCTTTCTCATTTGTAACAATGCCAAAATTTTATTGTGATGCCTTGGAAGCATCTCTAGGTATTGATTCTGAAAAATGATGGCACAGGTTCAGCCCTAGTGAAAGCAATGGAGTCAGCTTCTCCAGCTTGCTTTTGAGGACTTCAGCCATCTATCAAGTGAACACAGCAGGTTTTGCATATCTGGATGAATCATTGCTGTACAGCAAACTGTACAGCAATGCTTAGCTTACTCTCAAAGCTAATAATCTAATATACATTTCACAATCAACACTTTTTTTCATCTCAAAAAGAATGTTCAGAGACTTTTTGCTTTGAGATTCAGTTACTGCAATTTCAACTTTACACAACTTATTAGTCACGGGGATCATCACGTGCTCCTTCCGTTGTGCCTGTAGATCTTTTCCCTTCTCTGGCTCATGCTGCGTAACCTCCTTTCTCTCCTACGTCACAAGCGCTGCAATCCTTTTCCTTTTCTGTTACATGCATAGCAATAATCTCCTGCTAACGCACCAGCTCTGACTAAGAGAATAAGCCCTGTCACCTCCAAGCTCAAGCAGCTTCCTGAGTAATACCACATGATGGGAGATTACATGCTTAAAATGTATTTCAGTCTTAGAGTTTTCTTGATGGTTGTAAGTCATTCAAGCCCTTCCTTGTAGGTTGTGATGTTGCCCAAATCCATCCCCAGGCCTATAACCCCGTGGTCCGTAGTCTACCGTATTTGGCCTTCTAATAAGTCTCCAGGTTGCCGGCAAGGCACGTGCCTTCTGATGTGCCTTTAGCTCCCAGGGACAGCACTTTACCATGTCAGCTAAGAGGCTGCAACAATAACACTGTGCCCCGGTGCAGCACTTAGAGCCCCCAAATTGCAAAGTCCTGTGCAAAACAGGTCGCATTTTGCAATCCTACTGTCTTAGAATGTAGGTGATTATTAACCTTCTTATTTACTTCTGTAATGTTGTAGGTATGTAGTATGTGTTCATATTTATTTACCTGAGGTTTTAACTAAGTTTTCAATAAATATGGTAAGTATAAATTTTATACAATTTTTTTTTTTAAATAAAGCAAGCAGATTGATAAATCTGAATATTCTAATATACACTAAGAATGGAGTCACTGAACAGCTCTCTTGTTACATAAAGTTTGTGTGCGCGAGTACTGGGGTACACAGGTGCTGTTTTATACAATTTTAGTACTAAAACAACTTTACAAACTGGATGAAATATTTCTTCTCATCTCTTATCATTTTTAAACTGTTTCTTTTCCCTGGACTCTGAAGACTGGCAAACAGGTGCTCTAGCTCGCAGATTTCTGTAGCAAGGCTTTGACAGATCATGCAGTCAGAGATCTGCACAATTTTCTTTCACACAATAATCTTTTTTGTTTGTTTGTTTTCACTGAAACAGAGTGATGCAGTGAAGCCAAAGTTGTACCGGCTGCCTGAGCTCATTATGTGCTCTACTACACAACTTTGAGACTGATATTTTGCTCTGTGGTATGCTAGCTGTAAAATGAGAGTATTAGTTTTTGCCTTCTTTAATAAGCCTATTTGAGGTGAGATAAGTGTGAAGGGATAATTATACATTATTACTATGATAATGCTGTTCTTTTTAATGCATGGTTTCATGCAATACTTCCTAAAAATCTTATTGCTATGCCATTGAAGCATTCATTAGCCTTTTCCCTGTTAAACTATGATTTTTTTTTGCCTTTTTTTTTTTTTACAAGACAGCAGAAAGTAACTGTCTTTGTGGTTGAGGACTTTCAACCAATGCTGAACTGAAGGAGAAAGAATAGGTTTCCCTTTTGGCACGCTTTTTTTTTGGCAGGCGCATGAAATCCATACAATATGGAAGAGTTTTAGAGTGGGATTAATTTTCTTTTTATTTGACTATCTAAAATTTTGTCATCCGGTTGAGGTTAATTGCATAGCTAAATATTTTCTAGTGAGTACCTAAGTCAGCTGTCAGTCTTCTTCATAGTCTCATTATTCTTTTTGAGTTTGCTGTAGAAACTTTCGCTGATCAAACATAATGCATATTTTCACATATGAAAATACATGAGTTTTCTTTCTATTGCAGAGTTGAGATTTTTTTTTTTAACCTGAGTGTACAAGTTTCTGTATTTAGAAAGTGTAAGTGTATTTGGAGGTAGTAGAAATAATTTATCAGAAGTAATGTAAGGGAAGTCAAGAGCATAGAATTCTTCTTGTGATTTCAGTTTGTTGTTACCAAGAATCTGTCTAGCCAGGAGACAATTATTCCTGCCCTATTACATAGCTATAAATAATTGAAGATTCAGTGGCATTTATTCACAGAGCAGGAGAGATTAGGCACAGCTTGATTTAGAGGTATTTTCTGAGATGTAAAGCTTTTCCTGAGTTTACTCTGAAGTTTGAGTCTCTTGTGGGTTAGATGCGTAATTTGTAAGGGCGTCAGGTAGCAGAAGGTCAAAAAGGGAGGTCTGGTCTGTTTATTGGTGTCTCTAGACTAGAACATGACACAATTCAGGACACCAGAGTTAAGTTGTAAAGTTATAAGGTAGAAGCTGCACTGTGGTCTCTGTACAGTGCTGAGTTTTATTATCCTGAGTGGGACTATGGTGAAATACCATGGCTTATTTAAGACTGAGTGATTTAGAACTATTAGTAATACATAGACAGAGCATGCTTCTTTCAAGGTGCCGCATGAGCTTGCACTTGAATTTTATGGACTCTGTAAGGTGCAGAAGCTTGATCATCTACTCTGACAGATGTATGGAAACTCCATGAGTTCAACATAATTTCTTATTTATTTTAGATGGCAAAATCCGTGACACAGGAAGGGGGCCGTATGGTTGAATGAATCATAGCATACAAGAAGTCTGTACCTGATATCTATTTTTTCTGACTACTAATCCATGGATATGTCTTCCCTTACTTCACTCTCATGTTCTTATAATGTGCCATCCAGGCTTTGTTACCAATACAATGGCATTATGAAAGAAACCTAATTAGAAAACTGAAATATTCTCCTTTAGCCTTGTCAGAAATTCATATGAAAGGTAGTGAAAGACACTATAACACCAATACCGCACATTTTAAAAAATACATTTTATTGTTGGATTTATTGAGAAATGTTATTAGCAGATTTGGAACATCAAATGAAAAACTGTGGAATGCAAGGAATAAGAAGCTGTCAGCAAACAATAGATGACAGATAGCTGAAGAAGAGTGTTAGTTGTGGTTCAGGTTTAATATTTGGAGGGATAGGCTATGAATGGGAGAAAAGATAAGAAATTATAGGAGAAAAGGTAAGAAATCACAAATACCATTTTCAGCCAGTCAGTACTTAAGTCCCTGATTTGCTGAAATAGCTCTGTAATGTTACTCAGAGGCTCAGTTTTTAAACTAAATTGAGCCTAAGGCCATGGTCAGGCAAGGACTGCAAACAAAACTGTGCATGCTTAAGATGTTAACTGCCCACTGCACAGCCACCCCCGAAGATGAGTCAGTAGAGCAGAGGCACCTTGGAAGGGGTATGAATTCTCCTAAATTGCCTCAGTGCAAAGTTAGTTAGATTAGCTTAAATTGCTGTTCAAAGCTGCTTAAGCTTTAGATAATTGACAGCTGTTGTACTTATGTTACTATGAAGCAAGCAATGGTAAACATTTTAATGTTGGTTTATGAGACAGCTGAAATATATTTTAAGCAAATAATTTCATAAAAGCAATAACAATAGTCATTAAACTTTTTACCAAGCAGAGTGGACTAAAGACTTCAACAATTCTTAGAATGATTTTTGTGCTGTAGTGCTTAAATTTTCAATCAGAATTGGCAGGAACAGTAAACTAATTAATGTTGGATTACAATGGAATTCACACAAATGTGTATATGACATCTAGATTAATACCAAATGAGGCCTTCGTGATTAATGTCATCATGATGAACACCAAAGGTATTAATAAAGATTAGACTTATTATTAGACAGTGTCAATCAAAAAAAGATAGTTCAGTGCAAAAACATGAAGTTCAATATGAAAAAAAATCATGTTAGCAAAAAAGTCATAAAATCATAGAATGGTTAGAGTTGGAAGGGACCTTCAAAGGTCATCTAGTCCAACCCCCCTGCAAGGAGCAGGGAAATCCCTGACTAGATCAGGTTGCTCAGAGCCTCATCCAGCCTGGCCTTGAATGTTTCCAGGGATGGGGCATCCACCACCTCTCTGGGAAACCTGTTCCAGTGTTCCACCACCCTCATTGTAAAAAATTTCTTCCTTATGTCTAATATAAATCTACCTTCTTTTACTTTAAAACAATTACGCCTCATCCTATCAAAACAGACCCTGCTGAAGAGCCTCTCCTCATCTTTCCTATAAGCCCCCTTTAGGTACTGGAAGGCTGCTATAAGGTCTCTCCAGAGCCTCCTCTTCTCCAGGCTGAACAATCCCAACTCTCTCAGCCTGTCCTCATAGGAAAGGTGCCCCAGCCCTCTGATCATCTTCATGGCCCTCCTCTGGACTCACTCCAACTGGTCCATGTCCTTCTTATGTTGGGGACTCCAGAGCTGGACACAGTACTCCAGGTGGGGTTTCACCAGGGCAGAGTAGAGGGGGAGAATCACCTCCCTTGACCTGCTGGCCGCTCTTCTTTTGATGCAGCCCAGGATGCGGTTGGCTGCAAGTGCACATTGCCAGCTCATGTTGAGCTTCTTGTCCACCAGTACCCCCAAGTTCTTCTCCTCAGGGCTGCTCTCAATCCATTCTCTGCCCAGCCTGTACTTGGAAAATTGAAAAGCCTAGATTGTTCTCTTAAAAATATTGCAGCCTGATCCTTTCTAGTGAGGTAGACATATGTTTCTGCTGCTTGAGGGACACTCTGCGTGGTTTGACAGAGGTGTATGCTGTACACTGTATTCAGTCCGACCAAATTTGGATCCACCCAAGAACCATCAGCAGCATTATTATGTAAGGAGAATAAAGCATTTGTAAAGTCTGCCAAATATGCTTTCCTTAAAGCTCAAATTACAGAATCAAACCCTGATTCAACAGCTATGCAGATGGCACGTGTGGGTAGTACATGTTTTTTTCTTACTAGTTTCTTTGCGTATCATCTCTCTGTAGACTTTCTTTTACCTCAGTAGCCTTCTCAGCTTTGTCTCTGTTTTTCGACAGTGTATTTAAAGGATTAAATTTAATTGAAATAATAGATAATCTGAGAACTTGTTTTAAACTATAACTTACTATAACCTAGTAAAGTTTACATGTGTGAAAATCAAGTGGAAGTGTGTTTTGAAAATATGCTTACATATTTAAATTACTGAAAAATGTTAATAGATTTCAGTGGAGTCATATGACATGTAATTGATCAATTCATGATGAGGATCGGTGGAGCCAAAAACCCATATCCACTGGGCATCATATGGTGCTGTAAGAGGAAAGATAATGTTTGGAGGTTGTTTGGAAGGAGAGAAGTGCAAGGATACCAGAGAGATTGATCCTATACACTGAGGGATCATTACAGGAGAAGGTAGAGAGAACAACTCACAGAATTTCACTTTCCTACCCTGCGTCTGAAAACTTGAACTCAGTTTAGTACTACATAGCCTCTAC
>WHYT01017223.1:104934-261497 GCA_009806455.1 Tetrax tetrax | reverse complement strand
GAACAGCCTCTCCCCATCTTTCCTGTAGGCCCCCTTGAGGTACTGGAAGACCGCTATCAGGTCTCCCTGGAGCCTCCTCTTCTCCAGGCTGAACAGCCCCAACTCTCTCAGCCTGTCCTCACAGGAAAGGTGCTCCAGCCCTTTGATCATCTTTGTGGCCCTCCTCTGGACCCTCTCCAACTGGTCCATGTCCTTCTTATGTTGGGGGCTCCAGAAGTGGACACAGTACTCCAGGTGGGGTCTCACCAGGGCAGAGTAGAGGGGCAGAATCACCTCCCTCAACCCGCTGGCCACGCTCCTCTTGATGCAGCCCAGAATGCGGTTGGCTGCAAGTGCACATTGCCCGCTCATGTTGAGCTTCTTGTCCACCAGTACCCCCAAGTTCTTCTCCTCAGGGCTGCTCTCAATCCATTCTCTGCCCAGCCTGTACTTGGAAAATTGAAAAGCCTAGATTGTTCTCTTAAAAATATTGCAGCCTGATCCTTTCTAGTGAGGTAGACATATGTTTCTGCTGCTTGAGGGACACTCTGCGTGGTTTGACAGAGGTGTACGCTGTACACTGTATTCACTCCGACCAAATTTGGATCCACCCAAGAACCATCAGCAGCATTATTATGTAAGGAGAATAAAGCATTTGTAAAGTCTGCCAAATATGCTTTCCTTAAAGCTCAAATTACAGAAGAAATCTCCCCAAACCCTGATTCAACAGCTATGCAGATGGCACGTGTGGGTAGCACATGTTTTTTCTTACTAGTTTCTTTGCGTATCATCTCTCTGTAGACTTTCTTTTACCTCAGTAGCCTTCTCAGCTTTGTCTCTGTTTTTCGACAGTGTATTTAAAGGATTAAATTTAATTGAAATAATAGATTATCTGAGAACTTGTTTTAAACTATAACTTACTATAACCTAGTAAAGTTTACATGTGTGAAAATGAAGTGGAAGTGTGTTTTGAAAATATGCTTACATATTTAAATTACTGAAAAATGTTAATAGATTTCAGTGGAGTCATATGATAGGTAATTGATCAATTCATGATGAGGATCGGTGGAGCCAAAAACCCATATCCACTGGGCATCATATGGTGCTGTAAGAGGAAAGATAATGTTTGGAGGTTGTTTGGAAGGAGAGAAGTGCAAGGATACAAGAGAGATTGATCCTATACACTGAGGGATCATTACAGGAGAAGGTAGAGAGAACAACTCACAGAATTTCACTTTCCTACCCTGCGTCTGAAAACTTGAACTCAGTTTAGTACTACATAGCCTCTACAGTGGCACCCAGTGCAAGGGGATTGCTCAGAAGGTTGGCGAGGAGTCAAGGACATGGCTCAGCATGCACTATCTTATCCCAGTTCATGAAGTGAACATCCTGCCAATGCTGACGATCATCAGGTCATGGTGACCCTAGCCTCTATTTATTGCAATGGTGTATTGTTTGTTGTGTAACCATGTGGGTATGATATATGTAATCCGTTAAAAAGAAAAATATGTTTAAGTCGAGGCAGGGATGTCCCTGAGCTGAGCTCCAGCTGGACACCTGGCCCAGCAGTCGACTTTTTCCCTGCAACACTCTATGTGGTTGAAGTGTGGATATATGATCAATAAACTAACAAGTATCTAGCCCCGTTGTGGTCCCACATTTCACCTGACAATATTGAACTGCACAATTGTTTCTGAGAATCTTTTTGCCCACACCCAGCATTATCAGAATACAGTATTCTTGACATTTTTTCCCCATTTCTTCAATGACCGGAGAAAACATAACAACCTCTGTGATGGTGAGTGAGTGATGGGAGCTAAGGTTGTTCCCAAAGGGAACTGCCAGGCTGGAAAAGCATAAGGGATGACTAGATGAGCTACAGTAAAATAAGCAGAGTAATCCAATTATAGTACTATTTTCAGAATACATTTTTAAACATTTTTAACAATGCCACTGGAAAATGAAAGTGATAAGAAAAATCCAGGGAGGTTAGAGTGACTTACATGCAATTAGTACTTCATTTGATGAATGTAGCTGTTTTCTGTTCATGGAATAGCTCTGTGAAGTCTGTGATTTCCTATAATGCATTTGTTGTTCAGAGTTATTTGACAAAGCGTTACTTCAATATTTCTCATTAAATCAAACTTTCTCTGAGTTTTTTTATTTTAGTACTTGTTTCTGGAGTCCTGTTTGTTATGTGTGAAAGGTAAATTATGCTGTATTGCATTATCCTCTGATTGGACAGCTGATGCAGGCAAGACTTTCTTCCATGCTCATAATGTTTTTTTTCTCTAAATCTCCTCCTTTTCAGGCAATTTAAATACGATTGCATAAGTATCTATACAGTTTACACTGTACAGAAATTGAATTGAAATAAATTTTAAAACATTTTGTAATAGTAGCAGGTTTAACCCTGGTCCAACAAATCTCCTAAACTTCACTCTGTGTAATAGGAAATGCAATCTGGGACATAAAGGAGAATAAAGATGTGAGACAGATCATCATAATCTCCCATAAACATCTCACCAGATAACTCCTGTGCTCTATTGCTGCAGCTCAGCCAGAGAGACAATGTTAGTACAGTGGAGTTATTTTTGCACGAGGAAACAACTTTTCAGCAAAATCCAAATTTTCCCCATATATGCTTTTGATTGTTACAGAAAGTTCCTTTTCTTTTAAGAAACTGGAAACATGAGATTGACAATTGGACTTGATGATCCTGAAGATCTTTTCCAACATTAAAGATTCTATGATTTTATGATTCCATGACATGAGTCTGCATTTTTGTTAAAGGTGGCATCTTGCCATGGAAGGAAAATGGCGGCATATACATGGTGGTAGGGGAAGCCACAAATGGACTCCTTAGGGCCTTCCTTATGTAGACTACAGGAAAGAAGAGGTGCAGCTTTCAGAGCTGCAAAGCAGCTATATAAACTCTCTTCATTTCAAACTAGTGTTGAGACCAAATGGCCTAATTGTCTAAGGCCAAATTCACAGCTGAAAGATGTCTGCTGATGCAGCTCTGCTACCAAGGCCTGTTGGTGGTAGTGTCGTTAAGACCTGAGAAAATTGGTTTGGCCACCATAGACAGTTCTGACTCCCTGATTGAAATCAACCAACAAAATTAAATGTTTAAGAAAAAAACATTCGTATGCTTTTTGCACCAGAGATTCTACTGAAAAAATATTATTGAAATGAAAATTTCATCTCTAAACTACAGTGTTGTAACACTGGAAGACTTGTATGATAGACTATGACCTTTGAGAAATCAGCAGTGAAGTTTTATAAAATTTAATGGTGAAGCCTTTTTAAAGCATACGTTTCAATCTAGATAGGAGTTTTCCAAGACCTTGCCTTTTGTTGAACAACATACTTGCCAACTGAATAACACGGTACCAAGCCCAGGACAGTAAACCCTGCTGAGAGGTAAGATATATTGGATCAGGTTTGCAGTTGTTCCAGTGTGGTTGCATCCCTCTTAATTCACTTCTATCATGGACAGAGCAAGCTCACATTTGCCTAGAAAGTATTATGTGGACACAAAGTAAGATGCAGCTGCAACAATACAATTTTTAAAAAATGTAATAGCAGTAGAAATGCTCCCAGGGAAATGCTGGGGTAGAAGGCATGTTTGAAAACAATAGCAGATGGGAGGATAATGCGACCACTTTAGAACCCCTGTAATGTTTAGTGGTCTACAAGGAAATAATTTGACTTTAAAAAAATCAAATGTCAGCGGATTTTTTTCCAACTCGCCACATCCACTGACCTTTGCATTGACTGTACTCTGTGAGCCTTTGAGATGGAGCACATGCAGCCTGTGGAGTCCCATGTCATGTCAGTCATCATTCTCTGCTTGACATTTCTTGTGTTCCTAAGTCAGTATGTTCCAGATTAATGAGGCATTTGTTCTCAATCAAGAAGCTATTTAAGAATGCACTTTTAATTGTAATGGGTTGTATATGATTAATTATTTCTACATGGCCTGCTCATATTTTTGGCTAGTTCAAAGCAGATATTTTTTTTTCCACTGGGTATTGCCCAAATCTTTTCAATGTTCATACTAGTTATCACCCAATAATTTATGGAAGTGAATTGTCTTCGTGAGGGGTTGTGAACTTCTTTGAGAAATTTGCCTGGAGCTCTTTGCTGTAATGACCTTCAACGTTCTTTGTCTGGAAAAGGAGTAATAGGGCTAACACATACGTTGGTTGCAAAAGCTGTGTGTTTAAGTTAATTTGTGGGATTTTTTTTAAAACTCCATTGTTTTAGGACTACTCATCTCATAGTTGGTTCTGATGAGAGTATGTAGCCATTTTACTATTGTTCTGTGCTCATCCTTCTGTTTTAATTGGGGTCTACTCTCTTAACTCAGCTATGTCTTTAGAAGAAACTGTGTTTTTATGGCCAGTACATTCCAAACTTGTTGTTTGGAAGTACCAAAGTTGTTCCCTGCCATGTGTGCTCCCTGAATGGGGGAAAAGGGTCGTGCCATGTGTTTTCATTTGCAAAGTTTGCCTCAGACTTTTCACACCCTGAGGAATTTCTGCTTGTGGCTGTTATTGGAAGGACAAAAGGCTCAGTACTTTAGGGCTCTGGGTCTTCAGGGATTATTTGAAAACTCTGGTTTTATGACCTTTTGTTTCTTTTGGTTGCATGGAACATAATTTTGGCAAGTGTAACAATGGACCTAATGGCGGCCAGCACACCAGACTCTGAGCTCAGAAGACAGTTTGTATTCACAAGGGAAGAAGACATTTTCTCTCCTCTGAATTAGTCAATAATTAAATTAACATTAACTTAATCCTACCCTTCCTGTAAGAGCTGTTGTATGTGACTACAGAGATTGCAAATGAATCACCTGTGGAAAGATTCTGGTGCAGAGGAGGCTCTTTCCCTTTTCACATCACCTTTGTCTGCAGCTGTTAGATAAATAATCTGATCACCCACTCACAAGATACATTATCCTTTTATTAAGTTGGTCCAGTCTAGTAAAACAATAGCCATAAAATGCTACAATGAAAGAATAATAAGAACTCAGAGTGCTTGTAGTGCTGTAGATAGCAGTCTGCTACTCACTGCCTTGTGATGGATTTTTTACAAGTTTCATGTGAAATGTACTGTGGGCAGCTAGTATCTAGCTATTTTTCTTGGCTGTTTCTATTTTAAATGAGCAGGGGCAATATTATGAGGAAAGATTCATTTGTTCAAAGAGACCCACTAGGTCTAAGCTTAGGGGCTATAGCATCAGATTATGTGTGCTATCTGTGGGTGGCTTTGTGTAGCATATGGTGATTGAATCTATGTTCTCTCCTTCTCATATAGGATATGTCATGAGGAGCAGCTCTTCCAGAAGAGCTTTCTCTGTAGGAAAGACATTCAAATTACTTTGATTTTTTCCTCGTATCTATCATGAGTATGTTCCTGCAGGGCAAAGGACAGAGCTTTGTCAGTTAGGTTTACAGCAAAAGGGCACAAGTGGTACAGAATGACTTAGCAGAGAATTAAAAGGAGGACTTGCAAACGAAACAAACCATAGAGTCGTGACAAAGTGCAGGGATGATGAAAACAGCCAATAACCACCCCTCACCCCCGACTAAGTATGGCATGTCATTCAGGGCTCTTCTCACAAGTGCCAGTGACTCATTTTGGTGAAATTTCAAAGGTTAGCCCCCTTCCCCACTCCTCAGTGGGAGGTCATCACCCTTGATGCAGAGACAACAGATCTGAATGTGTGAGATTGCATATAAGCTACCACAGCTCATGACTAATTTGTTTTAATTTAAATTGCTGCATAGTATATTAATACACAGATCAGTAGAATGAGAAAACAGGAGAGTAGAAACACTCGACTGTTTTGCCAGCCAGGAAAAGCAGGTGGGAAGCACTATCCTCTACTCTTCCTAGTACAGCATGATGATGCTTGTGGGTCAGAGCTCTTGTTCTAGAAAGCACTTCTCCTATCCTGTGGTCAGAGGCTGAATTTTGCACTCCAAAGTGCTTTTGTATAGATACATGCAAGTGAAGGGGGTGAGATGATGGCAGAGATGAGTAAAGTACTGGTTTTGAACTCTGGCTACAATTGCACTATTAAAAAACTCAACAACCTAGCTTCAAGACAGTATACTATGTGTTAGCAATTTTGCCCCTGAAGTTTGTTTTACTGCAAAGGAGAATAACATCTTAATTTTTTAGCCTGAAGGTTAAGACACATCAGAAGCCTGTTTGAGTTGGCCTCTAGAAAGACAGAGCTGAGATATGGAACAACTGTAGTTAAAGGCAAAAGGGCATATGTGGAGACTGATAGAGAAGCAAAAGCGAAATCATTGTTCACTTCAAGTTCATGTCACACTGAAGCTGAAAAAGTACACTCCATTTAAAATGATAATTTATGGAAGTCTGATTGCCAGGTATTCAATTTGGTCCTGGAATCACTTGAACTCAGACTATATTTGCGAAACAGTGATGCTTTGCACAAATATTGTCAGTGTCAGCTGTATTGAACAGTCTGCTCTTTTTTTTGGTATTAAGCATAATTATAATTAGTTGAGCGAAATGACAATTATATCCAAAAGGGACCTCTTCCAAGAAAAAATTATGCTATGCTACCTATTGCAAGTTTCATAAATGGTTTCATAATCAGATTCAGTCATCCTTTCTTCTATCTGGATGGCCTGTAACCTACAGAATCTGCTGTTAATTTGTGAGTTTGGAGGTTGAACTGAGCTTGCTGAGAAGGTCATGCAGAGTTAGTGCCAAGCACCCTCTTCGGAGAGACTGATGTAAGTACGGCCGGGCTGGCCCAACTTGACCCTCTTATAAGGTCACCGTCATTAGCTGAACCCTGGGACCACTGGACCTAGAAAATTAGTTCTGCTAAAATAGGAAAACTTTCCTACTGAACTGAACTTGAAACAGCTCAAATGTTGGAGTCAATTGCCGATCACATAAAGGAGAGAGAAAATGTTTCTTGGAATATTCAAGGAAAACTTATCTTTGCTGTAGTCTTCATCTGACAGTGTAAAAAAGTGACCAAAATTATAAAGGAGACATGCTTGTAGAAATACTTGAATGATAGGTTAAATGGAATAACAGGTCATGGAAAGTCTGTAGGAGAACTAAATTCTAAATTAGGGCAAGCTTCCTTATAGTGAAGATTTGCAGGTCCATTGTGAAGTGCATATTATTTTATAGATGCATTAGTGAATGTTGTTCCATGAGAAAGGCTTGGAAATGCAAAGTGTGGGTTATATCCCAGCGAAAGAAATTCTGGAGCTGAGTTAGATTTAAAACTTAAGTTCTCAAAACTAAATCATCCTCCAAAGCATAGGTTGCGTGGAGCAGAATGAGGAAAAAAAATCTTCAGTTATGTTTTGAGAGTGAGATGGTCAGATCTAAAGCATGCTGAAGTGAGAGCTTATATTGATTTCGCTGAGGTTTTTACCAAAGAACAGAGTCGCAAGTATCAGTCAGAGCAATGCTTTCAGGAGCACTGTAACAGATTTTTGCTTGTGGATGCGGCAAGACTGAAACGCTGAGCTTCAACTTATTTATAAATGAAGAAGGACTGAACTGTTCTGGGAATATTTGAACATTAATAAGCTGATCTTTAATAAAAAGACCACTCACACTATGGCAATCCAGAACTCACATTATGAGAAATTCCCTAAGGACAACCCAAATTAAAACTTGTTGGTTTTTAAGACTACAATTATCCCAAATTCATGTGTAGCAATCTATTATCTTCCAAGCCAAGGGCATTTCCTATTTCAGTTTCATAAATGCTTGTCCTGGCCATTAGACGAGGGACAAATGCTATACCAAAAGTAACATTTTTGTTGATTTTTCCTCTTTTTAGAAACCTTCTGACCCACACTAATTAGTATCAGTCTCTTTGCACCTATTGAATACCTCTCAGGTAACTCCCATAGCACAAATCTGAGCTGTGTTATATAAAAACAGATACATTTTAGATTAACTGTTTTGTATATTTTCCAGCAGCATAGTTGCTAAAAGGTCAGCATGGGGATCTTACTCTTTAGAGAATGAAGATAATGAAAACACCTATACTTGACACATTTACCATTGACAAAACTGGGGAACCTGAGCTCGTGTGAAATAAACTGTGCAAAAAGTCCTGGTGGAGAAACATCTGCTGTAAATGTTTCAGCAGGGAAAAGATATTGTCTGGCTGAAAAATGTAGGTCTAATTCACAAATGCAGCATGTTGCTGTTTAACAGATATACGTGGCCTTAGGGACCCATGTGGCTCCATTACCCGTCCAAAGTTCAAAATAAAGATAAAAATAAGTTTTGACAGTCACTTCTGAGGAAAGTGATAACAGATCAAAGGACTTTCTTTTATTGCGATATTTTCATCATTATGGAAAAGAATCACTTTGGACTTTAGCTGCTGTTTGAAATCTTTACCTTTTAATAAGTGAACTCTGTAAATGTAGCTCAGAGAACAAAGGTTTCTCTTTTACAGTTAAACTTTTAACCCTTGAGGTTGAATTGGTGGAGACCAGAGGGAAAATCCACTGTGTTTTCACTGAACTTTTTACCCTCTGAAAAAAACTGAACAAGTTTAAAGTTCATACACTGAGCAAGAGGTCTCTACTGGGGATTTCTGGTATTATTAACTTCCTGACCTCAGATAATTAAAAGGGAAGAGCGGAGGCAGTGCAGACTTTGACTCAACTTTGAACTTTTAACCTCTTGAGGAACGTTTTTGGTGTGCAAGTGGTACACATAGTAAACTCTCTTATTAACTTTCTTTAACCCACGGACACAAAAAAAAGTCAGCAGGCTGAAATTATCCTTTATCCTTTATGTCATATTTCTATTTGTGTAGCAGTTAAAACTCAAGGGGGATATTGTTTGGATACAAAAAGTGACAGAAACAACTATTTTCCAGGAACTGGCAAGTACAGTAGGCAAACAAAAAGCAAAAGCAGCCATGAATCTGTTTGACACTGCAGCAGGGTTTGTAATTCAGGCTACGTTGGGTTTTACCTTCAGAACATACACCAATATTTTAGTGTTGCCCCTTAGCAAAATTTTCCTCACAGAGCAGAGGTATTTTATCTCTTTATTCAACTGGGCTTTACTTCCTCAAGCATTAAACATGGTGATACTCAGCAGCCCGGGAGATTATGGATTTATTGACTAAGAAATAATCAAACAAGTAGCATTGTGAATTCTCTATTTGAGTACATAAATTGTACTTTCCCATGGCTAGAACATAAATGAAAGGGAAAAAAAAAATCTTTGCTTCTTGTCTCAGCAAGATGAAGATTATCTGTGGTCTGTTGCTTGTTTGGGATACTATTTAATATGAACTACTCTGAGGAACGATGTGGGAAGCAGTAAAAGCTTCTTTTAAACCTCCTAGCATTGGTGTTATTGGGGTGTAAAATAGACTGCTTGTGATTCATGTAGTCAGAGATAAAAGAACTGAAAAAAAAAAAAGAATGGTGAATGAAAATATTTCCTGTAAGAGAAAGCAGTAAGCTTCTGGGGCAAAATGTCAAGAATTGGTATTCTCTCATTTTTTTTCATCATAAGAAAAGGAAGAACACAAGTGAGTTTGTGTCTTATGGTTCCCTAAATGTTTATTTGGGGTCGTGGAGTTGCAAATCATAGCAATTGTTCATCTTCTCCACTAGGAACTCAACAGTGTTCAGTGTAAATTGTAACTTTTATTTCCGTTTTCTTTAGATGCAGAAACACAATCAGAAAAAAACTGCAAAATGTCTTTTGGAAGCAGATGTGCTAGAGCACCAGTTTTTCTACTGGTTAAAAATATTGGCTACATTACCAGATAATGCGATGCAATTCAAATAGATCTGTAGAGTGAAACAGTGTGGTAGGACCCAATATTCATGCTGTATGCCTCTGGAGGGTATATTTCAGACTAGCTCTGGTCTGATGCCATGAGCCAAACACCCATAGTGGCAGGAGCACATTATGAGTATGCCTAAGGTTTATTTTCTGGTCTGTTTTTAACCTTGAAGAATCTATTTCGTGTGCTCTGTGACTGCCCAACAGTGCAAATCAGAGGGCAAGAAGTGGAGGTGGTGAAGGTATGCACTTCCAGAGCGCCCTCCTGTTCTGGACTGAAATGCCAATGTAGATGCACCTGGTTGAAATAGGGAGCAGGAGTTGGCCTCTGTGACCAGATCACCTACCACATTGAAAGCATCCTCATGGTTTGTAATTGGTGAGACGGGCACAGACTTACCTTTACAGCTGTGTGGGTGTGAGCATGTGTGCACTGGGCTATGCCTAGAGCAAGGTTGGAGGAACTGGCATCCTTGGGAAACCTGCAGTAGGATCCAGTAGCTGGGAAAGAACCATCCCATAGCCCTCCTTCCACAGTGCTTCTATAAGGCTCAGTGTGCAAACAGAATAATAAAAGGCCATTCAGAATTAATATTTCACCAGCTGGGGGCATCGTCTGTGCCCCTTAGGAGTTTTCACAGCAACTCCACTGAGATGTGTGGAGCCCAAAACTGTAAGAAGAGAGATGCTGAATGACCATGTGGGCCCAGTATGCTGCTCTTAAGCCTCCACAGAGGTATCCGTTATTTCATGCTTGGAGTAGGACTATCACAACAATTCTGAATTAGATATGCTGTACTGAATCTGAAGGAATTGTCGCCCTGTACCTATGAAGTACTGACTCAGAAAAGACCTAAGGCTACTGTTTATATGTTGGAAATTATGTGAACTTAGGAGTAGACACTGCAATTAGTCAAAAAACATAGCAGAGGAAAGAACACTTGAGTTGCTATATATAAGAAAATTAATAAAATTTATTTTCCTTAAACATAAATTTAAACATGAATTTTCTTATGTGAGGCCTTCAACTGAGCAGTGGGTCTTGTTGAGCCTTGGCCAGCCAAGTGCTTTCCTCCTGTCGGGGGACATGGCCTACTCTTCAGGGCGCAGAGAGAGAGAAGGGGGGATATGCTTATGAAAGCCAGCTTCCTTCTCCTCCACCTTTGGAGCAGGATGAATCCTTTCATTGTGTCCTGGCCTTGGAGGGGAGGACAAAAACCATGGTGAAGTCTCATGCTCAGGCTCAGCTGGTTCACCGCCTGACACACCAGTGGCACCCAGCAATCTGGAGGCTGGGCAGAGTTTCCCCTGCTCCCTTCACAACTTTTAACTCTGAAGATTTCCCAGATTTTCAGCTGCAAAGTAGGAAGCTTCACAGTCTGGTCATGAGTCCAAAGTGGGCGGCTTTTCATGTGAATGACAAAAAGCCCTCTTGGAATAAAGGCCTAAGTCCTCCAGACAAGCTTGAATTCCTGCTGCAAAGTACAGAATTAGTAAGAGCATCTTTACTAGCAGGTTAGAGAGATTTCATTTTTTTTCAGGATAGACACAACAGTGCATTTTTTCCCTGATCCAGATCACTGAAGTGTCTGAACTGTTTTAGTGCAGAGCTTTTCCAAAAAGCATTCGGCTTGTGGTATATAGTTGGCACAGAAAATTTCAGCTGGAGCTAGACAGGAGAAGTTTGGCAAAGATACAGGCAATTGATAGCAGGGTGTATATCAAAACAAGCATTGGGAAACCTTGTTACCAGCCCCTCCTGCGATCTCGCAGTTCATACACAGAGAGAGAATATGTAAAGTCAGCATGAGTGTGTATGCATGTGAGTGTGTAGATGGATGAAAGCGTCAATGAGCATGTGAGAGTGTGTGCTGCAGAGCTACTCATGTGAGAAACTAAGTACCAGAGCCTGTCCCTAGGTGTGGATTAAGGCAGGCAATTAGACACATGCTTAGACACCAGGGGTGCTTTCCTCTCTCAGACCTTTTGCAAACTCATCTGTCCTTGTGCACCACTTCGCCTGTGGAAGCGCTGAACTTCTGCTTTCCCTTAGATTTCAGCATTGGTGAACTGGCACTGGCTCTTCTCTGTGGCAAGACCCTCGGCTCTGCTGATCTGCATCTGCTGTCCCTCAGAGCAAAGAGCAGTCTCATCTGTTTTGGCAGGTTAAGCATGGAGAATATGTTCAGCTTGTACTGGAGATGGAGATGCAAGCAGGAAAAACTAGTAAGAGATACTTAGCACTTATATGGGGCTCTTCAGGAAGTTTAGTTAATCCTCACAGTAACTATATGATACAGGAAAATATTGTTGGGACAAAACTGCACTGTATTTTTTCCTGGATGGAGCATACAGATGTTACAGAAACAGATAAAATATAAACCAAAAACTTGTTAACATCTGTATATAGATGGAGACCAGAAGTTAACTGGTTTACCTGGACTTCAGGATAAAACTATGTCAGGATAAGGTTTAGAAATTCAAAGCCTTGTTCTCAGTCCTACACCCGGGCCATATGTCATTGCCTTTCTCCCATGATCAATGTAGGTAACTTGTCTTTTCACTGCTTTCTGTGTGGGCGTGTGATGGACAGAGTTTATGAAAATTGGAAAGCAAAATTCTCACCTGGCCCTGCACATTGAAACAAGAAAACTGGAATCCTGGTAAATGTCACATCCCACACACTCTGCCCTTGAGTCCTTCAAAGCCAAATGATCAAGGCTGAAATATATTGAATGGAAGGAAGGAAGAGGAATTAAAAACCTGCTCCACCTTGCAAAGGGATACTTGCAGCATAAATTCTGGTCAAGGTGAGGGACAGCAAGGAGATATAATTGAATTACAAGCTCTGCTTGGGCGTTTAGCGGGGATAGCAACTACTTAATAGAGTAAAAGGCCAAACCTAGCTCTAAAAAGGCGCAGTTAGTTAGGGTAATACTAACAGTGGTAAAAACTGGCAGAGAACACATCCATCCTTTCATCGTGTGGTTCTGCCCTGCCCGCAGCTGCTGTTGGCAGGTCCAAGCACAATTGCGAGTGTCCTACCAATGACTTGGGAGTCAAATGCCACATTTTTAGGCGGAAGTAGATAAAACTTTCTCCTGCAGCATTTTTTTTTTTTTGCTGATCAGCCATTTCACTGCTTCACTCCTCACACCAAGTGGATCATGTGGCCTTGGGAAGACCCTGATCTAAAGTGACAGACAGGAGAAGCAGTTGCAAGAAGGAGCACAAGGAGAAAGCTCTGCCAACAAAAAAGGGCACATCCAGGAAGTGATGCCCTGACAGCCTGAAATCAGGCTCCTCTGAAGGTGTATGTTCATGCTCTCCTTGTATTTCTCAAAGGCAATCTGGAAAAATCTCACCTTGGTCTTATTTTTTCTCCTCAGCCGTTGCCCTCTTAGATTATACCTGAGCCTAATAACATGCAAAGATTAGTCTGTAGTGACTGCTACTTATGCCAGGTTAGTTGATGGATGTGTGTGTCTGGTTTTCATTATTACTTTATGACTTTGCAGAGAAGACATCTGAGTGTCCACAGGGATGAAGATGACATGATCCCTGCTGAAAAGTGCTTGCAATCAAATTTCAGACTTGATAGTGAAGGACATCATGACAAAATGCTGGATAGATATAGGCTGAGCAGGAGTTTTATTAGCAGAACAGACTACATGCTCATCAAAGCCTTCTTTCTTTATGGTGAGTTAGAAAAAGTTTTTTGTATTTTTTGTTTGGTTTTGGGTTTTTTTTGTTTGGTTGGTTTTTGTTTGTTTGTTTTTTCACTATAGGTAAGTCTGTGGAGCTGATCCATTGCTACAGGTGTAAAGAAAAAATGTCTCTGAAGTTTGTGAAGTAGCCAAGCAGATACTGGTGAGCAAATAAAAGGAAATTTAAATTTAAGATTGAAGCGTGTCCTTTAAAGCTGCACTTTTCATAAACCAGCACCATGGTAGTAGACAGCTACTCTCCTGTTTGCATTTTTTTGTGTCATGGCTGTACCTCCAACAGTTTAACAAAAGATCATCCCAATCAGGTTAACAATTACATTTCAGACTTTGTAGGCTAAGCTGGTTACTGAAATCTTCCTCCCTTGGATGGTATTTTCTTGTCAGGAAGGGAGACCATATTACTCTCCACTGGATAACTTACAGAACTATAAAAAAGGAGTGACACATTAATAGTCTTTCTCATCTTCATGGCCAAATTGCTTATTGGTTGCTTAATTTTTTTACTCTCAGTAATGGAAATTCTTACACAGAATGAAGATCGAAATGTGTTCTTGTCTCATGTCTTGTGCCTAAACAAAGCCAGATAATAAAATATATTACTCCTTATGTTCTTGGTGAAGAGCTGTGAGGCAAAAAACCACATAACTTGTCTTTATTTTAGAAGAATATACTACTGATCAGATTTTTGGTTTTATAAAATTTTATTTCACAGCCTCATCAACACAAAAAATATATCTGATATTTAAGGCATAAGTGCATAGCCTAATTCATCTGAAAAAATATTTGCCTTAGACACATTTCAGTCTGTCCACTGAGATAACAAAGTATTTTTCTCTGATATGTAAGTGATGCCTTACATGTTATTTTATTATTATTTATCCTAAAAACCTTTCGGTGTGCCTTATACAATATTGCATAAATAAGAGATCTTTAGTATTCCTAGTGTCAAGTATTAGAAAGAGGAACTAAAAATATTATATAAAAAGTAATGTTAACAAATAGCTGATATTTTCAAGGGTTTTGTGTGGTATCAGGAGTACAGGATGATACTTTGGAAGTAGCTCAGAAACTTGTGTTGATTTAAATCCTCAAAATCTCGAATCCTACCTTACTGGCGACAGGACACCGTACTAAAGGAGTAATGGTTTGTACGTGTGGGATTTTGAATGTTTGTTACTTATTCTCAAGGCTTCATTTTTTTCATAAGCCACAAAAGTCAAATCAAAACATGAAACAGTGGTCTTTGACCATAGAATCATAGAATCATAGAATGGTTAGAGTTGGAAGGGACCTTCAAAGGTCACCTAGTCCAACCCCCCTGCAAGGAGCAGGGAAATCCCCGACTAGATCAGGTTGCTCAGAGCCTCATCCAGCCTGGCCTTGAATGTTTCCAGGGATGGGCATCCACCACCTCTCTGGGCAGCCTGTTCCAGTGTTCTACAACTCGCATTGTAGAAAAATTTTTTCCTAACATCCAATCTAAATCTACCTCCCTCTAATTTAAAACCATTACCCCTCATCCTATCACAACAGGCCCTACTGAACAGCCTCTCCCCATCTTTCCTGTAGGCCCCCTTGAGGTACTGGAAGACCGCTGTCAGGTCTCCCTGGAGCCTCCTCTTCTCCAGGCTGAACAGCCCCAACTCTCTCAGCCTGTCCTCACAGGAAAGGTGCTCCAGCCCTTTGATCATCTTTGTGGCCCTCCTCTGGACCCTCTCCAACTGGTCCATGTCCTTCTTATGTTGGGGACTCCAGAGCTGGACACAGTACTCCAGGTGGGGTCTCACCAGGGCAGAGTAGAGGGGGAGAATCACCTCCCTCAACCCGCTGGCCACGCTCCTCTTGATGCAGCCCAGGATGCGGTTGGCCTTCTGGGCCACAAGGGCACATTGCCTCTCGTCCACCATCACTCCCACCATGGTGAAGATACCATAAAATCAGTGGTCACAGGTAGAGAAGAAAAGATTTATATCCATTCCACGCTATTGAAAAATTGCTGCTCGTAGCTCAGAAATTTACACTTCATCTTATAAAGGACTTTTATTATATTCTAGAAATGTATCGTTAAAAAGAAGTAATGTTTGTCCAGCATCACATACTGTCCAAGAGTAAGTCAGACAAGAAGCAAATAAAAGAATTGGTGAGTTTCCTAACTTCTCACTATTTAAGGAAATCAAAGTAAATTGTAGTAAACATTTCAACAAAATAAAAAAGTGGAGCTAAGAGTCTGACTCAGTGAAAGAACATCAGGCTTGAATTCTGGCTGTACCCCAGCTTTCCCTCCCAAGAAATGCAGATTTACTCTCCTTTTAAAGCACATTACCACCTAAGCAAAAAAAAACCCCTCATCTTTGCTAGTCACAGTTGTAAATTTTACTTGCTTGCTTTATTAGCTGATACACACTAGATTTAACAAAATGCATGTATATTGTGCCTCAAGATGTTCTTGTTTATAAGTACCCTGTTCCCTGAGGAAGAGCAATTTTAATGCCGTAAGAAACTTCACGTTTTTTTTCTAACACTGATATACCTAATGCAAACAGTCCTCCCCAAGGAAGGTAGGGGAAAAGTCAGAATGCAGAAAGCACTGCCTGAAAACTTGGTTAGGACCACACTGAGCCTGCATTTTCTCTCTCTTGGCGATGGGCACAGCACTGTGCCCTCCTCGAGCCTACTCCTTTTAGGGTAGTAAATCCTGATCTGTAAAGTTCACGGTGGCACCGGAATGGCAGCCAGTTCCAGGAATCTGCCGCTGCTCCCTGGGTCAGCTCAATGTTGCTTTCATCAGAAGTGTCACTGCAATAGGGAGAAGTTGTTATAACGAGTTTCGGGAGGCATTGACATAATCAGGTCAGCTGGAGGTGCATAAACAAGGGACGGGGAACAAAACCCATAGAGAAATGTATATCTTTCCATCCTGCCCCTGGGAGACACAAAAAAAAAGCCTTTCCCTTTTTTTGGCTGTGAGGTGTTTTCTTCACTGCAACCTGACAGATCCAAGGACATTTTCATCCATTGCATGGATCTTAATTTTCCTTTTCTTCTTGCTGTTATTGTGGCAGGCAGATTTTTTTTTTTTTTTTTAACAGGCCGCTTAATGGCTAGGTACCTCCCATTGTGGGGATCTCCATCAGTGAGATGCAGAGAGAATGAGGTCTCTCTGGGGGCTTCAGGGCCACTGAGGAGGGCAGAAAAAGGAGCTTAAAGGAATATTGTAGGTTCCAGGAACATCTAGGGAGCTTGCACCTCTGATGATGAAAACACCACTGGGCTTTTGTGTTTTCTCCTCTTACGAGCCTATTGAAATTTTTTTCTTGACAACTGTGATCTGAAGAGAGCCGGGAAAAATACCCTGTTATGTAATTTGCATCTGGAGATGGCACATGCTAATGCAAACTTTAGTCAATCGTACAGCAGGCTGCTATTACAACTGAGGCTGAAAAATACTTTTCCAGTTTAAACAAAAAAAAAAAAAAGTGTTGAAATTACTGGAGACTTCTGTTTTCTGATGTGACATGAGTGATATCAGAAGGAGGGCTTGTAGTCCCGTCTGGAAGATGAAGTACTCTGTATTTATTGGGGATTTAGAGTACATACATGCTAATATGCATGGCAATATTTAGTGCAATCTCTAGCTATATTACTTTAAGATAACTGATTTCACAAAGAAGATAGATAGCAGATTCTGTCGTTTATGCTGTCACTGTTGCTGAGCAATTCATTTTCCTTTGGAGGGAGAGGACGGGGAATATGAAAAGGAGTCTCCCTCAGTCCCATCTCTGGTAAGCACGCAAGTTAACTGACCAAGGAAGAGGCTAGCCTTAGGAGGGAGATGGGAAACACATTTTGTTCATGAGAAGCTGAATTTTTGTGTTCTGCTGCAGCAGTGAATTGTGAGAACTCATGGACTGAGGGGACCAGTTTCAGGAGGTCCTCTTGGGAACAGCTTGAGGTGCTCTACAAAGAAGATGCAGTTTGCAGGTTAGATACTGCAACCTTCCCTTTGCAGCAGTGCAGAGCTGAAGACTGCTTTTGACATTAGTGGGCAGAGATCTGCAGGGGTTTTGGATAAGACTGATGTCCTTGTAAGTTCAGTCTCCCGCTTCTGGCAAGAGAGTGCCAGTGTGTTACTCTCTGTATTTGGATTATTACCGCGCTTTCTACCTACTTACACTTCACTTGCAATTTTGAATAAGTAGAGTCATCATCTTTTATGCCCCAAGCTTTTGGCTGGTACAGCTCTGTAGTGTTAACAGCTGCTGCTTTTTGTTGCAGAAGTGGCTACATTTTAGGAATAGGCAATGAGATCTCCGCTCTACAGTTTCTTCAACCACTTTGTGAAGCACTCCATAGATCCAGGTCTCTAAAAAGTGCTTAATAATATTGATCTTACAATAATAATAATTTGGTAAACAGATATTATGATCCATGTTTTAGTGTGTGATTTGCTACTGATTTGTTTTACAATCTGCAGAAAAAAATTTGTCTGATGAACCTCATTGAATAAAACTCCAGGTCTAGAAACTAGATTACCGTTCTGTGATTAAAATAAAAAAAAAAAAAAGCACTCTATTACTTGTATTTACATTCTTCCTGCAAATCAGGTCAACCTGCCCTTTGAGTTCTGTTTTGCACAGAATGGGCCAAACCCCTTCCCAGTGTGACTCCCTTGACTCCAGCATGGTTGCAGAAGAGATGACTGTAACTCATTAAGTCTGCAGAAGAACTCTTAAGAATAACTTTTGATTAGGGATAAAAAAAATAGTATTTGGGTGGAGTCTTATTCTTGCTGGCATGCTAGGTGATTTTTATCATTGGCACTAACTGGAACTCGAACAAACATTGTTTATTTTTTAAAAAAGTGTACATTTTATCTGCTTTCTAGCCATTTTACAAAAATAACCATAAGACTGTAAATGACAACAAAATCAGAAGATAAAATAAGTATCATATCTTAGCTATGTCTTCCTCTGTAATACTATTCTTTGCTGAAAACACAGATACAGTTCTGCTGCAAACGCAAGAAAGAAATTGGGTTAATTCAGCTTACTGCTTCCTCTCTGAGCTGGGAGCACTGGGTTTGGGTTGGCAATGAGAGGGGATGTGCTCACCTGAGGACCTCGCAGAGGAGGTGCAAAGAGAGAGCCAAGTGTGGGTACTAGTGCCAGGAGCCCCCTGGGAGAGGTGAGAAGGAGCAAAGGGGACTGGAAAGCCCTGTCTGCCTTGCACAGGTGGGACACTGAGCAGGGAACTGCTGACCTTCAGTGTGGGGAGGTGTGAGAAAGACATGGGGGAGAGGGATGGAGCTAGCTGGGAAGACAAATATGAGGAATTGGAGGCTTTCTGGAGAGTGTGGGATTGAGAAGACGGTCAGAGAAGATGCCCAGGGAAGTGATGGTGGGAATTTTTTGGTACAGAGAAGAGAAGAGATGACTGGAGTCACCCATGCCGTGTAGCAAGAAAGCTTTCAGTGGACAACTGATTTAATCCCTCTGCCCCTATACAAGAGAAACTGGCCAAGACAGTCATCTTTCTGTTGTTTCGTCTCCAATTACTTTGCCGTAGACAGGGACCTGCAGTGCCCCAGACTGTGTCTGGTGGCAAATAAATAAATCTGATTGACTAGCGCTGTGAACATTAATTCTCTGGGAGTAGCAGCAGAGTGGCATTGCCCTTTGTACATGCAAGGGACAGGAAAAAATATACTGTAGCACTTTTCTTCCTGATGTTTAGCTGAAAGTAACATTAAAGACCTCAGCTCCTCCCAACAGGTCATTAAGCCCCAGGAAATACCCTGTTCCTCTGTCGTTATTGCTTAATTATTTTCAGCTCTGTAATCTAATTTGCAGTTTGACTCGATGTTGATTCTAGCTGCCATATCATAACCTTTGCAGTCCAGGAAATGCGACTCAGGGTTGGCTGCACTGGTGTCTAAATCTTTTGGTGAAAAGGGCCTTTTTCTAAGCCTGCAGCTTCAGGAAATAACTCGTGTTCTAGAAAGCCTGAAGCCTTTAACGCTCTGGAGATTTCACTTTCTCCTACTTTCTTTTAAAAATGCTTTACAGAGTTTACAATGCAAAACCGAGTAATGAAAGGTCTTTTATTGAGTATGTGCCATTAGTCTTCAGTTTTGAAGCAGAATGTTAGAGAAATATGTCACACAGAGGAGCTGTTAACATATTCCTTTAATTTTAATTAAATATAACAGATGCTTCAGGTGTTCTAAGAAACAGGGAAACAAACTCATAGCTATGCAGGGAAGCTGTCTGAATATAGGAATTACAAATGAGATAAATTACAATTGAAACAATTTAAAGCTCGAAGTATTATTAAATACATGCTATCTAAAGCAGATAGTTTTATTTCAAACAGAAATAACAGAGTTTATGCAATACATACTACCTACTCAGTTTCCCTAGAAGTCTCCAAAAACTAACAGGAAATTAGAGCTATAGGGAGCCATCTGCTCTGAGATATGTCTCATCAAGACTCATTCTTATGTCTGGACTTGTTTGACAAAATACAGAGACCATACATGCAGTTCATAGTATGTGATATATGAGATGCTTTTGAGCTCAAAGGTTCTTCTGGATGCGTATGAGTCATGTGAGCCTGCAGGAGGGCACTGAATCTGAAATAACGCGAAAAGGGAAAGAATGTGAAGGGGTCTCTGAAGTGCAAGTCTCCAGGAAAAGCCATCAAAAAAGGCACAGAAGGAAATAATCTAGACTAGGAGATGAGAATGGGGAGAGCATATGGAAATTAGAGATCAGCAGTCCAAGGACCATGTTTTGGGTGAATATCCTTAATGAGCAGGAAGTATTGCAAGCAAGATTGTACTTTGTTTTTCCTGTAGCCTTTTTGTTTCCAACCCTTATATGCATGCCTCTGAACCTTGGCTTCAAACCAGGTTAAATAAACCTTGCCATTGTTTTGCTACAGGCCTGTCTTGTGTCAAGGTGCGCCAGGATGAAACAGAGGGCTTGAGCCTGCAGCCTGAGAGGCTCAGGGTACCAGAGGGGGGCTGGGAGTGCCTAAGCTGTGTGTCCCGAGAGACCCTGGGAGGTCCCTGCAGATGCCCTGAAGCTTGTGTTGTCACATGTCGGGTTGTGAGGCGTTCCCCATGGCTGGTGCAGGAAAAGCTATTTTTCTGCAGTGTACGAGGCTGCATGGGCCATTTCTCAGCCTACGGGAGTGGTGAGGCATCCCAATGTGGTGCTTGTGCCCTGCCTAAAAACAAAGGTCCTGTCTCACTTTAAAATCTCAGGGAAAAACAGATTTCCACACAGTGGAGATGGTCCATTCTAGGCCACTGGACTTGGCTGTGTGGGATTACTCAAAAATGCAGCATGCTGTTCAGCATTCCTTATATTAGGATGTGAATTATGAGAATGTGTAGAAGAGTTGTTCCTGCTCCTCTCTTCTCCTCCTTTGTAGCATAGCTCTGCAGAGCTCTGTGAGCCTGCAAGCGACATCAGCCCTTGTGCCAGGAGGGCTGCCGTTATCCCCACAGCAGGGGATTTCAGGGGCTAGTGTTAGTACACCGAAGTGGTGTGTGCTAACTAACCATTATAGTGAAAAATACAGTAATACTTTTGAGTAGTCTCACAGCTGTTGTTCAAATGCATGTGTGTAGAGAGGGAGAAAAGAAAAATTGCAATTAGCCTCCAAATCCTTTATATAGGAAAATGATTGCTGTGGTGTCCAGATCACCTCCTCTTTACTCCCCACCCCTGTGTCAGCAACATAGGTGAGCCCCCAATAATGTGAAATAGTCATGGCATTGCGGTTGCAAAGTCTTTCCTCCTGAGCAATACTTGACAGCTAGATCTGCCCTTCAAATAATAAAAAAAATATCTGGTAAGAGAGTTTACTGAATTAATTCAGTGTAAATGAGACTGAAATGGATGTGTAAATAAGACTCCATAGTTATATAGAAATGTTGACAATTCCAAGTCCCCTCTTGTTAGTACTAGGAGAAAATATTCTTCCAGCAGCAGCTTTATGGTCTTAGCCTGTATTCATTTTTAGACTTAAAACTTCTGAATGAAGTCATTGGAAGACTTTTGATCCATTAGTAATGCAGAATCAGATCCTCCCTCCAGGTAAAAGACATAACAAAAAGTGAGGAAACAGCAACATCCCCTTTCTTCATCATACAGCATGGTGACACTTTTAGAATCATAGAATCATAGAACGGTTAAAGTTGGAAGGCACCTTCAAAGGTCATCTAGTCCAACCCCCCTGCAAGGAGCAGGGATACCTCCAACTAGATCAGGTTGCTCAGAGCCTCATCCAGCCTGGCCTTGAACGTTTCCAGGGATGGGGCATCCACCACCTCTCTTTTTTTTAGTCTTCACATCTTCAAGTATCCTGCATGCCTGCTTGGAAGTGTACCACTACTCAAGTGTACTCTGCCACCGTGCCATGTTACCTTTCTGTTGCTTACCAGAGCTTAGAAGAAGGGCTGAAAAGAGAAGGTATCCAAATGACAGATAGAAGAAGGGAACAATGCTGATGTAATTGGAGTAGACAAAGGATGTTCACTTTGTGACACATTTTGAGAAACACCCAGGAACATTTGTTATGCCAAAGCGGGTTCATGGTTCAGTGGAAATGCCATCTTCTGATGGGGAAGTAAGCAGAAGAGGCAGCACTCTGATCAGACAAGGGAACTAAAATAGTTCAGGGTTCCAGAGCGCAGAGTTGTATACAAGTTTTGATATTTTATTGTGATAATAGTCCTGCTAAGCGTGCATAGCATTTTCCTTTAGTGGCTGTTCCACTGAGGACTGACTGCATGCTACTGCTGTTTGCTAATGGAGGGGTCTTTTTAACTCAGTTCATAAGCAGCAGTGTTCAGATGATCTACCTCTTTAATTGTCTGGATTGAAACCCTGGGAGAAAAAGTATGTTTGCTCTTGGTGCTCTGAGCAGCTGAACCTGCTATGGGATGTATGTTCCCAGGGAGGTTTGCTGGAGAGGGAGCATCCACTGAGCTCTCTTCAGAGGAATAGAAACATTTTCCCATGCAACAGCAGGGCTGCACAGGGTTTGCACTACTCAGAAAATCACCAGGTAACTGAAATCCAGACTGAAATCATGACCTGCCTGCAAGGATAGCATGGGTGGAAGAGAGAGTGCTTGGTAAGCCTTTCTAATACCCTTCTCAGTGGCTGAAATTGTTCTCTAAAATATTAATTGTTCTATTTTTTTCTATATTTTAATAATATCTGGGGGTTTTGAGCATTTTTAGGTTTTAAGGCAGCTGAATAGGTCTAGGTGCATTCACCTCAATGCTATTGTCTAGTTTGGGCCACAAGGTGCTTTCTGATAGAAGCCCAATAATTTGTATTAAATGAAGAATAATTTCCATATGGGCAACCAGTGTTTTCCCAAAGGCATCAGAAGGAGGAGAATCTACCATATCCCTGATAACAGTATGTTCTTTATTCCTAACTGGAATTAGTTAGGCTTAAGATCTCAGCCTTTGCTTTTGTAGTTACGGCTTTGTTTGCTAAATTGGTGATCCCCTAAGCTACAAGTACCTTCTCCCCAGTAAAGTGATTTTAACTGCAGTCAAATCACCTCCTGATCTTTTGAATAAGAAAAAGAGACTGAATTGTCTCTCAGTGTAAGGCATCTTCTCTTTCCTTCGTGTATTTTTGGTCTCCTGTGTTCTGGCTATAAAATGTAAGCATTAGACCGGTATGTAGCATCCCAGAATATATCTCATCAGTCTGATTCACCAAGGTATGTTCATTAGCCCTGCTCTTGCTGACTGACCTCTCTTAGGTGCATCCAAAGATCGTATAAGTCTTTTTTTTTCCAAGGCGATCAGGTTGAACTACAATTCACCGTGATCCAAAATCTTTAACAGAGATACAGCCAGGGTGTAGCATCTGTAAGGGCTATGTGTGACTTTTATTTCTTGCTCCTCTCGCTCAAGAAATGAATTAATTGCTATGAAAAATATTAGTAGTTTAACAAACATTTATTTAATATAGTAAACAAACTATATATAGTTTATAAACGATATATGTATTTATCAAAAGAAATATTGTGGTAGATCACTTCTTCTTTTGCCAAGACCTTTGGTATGTTCCTGTAGTTCATATATGTATTTATCAAAAGAAATATTGTGGTAGATCACTTCTTCTTTTGCCAAGACCTTTGGTATGTTCCTGTAGTTCGATATAAGCATGTTGTTGTAAAAAAACTTATAGATGTAACTTGCGTTATTATGGCATAGCACAGCCTTTGGTGGTTTGATTTCGGATATCTCAGAGACACCTAGAAGAGTTTGCTGACTGTACTCAGCTAAGCTGATTCTTCCATAAGGTGATCCTCTATATCAGCTTGCCCTCTGAGATATGTAGCGTATTTCATTTTACAACTGAACCCTCAATGGCTTGCATTTTGAGCAAAGGATTGCTCTTACCCACATAACTAAAAGTTTTGCATGATGGTGCTTTTACCCTTTAATGCATTCTTCTGCAAACTCTTTCCAGAAGCAGCTTCTCTTCCTTTTAAAGAAAAAAATATCTCCTTCTGAACTTTCCATCTTCCATACAACATCTTAAGCTGACTCACAAGTAACAAATAGAGGCTTCAGTGTTCTAAGTTAGATGTCCACTTAAATACTTCATTATTCTTTAATAAACAGTCCAGTATTCATTGGTTCCTTTGTTATGAGCGGAAAGAGGAAAATAATGTTCTGTACGCTTGTCTTCTCTTTTCCAAAGTTTTTTCAGGGGAGGTACCTGTGCACACAGAGGCAGACTTGGCTGAATAAGCTCTCTCATGGGACACACATCTAGAAAAAGCTGCTATTTAATTTACCTTATTGTCAAAGTGATATTAAATGTGGCAGAAACCAGCCTACATATATCTATTTTGGTACAAAACTATCCATTTAATTTCCTTTATACAATCTTTCCGTGCATGTGTATGTACAGAACACTTCTGTGCAAGTAATAGTTAAAAAACTGATCTCCAAGTAAGAAATAGTTGGCTCTGAGGGCCTTAGAGCTGAAAAATTAAGTAAATCAATATCTCACTTACTAAACCAAGAAATAATAGCATAAAACCAACATTTTTTCATTCTAATTTGTACATTTGACCTTGAATATGTATCTAAGGCAAGGAACATTCTTAAGAGGGAGTGCCAGGATGTAGGTTTATTTCTTACAATTACAGTTCTCTAGGCTGCTCCCAACTATGTTTCTGTATGGTAAGCCAAACTTATCCTTGGAGTAAGACCATTTTAGTCAACGGATGCATTTGGCCCATTAACTTTAGCCTGCCATAAAGTCAAGGGCAAAAGGATATTCTTATGCAAAGCAGAATCACTGTAGATACACCACTAATCACTGAGGATTAGAATGAAGATATTCGTGTCCTCATAGCACCTTTGTATGGCTTTTTAGCCTTTTTAAAATAGTAAAATTACAAGGATTTTTTTTTTCTCTTACTTGTAAGAAATAATAGTTTCTTCTATTAACACAAAATGGTAAAACTTTATTAGAAATGCAATTATGTTTCCTAAATCTTTTATTACTTCTGTGCATGCGATTGCTAAGCAATAGTAGTTCTCATTACAATTTCATACACTGCCTATGGGCAAAATGGTAGGCTGTATGGGAAATTTCCAGTATTACTGTTTGGGCTTGAACATTCTCATGCATTATTTTAAACCTACATATTTCAAAGGAAAATAAGTTCAAAATATCTATGTAGGATGGAATCTCCATTCACCTTAATCTTCTATGTAGATCTACAGGAAATCAGTAAGACCACTTGGTTGAATATGACACCAATTATGTATAGGCTCTTGAATTTCATTTTAAGTGGCATTTTATAATATGTAACATTTTGTCTGAAAAATACTACTAATGTTCTTCCAGTATTTTGAAAACCCAAAACCCCCATGACAGTAAAGTATTTCATTGGCAGAATTAAATGGATTTTCTCCTTCAAATCTAAAGACTCCTTACATTTTTGTTTTGTTTAGACTCATCATGATTGGATTTTAGCAGCAAATACTTTATAATGTATATTTTTAATATATATATGAGGGAGAGAGATTTCATTCATAAAGAAATGCAGCTCATCACTATATTTAATTACAACGTTCTGTACTGAAATACATAGCCAGTGGGAATAGGACTATTGATTAAAAACTAGGGTACTTCTGGTTAGTCTGTTGGAGGCTGTTCTTTTTTTTTTTTTTCAATTACTGTGTGTAGGAGAGGTCAGTCTGATTGCATTAGAAAATTAGGTTAAGAGACAGTATTTCTATCACCGAATTGCATGTGATCCGTTTCTTAAGAAAAGGCACATTAGAATTCTTTCACTCTAAATTCAGAGCACTTTGCTGTGACTGACATAAAGAGTTTTTATTTTACCCTTCAAATTCATCATTACAAAACCAGAGATGCCTAAAAAACAAAGAACACTACAAACTGGTATTCATGTGAGTGTAAAGATTCTGTTTTGTGCTACGTATTTGCCTTCAATTTTAGGGAAATTTGCTATGGAATTTACAATGGATGACTGGAGAACATAAAGATGCAGAAGGAGCATCACATGGATTTTATAGAAGGGGATCGCATAATAATATCTGAGAAATATATATTTTCTCAGGGACAGCAGCTCTTATCTGACACCTTAGTTGAACTGTCTGAGCATCCCCAGTAAGGGCACAAGTGGGCTGAGAGGTCCATGGATGTGGGCTGCGCCATGTTCATCACACAGGTGGCTCCTCCGTGGCAACAGTTTTTATTTTGTATTGCAGCCAGGTTTGTATTTGTTTGATGAAATATGATAATTAATAAAAAGTGATAATGTTGATAGACGAATAAAAAGCAAGACGATAATCGGGTTTTACTTAATGCTGCTTCTCAGTGAGTTATAAATTGATAGAAAACAGAGCTGGAAAGGAGCTTGAAAGGTTACCCCCCACTGCCCTGACACCAGATAAGTCCTACCCAAACCACTCTCATAGATGTTTGTCAGGCCTGTTCTTAAAAATTGCCAACATGAGGACTCCATGGCCAGCCCAGGCAATCTGTCTTTACACTTAGAAAAGCTTTTCTTAGTATCAAACTGAAATTTCCTTGCTGCAATTTAAGCCCATTCTTTTTTGTCCTCTCTACAAAGGATGAGAAGAGTAGTTTATTTCCTTTCTTTTTTTTGTAGCAACCTTTTACATATTTGAAAGCTGTTTTCATGTCCACCTCTTCAATTCTCTGGACTAAACAAGCCCAGTTCTTTCTATACTCTCAAGGGTTACATTTTTCAGGCTTCTGATCATTCAAAAAGCGTTTGGTGAAACTCCCACTGACTTTGGGAACGGAGTTATATCTGTACTGCTAAAATCTTGTATATGCAAAGCATCTAGAATTAATATAGCTGTTTTTACATAAGTGCCTTGTAATCAGCTTTTATGTCTAAATGTGTTTGCTTAAAAAATAACAATTGTACATCTTAGCAGTGACCTTGTATATCCACACTGGTGGGAGCACTCAGCCTTTGACTTTTGTGTTTTAGAAATGTACATGGGACAGATGGGTATCTAGTATACTCACATGCCATAACATCTGCTGGTGAATAAAGTTTGTTATAAAGACATAAAATAAAGCAGTGAATGTGTTCACAACTACTCAACCAGTGTTGCTTATACAGTATTGTACAGAGCTAGTTGAAAAGAAAGCCAAAAACAATGACAAAAAATGTGTCCCTATTGTCCTTGAACAATTAGATGTTTCAAATGTTTCTACCATCTCTGCAAGTACATGCACAGCTGAATGCAGAAAGAATATGAAATAAGATCAGTCATCTAAATGAGAAAATGCTGACCATGGAGGTAGAGCTCCTCTTCTCTTAAGGTTGCTTTGGCTGCCATTCTTTTCATACCTCTTCAGATATCTGCAGTACTGAGGTATTCATATAAGCTAGTCACTGTACAGTGCCTTTTTTGAGTGGTAAATAAGAACTTTTAGGGTGCAAATCACCTAATCATATTTAGATATCTATTTCTAGATGAGATGAATTGCTCCTGAATCACTTTTTTCCACTCCATTAATTCTAACTGAGTCTAGGCGACTAATTTAAATTAGTAGACTCTGCCTAAGTTGCCAATCATGTCCCTTAACAGGATTTTCTTTAGAGCCTCTGGGGTCTACGGCAGAAAGTCCATGTTGTGGTGTCTTTAAAAGAAAGCACTGAAAAGATGACTAGCAGTCACTGAGAGTAGAGTTGTGTGGCTCTAATGCTTAGCAAGTGAAAGATCTGACACTGGCATGACTTCAAGAAGTCTGTCTTGGCTGAAACATAGTTCCAGAAAGGAGGATTATACTAAAGAGAAAAGGAGAAAAAGTCAGAAGCAAAAATGAGTAAGAGAGAGACCTTCAAAGACTTCAGAGGACAGCAAAATAAAGGAGGACTTAAGAAAGCTCCAGTGGAGACTGTAGAAGAGAAGCCATATGTTTAGGAAAGAGCACTGGGAAGACAAATCAGGATGTGCCTATTTCACATAGTGGCCAGGACAGAGAAGCCATAAAGAGTAGGAATTTCCACTGAACTGCTGTTTCCTACTTCTGAGTATTAGCAGAAGACCAGACTATATAGACTTCAGGAGTGCTGATAACTGCTGGCAAGGAAAACCTGGGACAGAGATTGCAAATGAGGGATACACACAATGGGCTTTGTTAGGGAGGAACATGAGACACCTGAGGTTGTACTTCAGTGACTGGAAAGGGTGTAAGGAGACAGGGGATCTTCATGCTAGAGCTGGAGGACTGATTGAATCTAGTTTAGCTGAAAGTCTGTGAATTATTGAGATAAATAGAAGAAAACTGAAGCAGGTTGCCTGAAGGGCTCTCCCATGCTGCAGAAGGGACAACAGCCTGCAAGAATACCTTTGTCCTGAACCACAGGTTGCATGAATCATCCTCTCTCAGGAGAAGCCTTGGAGAGTAGTGGTTTCTGGGATCTGACTCTAAGGTATGACTTTCTATGCTTCTTTTTTTTTTCCCTCTTGTTTCTGTGATGCTACTTACCTGTATCTTTAGCCAATTATATTGTACTTTGTCCTGATTCAAATATATTAGTCAGACAGTATGAACTGAAGTCAGACCCTTGGCCATTCCTTCTTGCTGATGTTCTCTGGAGAGACAACAAATTCAAGAGCAACTGTGCTTGTCTAGATGTGAGAGTAAGTAACTTTGACCCAAGCCAGGTATTCTTGCACTGCTAGTGACACCAGTTGATAATTTTTTACCCCTCAACAGAAATAGGAGTTGGTTCTGCCTCTTTACATAACTTTTATTCAGGCTTTTATTCATGAGTAATGATAATGGTAAGTATGACAAGCTGTTTAAGCATCCCACTAAAGTACAGCTTTATTCAAATCTAATGTGTGATTCTGAAGAAAAGTTTGCTCCATTTCTGTCTTGTCATTCTGTTTTGATAGCTTTGGTAAGGAAGTGATACGGAAATCTCTCTAAGTTTTAGATTGCTACCTTTCTCAATCTAGTCATTGGATAATGTCTAGCCATCGGCTAAGCATGAAATCACAGTAATGATTAACAGATTCTTCAATGGTATTTTCAATCTAGGAAGCCTTGAAGGAGCAGGATTTTGTGGTTGGTAGCAATACATGTGCTTCAAGCTACAGAAACAGTTAGGTAATAGCCTATGCCATGGAGGCTTGACTTACAGAGGGACTTTCCTGTCTGAGGCAAACATTGGGCAGAGATTGGTATTCAGAGCTGCCCAGTGATTGTGTTAACCTAGCCCTGTCCTTGGCTCAGGAAATATTTGAGTATTCTGTACAAAACAGACAAGTGAGATTGACAACAATCTGTCTAAAAATAAGTGAAGGTCAGTGGTGATGTCATGTTCAGGGAGACCATTGAAGTTACAATCCCTACTCCAGTCAGACAAGATTTGAATAGGGGTTTCCCACATCCCAGAGATGTATTTCAGCCAAGCTAACTGAGGGGAAGAGAAATAAGGACTAATTCCTACTCTTCCTGGCAGCACAAGTAGGACTGTGGATCATTCCCTGAAAGGGAATAAGGCACGATGCGTAAGTCCCTGTGTGTTTTCAGGAAGGTTTCCTGCTTCAATGTACCCTGCTTCCATGTATAGAGTCCAAGGGCCTACTGCCAACATCTGCAAGGTTCTGGTTTTAGGCTAGGTCTTATTTTAGTTGCCTCTTAAGCTGACACCTGTTAGCTGAAGTCCTTTGTTGACCAGACTTTTGTGACCAACATTAACCTGTTGATGGTTAAGGTGTAGCTTCACAAATGTAGTCTTAGGCCAAGAAGTCCCTGCCTTTCTCTGGCTCTGCCTTAGTGCTGACCCCTCAGTACAACTCGAATTGATGCTGCAGTTCCTGAGGACCAAGTGAAATGACCCTGTTCAATTCTGGGATAGAAAGGCGTTTAAAACACACCCGTGTATTAGCACATCTTAGGTACTCAAGGAGTAGGTATGAACTGGGGATGAGAACAAAGGTGGTGAAAAGGGTGGAGGGGGTGGGAGCTCTATAAACTGACCTTGTTACTGATGTCCATATTTCATGGATGTCCAAATTTCACCAAACACTTGCAAGCGCAAGGTGTTCAGGTATTCTTAATTTAGGTTGCTGAGGGCAGTGAAAAATAATGGTGTAGGTTAAGGTGCTTTTGCCTTATGTTTTCTTCTTCACCCTTCTTTTCTTGGCTCTTCTGGTGTACTGATCTACCTACAAATTTTCCTTTCCTTCATCTCCAATTACAAATATTTCCAAACTGATTAAATAAAAACACTTGTACTTTATGTTTCAGTGATGTGAAGCAGAGCTGATTAAAGGATAGGTAGGCAAGGACAGCACAAAATTTCTGAATGTATCTAGCCTGCGATCTCCTCTGCAGCAAGTTTCCCTTCAGATGTTTTACACAGTTCACTGATGCACATGGAAAATTATGTTGCTGTAGTTAATAACCTTATTTTTTCTATTAAATTTATAACCCTTACCAGGAATTAAATGTGAATAAGTCACTTGAAGTTTTTGCTCTTATTATAAAATCCATATGTTTCCTGAGGTCTCTAAGTCTTGTCATTTAATCTGACTATAGTGATAATCGTTTTTGGAGAAAATGACTATCTGGTGAATAACCAACAAATTTATTACTACCTAAAACTACAGAGGACATACTTGTTTCTGTTGAAAGCGTAGCATTTTCTGAGATAAAAGACAGTCCCATGTGCTTGTACTCTGCCATCCAGAGGGACCTGGAGAGGCTGGAGAGGTGGGCCCATGCCAACCTCATGAAGTTCAACCAGGTCGAGTGCAAGGTCCTGCACATGGGTTGTGGCAATCCCAGGCACAAATACAGGCTGGGTGGAGAATGGATGAAGATCAGCCCTGAGGAGAAGGACTTGAGAGTGCTGGTGGACGAGAAGCTCAACATGAGCCGGCAATGCGCTCTTGCAGCCCAGAAGGCCAACCGCATCCTGGGCTGCATCAAGAGGAGCGTGGCCAGCGGGTTGAGGGAGGTGATTCTGCCCCTCTACTCTGCCCTGGTGAGACCCCACCTGGAGTACTGTGTCCAGTTCTGGAGCCCCCAACATAAGAAGGACATGGACCAGTTGGAGAGGGTCCAGAGGAGGGCCACAAAGATGATCAGAGGGCTGGAGCACCTTTCCTATGAGAACAGGCTGAGAGAGTTGGGGCTGTTCAGCCTGGAGAAGAGGAGGCTCCAGGGAGACCTGATAGAGGTCTTTCAGTACCTCAAGGAGGCCTACAGGAAAGATGGGGAGAGGCTGTTCAGCAGGGCCTGTTGTGATAGGATGAGGGGTAATGGTCTTAAAATAGAGGGAGGTAGAGTTAGATTGGATGTTAGGAAAAATTTTTCTACAATGCGAGTTGTAGAACACTGGAACAGGCTGCCCAGAGAGGTGGTGGATGCCCCATCCCTGAAAACATTCAAGGCCAGGCTGGATGAGGCTCTGAGCAACCTGATCTAGTCAGGGGTGTCCCTGCTTCTTGCAGGGGGGTTGGATTAGATGACCTTTGAAGGTCCCTTCCAACTCTAGCCATTCTATGATTCTATGAGTTTTGGCAGAATCCACTTGCGTCTTTTTTTTTTTTTTTAAATTTTTTTTTTTTTTTTTACAAATCCTGACGTTGTTTATAACATCTGATCTGACGTAAGTGATATTTGAAGGCATTGTGTTCACGACTTTTTCGGTCTTTCTCCCTGAAACAATGACTGGAAAAACCAAGTGTCTTTGAGAAATGCTTCCTAAGTATCAGCAACTTTCCAACACTGACTGACATACCTATTCTTGTTCACTGGTGCATTCTTCTTTCATGTAATCAAGAGCGCAAAGTTCAGCTGGAGGCCAGTACTTAGTGGTATACTCCTGGGTCAGTCCTGGGTGCAGTACTGTTTAACATCTTCATCAATGACCTGGATTCATGGGATGGAGTACACCGTCAGCAAGTTTCTAGGTGACACAAAACTGTGAGGAGCTGTTCATAAACTAGGAGGTTGTGCTGCCATCCAGAGGGACCTCAACAGGCTAGAGAAATGGGCCAACAAGAATATCATGAAGTTCAGCAAAGGCCTGCACCTGGGTACAAGCCCAGGTACCTGTGCAGGCTGAAGATCAGCCATGTGGAAAGCAGCTCTGCTGAAAAAGACCCTAGGACGTGGTGGACACCAAGCTGACCATAAGCCTGCAATGCATCGTTTCAGTAAAAAAGGTCAACACCCTCCTGGATTGCATTAGGACCAAAATTTCCAGCAGATAAAGAGAGGTGATCTTTTCCCCTCTACTCAGTCCTGGTGAGACATGTCTGGAGTGCTGGGCCCAATGCTGGGCTCTCCAGTACAAGAGAGATAGGCATACTGGAGCAAGTCCACTGGAGCATCTGTCATATGAAGAGGGGCTGATAGAACTAAGACTGCTTAGCCTGGAGCAGTAAAGACTCAAAGATGCTTCCTAAGGCTCAGGAGGATCTGATCAATGTGGATAAATACCTGATGGGGACAGGGGACAAGGGGAGTGAAGAGGGAGCCAGACTCTTCTCAGTGGTGCCCTGTGACAAGATTAGAAGCAATAGGCACAAACTGAAATACAGGGTAGTACATTGGATGTGAGAGAACGACTACTCTACTATGAGGGTGGTCAAATACTGGAAGAGGCTTCCCAGTGAGGCTATGGAGAGTTTCAAAAACTGACAGGACATGGCCCTGAGCAACTTGCTGTAGGTGACCCTGCTGTGAGCTGAGGCTAGACTAGATGATCTCCAGAGGTGCCTTCCCTGCCACAGCTGCTCTGTGTGAGCCTGTGGTTCTTGCATGAGCTTAGCAGAAGCACTACAATAGGCTTTGTCTGGAAGCTCTATCTGTGGTCAAAGCTGACTCTTTTGTACATATTTTTTTTCTTGTTCCAGCAAATTTTCTTGTGTTTCCAGATGCTCATTGTTTTATTTTCCAAGTTTAATCCTAGTGTAGGAGTCAAATTTTTCATGTCCTCTTTGCTCTACTTGATTCTCAAAATGATTTCATAAGACCATTAATAATTGTGCAATATACAAATTAAGGCTTTTCTCATCCAAGACTTTGCCTAACATATTCCATGGTTCTGCTTTCAGCACGGCATTCTTAAAATGTAGAAACTAAATGCAAGTTGGGTTTAGCTGTGCTTGCAAAAGAGGAGCTTGGATCTCTCAAACACGACAGAACATCTTGGTTAAAGGTCAAGGTAGTTTCAGGATGTTACTGTATGTATGTTTGTTAACTGCAGTACAGCTCTGAGTAAACAGCTTATTCTTTAAGCTCCTATCCTCGTGTGTTTCCAACAGAAGAGTCATATAAGGGCATTGGGGTTGGTGCACCAAATACTAAGCTAATTCTGGTGACGCATCCTAATGCCATCTTGTGTACAGTTTTTAAACTGCATCTTGGTTGTTTTCATGCACAACTCCACATTGACCAGTGAGTGCAGCTACTAATCCCTACTAATTCTTTTAAAATTCTGTTGCTAGTTGATTGCTCTAATGCAGGGAAAGTCTCTTAAGTCTAAAACCCCACAAAATGCTTGTGTCATTAAAACAATTATGTTTTCCTTTCCTAGTCTGGTTGCTTTCAAAAAATTTCAGTAACACCATCTTCCTCAGCAGATTTTCCTTCAAACCAGAATAATTTTGGAACTGGTTGATTAACCTGATGATCTCTATGGGCACTTTGTCTCAGCCAGCCTACTGGTGCTGGGAGTGAGGTGCCTCTGGGTTGCCTGGAGAAGAAAGCCTGTCACTACTTGGCTTTGATGGGACTCTTATCAGCTACTGACAAAGGCAGTGTACATTGAAGATCCTTGTCAAATCTCTTCTTAAAACTCTCTGTCATACTTTCTGGCTCTTCTTGAGCTACCCATATTTGGCTGAAATCCCCTTGACTTGTTTGTTTTTGACTCTTGTCCACTTTTTGGCAAGTTTAGCTTTAAATGGCTTGTAGCTATTTTTCATATCTCTGTTCCATGATTTAGCCAGTCAAGGCAAAAATATTTCCTCTGATACCTCAAGCAGAGGCATTTTCATCTGTCATTTTCATAGCATTTGAGGACTCATTGAATTATTCTCCTTATTTACCACTAGTAGCATCATCGTGTGTGAATAATGCTTCAAGGATGGCCTTGACCAATGTTAATCAGTATAGATCCACTGAGTGAATGACCAGGCTCACGTTTTTTTTCCTAACAAAAAAAAAAAAGTGAATTCGGAGCTATCAATGTGATGGTTCCTTTAGTTGCTTCTCACCCCAGCCAGGCTGTAGATGGGAGGGCAGGGGGAGAGGGAATTTGCAGTAGTGAAAACAGGAAAATCAAGAATGCTAAAGCAAATCCCTCTGGCAGAATGTACTCCCTCCTCTTCACTCCCCCAGTTCATCTGCTGTTTTGTCCTGTGTATTAGCAAGCATAGAGTTTACATGGGGCCAATCCATCCACTTCTATTTCTGAAACATATCTCCTTCTTAACTCCATGTTGTGACCTGTTACTCTGTTTGATATTCTTCTTATCATTGTTATGGTTACTCAGTTGATCCTTGGATACAAACTTTTGTGTTTCAGATGCTGTAAGTCACAGAAGCATGTAAGTCCAATGTAGGAAGGTATCGCAAACTTCCAGTTTTAGAAGTGTTTTTCCTTCATTTCTTGCATTTAGAAAAAAAAGAGATCAAATTATCATGCCAAAACCTGACAACTACCCTTTATCAAGAAGGCTGTTTTTGCTTAAGGCCCCTCTATCATGAACTGGCTGACATAGGGAAGTCAATTCCTGTAAACATCTGGAAGTAGGGTGGTGGTGGTGGTTGTTTGGCAATATTAAAACAATGAAACCAGTTAGCAAATATCGCAGTTGTTGAACACTCCCACAAACTGAAAAAGAGAGAAAGGAAAGTACATGAAGGAGGAAAGTAACACCCAGTTTAGCAGAAACACAACAGTGCATTCTCCTTTCAATTTGTAATGTTGTGAATCTCAAGCTAACTGTGAATGGAGTTTTAACTAAAGTGATTGCCTCACAAATCAGTGGGACTCCCAGGGCAAAATCCAGAGCAAATCTTTTAAAATATATTTCAAAGTGATCAAAGATGAATGTGTCTTACATTGTTCACCAGGGAGGAGTCTTTCAATAACAACCAGAGTGAATGCAGTCAGGAACTTAAGCATCTTTCAGCAACAATCTCACATTTTGCTGACATTATAATCCCAGGAAACCTCTTCCAGAGCAATTCCTTAACCGGGCTCAGTAGCTGGAGAACAGCCATTACATCTTCATCCTTCATCTGTAAAGCAGCAGAACATTTACCAACGTATACACAGCTGAGAAATGCAATCTGACTGGTACATTAAAGGTATTTGGTGATCTTTAATCATAGCATAACTGCTGCCCATCAGGGGTGCAGTAATGTGCTTCACAAAGCGCACAAGAGAAGACAAGACCCTTAATGAGTTTTGGCTGAGCTGGGCACATTGTGCACAGTGTTGTTCGAATCGTCTCAGGCTTCCTGCCAAGTAATGCAGAAGAAAATGCCTTAGAGTATGCTCGCTGTCTATCAACCCTTCAAAAAGTTTCTAAAAGACAGTCTTTGATTTGTGAGTCAACCACTATTAAGTTAGTGTCAAAACCCACTCTAGATGCAACAATATGGAGGACAGTTCTAATGTTACTTCTAGTATAAAAATATTCATCCTGAACATAAGGCTCCAGGTTATTTCTGCTGTGGTGTATCTCTGGAAGACAGAAAGAGTCTGGGGGTGACTTATGTGACTTAGTTTCTGAAATGTTGGAAATAGATGCTGAGGAAAGAATATGTGGAAAGGTTGTGACCATCTTGCAACTGACTTTATTAAAGGAAATAAGAAGGGCAGTATCTTTACAGGGCAAGCCTCACATCACAGGCTCCTAACTTAACTCACTTACACATACTGGCATGTACCTGTAGTGTGAATGGCAAGTTTTGCAGAGAAGTGTCGTGACATCCTTCTGGTTCCAGCAGTCCACGTGCTAAACATGGCAAGTAGGCCTGGTCAGACCAGCTGGTGATGGCACATTGGGTCTCGGGGAGGCACAGGGACTTTGCATTTTGTTGCTACCAGAAAAATATAATTTAGTACAGTGACATTCCCACAGGAGCCTCACGGGAAGACAGAGTGTTCAGCTTCAAATTGACAACCACATTGCCTCCTCTGTTGGATGGCAAGATTGCCTCTGTGTCTAGTTGCTCAGAGAGTGTAAGAGAAGTCTTTGAGGCAGGGATACTAATGTTTAGGGAAAATGCCAAGGAATCATCACAATAGCTGTCCAACACAGCCCTCACACAGTTGATGAGTAGTCATGACTACCGTAGTTGTCAAGCATTAGTATTGGGACTGCATTCAGAAACTCTTTTGCAGGAATTAAATAACCGATTGAGCTATGGCTGGCAATTGCAGAGCTAGTAGATGACAAAAATCCATCTTCTGACTTTGACAAACTGACAAAAAGGACACTAAGTCACAGGTTATCACTAAAGATTCAGCCGAATTGCAAAGGATATGGATAACAATGTTATAAGTAGTAGCTGACTGCTAAGAAAGTACAGTTACGCTACAGAGCAACCTGGGTCTCTGGGAAGTACATTAATGAAGACCTGCTTGAGGTCTTCAGTGAGCCAAGCTATAGACTTAGGTTTTGTAATGATATCAGCAGGATTTATACTCTCAAAAAGGCTTTCACACAGCAGCCTGATAGGTTTATTGTCTGAATATCCAAAAAGACTTTTTAGAGCTTTGCCTTATCTGAGTTTGTATTGTTGTCAATATTTAAGCATTTATATGGTTTGAAGTAATGGATTTGGAAATGAAGACATGAATTTAGTGCTGTGACTAGATTTGTAGGGCCAAAAGAAACAGAAAGCATACCTCTGAGGATGGAGAGCTCCTCAGATATTGTTTCAGAGTGGGTCCATATGCAGTTACCAGGAAGTTTTCATCACTTTACCCATTCACTTTCCTTACACAGTAGTCATCTTTTATTACCTTTCCTCATTTATCCCTCATTCTTTTTCTCAGACTTGTACTACTTTCTCTCCACTGCAGATTTTCTTCATTCTCGGTGCTCCCTACAGTACGAACGCTTGATAAATTACGTGGCACCAGTACGTTGTACTTTTCTAGCTCATGCCAAATGCAAAGGTAAACCTTTACTATGTGGCTGGGAAGACACAACCACGAGTGGCATGCTGTGCCTTGGTCACAAGTCTGGAGCCCTGTGTTCCTATGTGGCAGCCTGTGTTCATACTGTGCAATGTGGAAGTTGGCTAACTAAAAGCTCTAGCCATAGTAGCCTACAAGTAATAACAGAGTTGCTGAACTTCCTGTGCCCATAACACTCTCTGAGGTGGTGGCCTCAGGGGGCACAGGTTTTGTGAGCATACTGAGAGAGAAGCACTCCCTTCCAGGGAATGCTCACCGGGAGTGTTCTTGTGCAGAAAGGTTGGAATATGACGGAAAAAGATTTGAATTATTCCTTGAATCTCGCACGTACTCATCTTGCCATATGGTAGCCATAAGCTGCAGAACTGAAGCTCTGCACTCTTTAAAGCTTATGCCAGCACTACATTGCCATTAAAGAGTCCTGAGCTACCTTGGAGGGACAGTGCACCTCACTGGGCCAGGCTGGTACAAGGACTGCTTAGCCCTGCCTGGGCAGTGCTCTGCAGAACGGGAATTTGCCAACTGTGCAAACCAGCCCAGCGGAACGCTGAGTTAACACGTTTATATCGCTCCTGGTAACTGAGCTAGCTTGCTCAGGTCAGATTTTGATCTGTTACAGTACACTGCCTTGTATCAGTGGAGAGATCCTTTCAGTGTGCTCAGCCTCACAATCTCACTGTGAGATCATCCCATTTTTAGGATGGGGGATGTGATGCACAAACTATCAATGCCACAGTGTCTGGGAGGTTTGGGATTAACTCTCTGCAAGTCCTTACCTCCTCTGACCTACACATTAAGCCTACAGAGCCTACTTTAAACAGTAAAAATCTCAGTGGCAATCTAGCACCATATCCAGGGCTGTAAGTAAATTGTTATAATTTTGCGTGATCTTCTTGAAGATTTTATTCTTGACTTCTGGTTCAATGAGCAAGGTACACTCATACACATCCAGCCCACTCTCTGTTTCAGTTGTTCACTTGGGAGGCAGCTCCTTCAAGAGTATTGGTAACAATATGTGTGAGTTTTTCTTAAAAAAAAAAAAATTAAAAAGCAATGACAAAAAAGTGAAAAATTAAAAAAAGAAAAGAAAAGAAAAACAAGATCAATCTTTTTTTTCCAGGCTTTTTTTATTGTTGCCTCCCAGGGTGAGCAGGACTGCTTTAGGACCCTCCTTTTCTCCTTGTCTTGGTATGATTAAAGTAGCAGTGGCAGAGTGTTTCCAGAAGACCAGAGGGTGTTAGGAAGATCGTGCTTGGAAGGGAGGGTCAGTGTCGTGTTAAGGTGAGTTGGTGGCACAACGAATGTCTCATGCACTGCATGGGACAGAGTGCCTTACTTTTACCTCAGCTTAAGTTATTAGCCCACCAGGAAAACTCGACACATGTTTGTGAAATGGAACTTATGAATTACTTCATGAAAATCCTTCTAAACTATTGCCAATCCCATTTTCAGACTCAGTATTTCCCAGCTTCTCTCTGTATTTACTATAACAATGTATTTTGAATTTGGACTTAAAGTTTCAGATCAGTATGCTCCCTAGCTATTAGACCTACACATAAGACTTTCATCCCATTCCCTCCCCCACCAGACCACTTGTGACTTCAAGAAATTTTAAATGTGCATTTGGCAGGCTTTCTGACCTTGACTTTTGAGCATTCAGGCCAAGCACTCAATCATTACCATATAAGTTCATACCCTTGACATACCAAGAGTAATTGATCTCAGCTCTCAATTATTATGTTAAGCTTATATGAATTTAGAAGGATGAGATCCTTCCTAATTAACCTCAAGTTTTTTGATAAGATTACACTCAAGATTGACATTGACAGTTCATAATTTATCTGAATTTTAAGGAAGCTCTTCATCAATTGCCAAGCCAGGACTTCAGTGTTATTATAGAAATAGATTTCAAAACCTGCTAAAAAATGCTGAAAACAGGAAAGAGTTTTGTAAGCAACTATAACAGGAATGGAAGAAGTGTTAAATACCCACAGGAGACAATGTTTCAAAGAACAGTAAGGAAAAACCAGAATGGAAGGCTGTTTTTCACAGTAACTAACATGAGCTAAAATTTATTGATCAAAACAAATAATGAAAAGGTAACATAAGAAGCAGATCTGCTGGTCATAAAATTCATGAAGCCTGGTTTCCAAGGCCTTTGGGCCTGGTGGTTGGTTTCAATTGGATCTAAGGAGGTCTTTAACAAAAGCCTTGCTCTGGGTTGAAACTCTTGTAGTCTTTCCCATGTGAATTCTGTGCTGTAGCCTAATCGGTAAATTCTGTTACAGTCATCCCCCTGTGGCAGTCCTCTTTCCACCCAACTAGCTTCCTTCATGCCTTTTTTTTTAAAAAAAAAAAATTGATGTCCTTCAGAGTGCTGTCCTTTTTCAAATGTGATTCTGTGGCTTCCGGAAGATCAGCTGGTCAGGGTCAGATCCTCAGTTAGCATTACTCTGTTAAGGCCAGTGAGGGTTGAATTAACACAAAGTCAATCAATCTTTGCTAATTCACATCAGCTAAGGAGTTAGCTGTAAAAATGTAATAATTTTAAAATGTATTTCTAAAACAATTGATCTTGTTACTGTTGTGAGTAACTATTTTACTAGAAGTACGAGAAACTGAGAGCTGCCTAGCTGCTATACACCAACAGGATCATATTCCTGCATGACTTTACACTTACATGGCTTCCAAAAACTGGAGAAAACATTGTTAGTAATGTGACTGAAATAGATGATGCTATGTGACACTGCAGGGAATGCAACATTTTGTACGGAACAGGATGAATGAGTGCAGGCACTGAATAAACTAGGAGGATATTTCAGCAGCTGATTATAGAAGAGCTGCAAGTACTTTCCTAGAAACAGCAATGAGACTTGCTTTGTGAACCAGGACATCGCTGTTCTGTTAAGAAAGACTTAATATGGATTCAGACAAAATGGGCATTTTCGTGTAGTGTCATTTTTATTTGAGATTGATTAGTCTGACCTTCACTATCTTCCTAAAGACAGTGCAATAAGTTTTATTGGGCTTTTTTTTTTTTCCCCTCTCCTCACTGAGATTAGGGCATGGATTGGCAGCTAGGCTGGCCTTGCGTGCTGCAGAAAGGGCAGCAGAGAATATTAGCTCACAAGCACTGAGAGAAGATAGTTAAAGCCTTCCACATAGAGGTTGATAAGCAGAGCAGTTGATGGACAGCTGTTTGCAATGTTGTGGTCATATATTTGTAGACCTAAGGGAATCAGATACCAATGTCCTCATAACTGCTAGCCTGATAATTATATATGACAGTCTTATCATACAGTATTATCAACATTTTGAAAGTATGTCTTAAAGATGGAGATACAATAGTCCTCTACAGTTCAGCATCAGACAGCAAAAAAATGTTTAGCACAAAAGATAAATTTGGAGATTCCAAATATATAGGGTTAAGACCTGGATAATAGAAGGTAAAGTAATGTTTAAAATGTTATATACTGAGAAAGATAAATGTGTTAGAACTGTTATAAGGGCCCTTCAATAGACCTAGAAGAACAGAAGTCTTACAGAGACACTATTTTCTTTAAAGGTTGGTTGCTGTTCTCCATAGTTTTATTGATTAGTATCTTTATCAGTGAAGACTTCCACTGAAATTAGTAGGATTAAATGTGTTGGTGGAGCCTGACCCTTGACATTTTAAGAATATCTACAACATTGCCAGTTTCTGCCTGTGCAAGCCCTTATATGGTCCATTTCTCTGTCATATCTGAGTGCATCAGTGCCTTTTTTCTTTTTTAGCCAGTTCTGGTTTTACCACTACAGTCTTAGTGAAAGCAGTTTAGAAAACCAAATATGTCAGTTAATTGAAAAAAAAAAAAAAAATCAATAGCACACAAAATTCTGGGAAACCCATTCTCCAGGAAACATGCATATATATTTTATCTTCTTGACTATGTAGCTCAATTATCGGCTATGCAAGCTTCTGCTATTGAGACACTTTCCTGGCTCCCCAACTCATTCCTCATCGATTCCTGATGCTCTGTTTTAAATGACTGTGTAGTTCCCCTCCCTCCTGCTTTTCAGCCAGTATTACCCACTTAGATTTTGACATGTCTTATCATCCTTAGCTTTACTCTGCTTATAAAGCGCTGGCATTGATTTTGACAGCAAAATACTGTGATTATCTCTATGTATGTTGAATAGGTAACAATCCTTCCCATCAGGAGTAAGTTACTAATTAGTTTAGCAAATATATTGCTGCCTCACCAATTAAACTGCTGTCGGCACAACCTGTGTATAAAAGCAGCTTCTTGTTAACATCTGAACAAGAACTGGATTTCAGCAAATTCTTGTCCTCTTGAGGTTTTATTGATGTAGCAAAGTTGGTATTTATCACTCAGTTTTGAAGATAACTGTAGGACAAACAGTGTAATTTCCCCCTTCTAGTTTATTCAAATGAACTGGCTCATCTGAAAACATTACTGTGACAGTTACAAGTGAATCAAAGTCTAAATTTTTTTTTCTGGAATAGAACCTTGAATGCTGTAAAGAGGCACAGTACCTCCCTTGTCTGCAGTCAGCTTGCACATATTTTCATCTGCACAGGATATGCTTCATTGCTGATGTGGATGGTGAAATTCTTTGGGGGAAAAAACCCAGGTTACCAGTTGAACAGCACAAACGTGCTGCTAGTCAAAAGCTAGAGACAGTTGTTAAATTAGAAATATTTTAAAATGTCACTTTGTCATTGTTTTATTAAAAGGTCATCTGGCATGTTAAATAATGAGTGGTTTCTAAAGCAGTATGTGAAGATGAAAGGGATAGTGGACATAGAGTTGTTCATGGTATGGTACATGCTCACCTAAAGTGTTGTTTTCCTTGACTGACCTATTGTACTATTTGTGAAATGAATATTCTCCCCAGGTTTTTATCATCTTACATAAATTTGCCCATGTGAATTCCTAATCAAGCTTTTTAAGGTCAATTAAGTTATTTTTTTGGCATGCTCAGGAAAGCCAAGACACCAAAAATATCCCTGCCAGAGCTGTAGATTTGCACCTTTTCCAACCAGCAACCCAGGTATCTATACTTGACTGACAAAAGATTTCTGAACTGTTCAGAGGTGATCTTAAGTGGTGACTGCTTGAGCTACCTTCTTGTTGCCATTTCTGTAATGAGTTTTTGATTTTAATTTAGCAGAAGCATAAAATTCAGTAGACTGATGGAGCATGTCTAAGACTCTTGACACAGACATGTTCTTTATCTTCCTCAGTTTCAGAATTGTTCATTTCCTCCTCAGAATTACAAGCCCTCCTTCCAGAAGGGTTCTTGAAAAAGGCAATAAGTGTTATCAAGAATTTCCCTGGAAAAGGCAATAAATGCTATCAAAGATCTACCTGAAGACTAATATACTATACTGGCCTCAATTAGAGAATGTGCATCAGTTTATTTCTCTTCAGATGAAGGATTTCTTCCATCTCTACTTATGAACGGGAACAAAATCGCTGTTTCATCTCCCTTGTGGTATCTGTGATATATAAGACATCTCAAAGGAAATTTACATCAGCCTGTTATGACTTTATACCTCCCCCATCAAATAATGGCCTTGAGCATGGAACAGAGACCTGAGGGAAATATGACAGAGAAGGAAGAGAGCCAGGCAATTAATAATATTTATAATACTTCCTACATGCAATAACCTATGCTAAGGTTAGTTCCTTTTTTTTTTCTCTGCACAAAAGTTGCTGCATGAAGTCAGTACAAATATGTGTATGAAAGAAGTATGGAAAAGAATCCTTGTTTCAGTGTGCATTTTCTGATTTTGGTAGAAGTTTAAGGGTGTTTCTGGAGTATAGGAAGAAATAAAAATTCAATTAATACTGTATACTGTGAATACTGTGCTCAGTGATATCTAGGTATTGCGCAGTTATTAGTACACAACAGAAAACTTGGGCATTTTACTGACAGCAGGCACATTGCTTAAATAAACTCAAAGAATTGAAAGAGAGGTATGATTACCACAAAATTTAGGTATGACAAAAAGAATTGTGTGAAAAAATATTTTGTGTGTTCACCCGGGCGTAATTTACTCTAGGTGTAATTAATGGGTTACCAGACCATCATATACATAATACTGAAGGACAGAGACGGCAGGAAAAGCAAGAGGGATCACTTGAGAAGAATATGCTCCCTGGATAGTGCATTACTCTCCTTTACTCAATTTGAGTTAAGGGAGGTGCTACTTAGCATAGTGAGGCCAGAGGCTGGCTTAGAGGACAGACCTGTTGATGTAAAAAGTCAACATGTCAAGTTGCACTACTAAGTGGAGCTGATTTTACGGTGGGCTTTTCACACAGGTGAGATTACCTAGTTTTTAATTACTGCAGACAGAACATCTTAACATAGATTCACTAGAGGACATATCAGTTGTCGTTTTGTTGGTTTCAGTAAGTGCTCCGAGGTCCCAGTTTTTACTGTCTGTGAAACATGCATTGTAAATTTTATCCTATGTGAATATCCTTGGCTATTGATTCTTCTGTGAACTTGGCAGCCCTGTCAATAGATTAAAAAAAAAAGAAAGAAAATGAAAAGAAAATTAGTGTCCTTGCCTTATGCAGTAACCTGAACAGTTCTTGGGAAAGAGTCCAGTACAGGCACAGTAGCATGGCTAATTAAAGCAGTAAGATCATTAGTGTACTAATTCATTAGTGTGTAGATGTTTGGTCCCTGTACATCAGAGACACATTGCAATTGTTGCACTTCTGTTTCTTGGTTTATATTTTTCTGGAATTATGTACGAGCTGGGGAAAAAGGAATGGTAAACCAGTCAACCAATACCTGAATTAAAAGCCATATAATTTTTAAATAAGACTTTTTATGGTGTCAGAAAGAGCACAATCTTACCAGGTTATTTGGGCACTAGAAACCTGAGGAAGTTATTCTGAGATGGGTAACTTATGGGTTCAGACTTCTGCCAATGAGCCGTTGGGATCCATAACAAGATAGAGGATTTTGAAAACTCCTTGTTCTCCTGGATCCACATGCACAGATCACAGTGTGTGGGTCAGGTTTCTCTCTAGTCTGACACTGCACAAGGCAGTGCCATTGGTGACTGAATGATCTTGTTTGTTGCGAACTGGGAATGTTATGGAGAAAAAGATTAGATTATTTTTTACCATTATTCAAATTTCATTAGTTAATTGGATGCATGAGTACCTCACAGAGCTACAGGATGATGCTGAATCTCTGCTCCAGCCTCTGTCCTGATTTGCATGGGGCAAGGTTCTCCAAGTGTTTCTACTTAGAGATTGTAGAAGAAAAGTATAGCGCTGACTGAGAAACGCAACACTCCTTTTTCAACACTACTGAAAATTGCAATAATGAAAGTTTCAACACTTCACCCACTGCTAGTGTAAAACTGTGTCTCACACTAAATACATTTAAGAGAAGATATGTACATTAAATAGCAAGGTTCAAAACGTGCCCTCACATGCGTACACTGGCTGTGCTGAAACACTCACAACCAAATAAGAATAAATTTTGGCTCCTGTTAAATCATAGTAGAAATTAAGACACCACCTGCAAGAATTCAAAGCAGTGCAATCAACAAATTGCTATCTCACTTGGGTTTGGAAAAGCAAACTGTAGCCTCATGCTTGCAATCCATGATTTAATAAGCATTTTATCACTCAGGACAGTATTGTCATTCTTCATCCATGGAGAACATAAAAATAGTTATTGACACTTCAAACCTAGTGTGAGCTTACCTTACTGCTTCAAGAACGTGTATTCATTGTGGGCTTATGGAAGGAAATTAAGTTTTGGATTTTATCATGACAATGCTGGGAAAATATCAATTAATGCAAAATCCTAAGTGCATTAGCACTTTACCTTTCCGGACTGAGACTGACTTAGGAGTTCTGCCCATCTGCAAACAAAGAAGTGGCCAGAGCCTCTTGGAGAGGCTGATAGCATGCTGTTTGAAGCAGTGATGAAGATCACCAAACTCACAAGCACTTAGTTGTCCATGACAAAGAAAACTGACAGAGTAATGCCTTTGCTCAACCTTTATTTTAGGTTTGTAGGAGGTGCTATCCAGCCCCATGCACCTTACAGGCTCTCCTCAGAACTGGCCTTCTGAGTCCTGATATCTCTCAAATGGTACAGGGACATGCAAGAACTACCCCTGCTCTGGTCAGATATCCACCCCATGTTTTCTTTCCATCAAAAAGCAAAAGCTGAGAATACTTTTCATATTCGCTTCTCTTCAGAGAATCTCTGCTGCTTAGAAATTCATATTACTTCCCTCCCAGAGAAGAAGCCGTTACTGCTTATTACTTCTTACTAGTAATGGAAACCTGATTGGGCAGCTCCGTAAGGAGAAAATATATTTCCCAGCTGTTCTTTATTTATGTATTTTCCACTGGAAAGCCTCCAGTATTTGTGACTGACCCTTCCTGACATTAAAGTGTTTCTGTTGAAACTAAATAGTGTTAAGCAAAAAAATTTACAAGGTATTTGTCCAAGTTTTCTACTTACTTATTTTGGTTATGCTTTAGAGGTCACCTTTTGGAGTCAAAGCACAGAGCTGTGGCAGGACAGCAGAGGGAGATAGTGCTCAAATGAGGAAGAAAGGCATAGGCTTACTCCACCGCACCCATCACCAGTAATAACCCGGTGAATAATGTTCAGACCAGTGGCAGCCCTCCATTAGAAAGAAATAATAATTACATTTAAATTAATTTGCTCTCCTGTGGATGAACACTGATGTGGATAAGTGGCAGCACGTTGCCTCCCTGCACTTCTCTGTTGACCAACAGCAGCAGTGGCCTCCTGAAATGGCCCCGGTAACTTTTCCGGTTGTCCTGGCAGTAAGCCAGTCACCTTGTTCGTGATTCCTCTCAGGTAGTGACCTTGCTGGGTTACAGAAGCATGCTGTACTGACTTTATTAAGGTGTGCCCTTTATTGAGAGTGTGTTTAGTGCATGTGTTGGGTCTCTAATTAAAATGCTAAAATATGGTTCCAGGAGAAAGTTTAACAGATTATTATCTTTCCTGCACAGAAGGAAGAGAGTGCTATGACATATCTGTTTAAAGTGACTGTGCAAATGACATTTTGATGTTCCATATTTATAGTAGTCTCCACCAGTAACTTGCATATTAAAGGCTATATTATACCAGCCCTGCCCTAGAAAGAGATTGGAGAACAAACCTGAGTCACAACCACTCTCTCTGGCCTCGTAGCCTTCCCCCTTCCCTGCTCACCGTGGCTGGGATGACATTTTGATCAGGATAACAGCAAAGCCTGATTCTTCCATGCTGAGCTATTTCTTTGTGGCAGTGTGGCTCTTAGCCCCTACTTTCCAGGCAAGCCAGAGAAGGATCGATAAAGCTTCATCTGAAACCCAAGCTCTAAATATAATTGTATTGGGGCATGTTGTTAATGACATGAGAGGACCACCTCCCGCTCCCTCCCAGTGCAATATCTGACAATGTTGGGAGTAATAAGCTCTTTTGTCAGCAGAACTGATTTGAGTTTTCCTGCAGATTTTATTCTGTTTTGCTTTTTACCTTTTTAGCTTCCTCATGGAGATTTTCAGAAAAAAAAAAAAAAGTCATAGAGCTCCTGTAAGTTTTAATCCAAGTGCAGATACAGACTGACAGTCAAACGACTGGTCAGAAGCGAGCTCTGCAGGGTTATTGATGGTGCAAAATGTCCAGTTGTCTTTCTGAAGTTGTCTTGGTTGGTGGCAGCTCTAATGACTTTTAGCCGGTAGGTGTCCCTACCATGGGCTTCTGAGCAGGAGCCCTGTGCTGTGGTGTGCCACCATGCTTAGTGCAAGAGGAACACGGGACTCAGGAAGGTTTTACTGAGGGTTATGAAGTCCTGATGGGGATGGACACTACTGGCACCAAGGTAAGCATTGCCCCTGGTCCTTGTGTCACCAATACTTAAAAGTCAGGATGAGAGACAGAAAAAAATAGCAACCTGCTTTGGCAGCTCCCTAACAATCCTGTGCTGCTGGCGGGATGTGGCCAGGGCTGACCTCAGCTTTGGGAGGGCTTTCAGCTGAGCTTGGGCCAGGCCTGAGCTTGAGCTCTAACCCCAACACAGCCGTGCCCCAGCCCTGTCCAGTCCCAGGGGGTGCCTTCTCAGCTGAGTCTGGGGCCTGAGGTGGTGCCTGGGGAGGCCAGGCTGTGGCCAGTCCTGGTTATTGTCCCATGCCCACCCTGGCTTGCTTCACAGAGCTGTAGGATGGGGCTGGTTGGCCTCAGAGGGAGGGCACTGCACTGCCCTGACAGCCCTGCCATCCCAGGCCACCCTCGGGTGCACTGCACCCTGAGACCTGGCCCCTGGGCTGTCCGAGACCTGCCCCTCCATACCTGCATGCCACAGGGGATGCCACAAGACTCCGAAGCTGCTCTGGCTCCCAGGAGGGGCCCTGTCTGTGTCCCACAGCCCAGGTGGGACAAGGCTGCCCCAGCTCCGAGCTGGCCCCAAGCCCTGTTGAGGGGCAGGGTGATACCCTCAAGACCCCGACACACACAACAAGACAACTCCCAAATTATGAACACCTTCATAAGTTTGGGCTTTCCTAGGTGTTCTGCTGGCTTTAATATTTGGCTTTAATAAATCCAGTGCAGCTGGCCAAAGCTGAGTCAGAACTTGTGGCCAGTGCAGACCCATATGTCTTATGAGCTTAGCAGGAAAGACAGTAATGAAAAAAACGTTGAATGCAAAGAAAAAAAATTTCTTTATTCCCTTGCCATGTGGAGCTTCTGATAACATGAATTTATTGTCCTGTGTCATCTTTCTTTGATACTGTTACTCAGGCACCAGTTTAACTAGAGCTGTTGCAGTTGTAGGAATCTCTGGTTCGCAGCATAACATCCAGCTGAGCTCAGGGTGGCAAGCCAGAGCCAAAACACGTTAATTTACAAGCAGATTTCTTTAGGAAACAGCCCCAGAGGGAGCCTTTTAATGAACACTATATGTTTGCCCTGTTTCTCTTTCAGACTTGAAAAAGTCATTCTCAGGTGCCACGTTTCTCTGCTCTGAGCAGAAGTGTATCAGTGCACCAATATTCAACCTCAAATGACTAGCTCTCTGCTTCGTGCTTTGGGACACTGTGGGTTCTGTCCCAAAAGGCTAAAACCAGGAGTTTGTTCCTTGGATGCATCTCCAGAATTTTAGACCTCTCTCCATACTACTCCCTATCCCACCAGTGGCACAGGGTTCTTCTGCTGGCTTGTTGGATTTCATCTCCTGTGAGAATATTGGAAAAAAAAATTACGAACAGCACCCTTATTTACCAATGAGTTTCATCATCACTAAGATGTTAGTCCAAGTATCTTTGAAACATTTTTTGACTGTTTCAGGTTTTGCATAGTTCATGCTATTTTTTTTTTACCAGAAAGAACATTTTAAGATTTGAAGACTGCTTTTGACTTGAAAATCCAATTTGATTCTGAATTTTAAATTCTAACTAAAATGAAACACTAAGTCTTCAGTGATTTCACCAGGAGAACAAATATTCAAAATAAAGCAGCACCCAAGCAGCAATAAGATCCTACTTAACAGCTACATTTCTAAATGCTGTGGTTACTATATGATCCTCAACACTAATAAGAGCTCCTCCTTCCTATGCCTCTGACATGTTTTGGTTTATTACAACTTCAGAAAGTGAGTTTCCACTAGGAATTTTTGCATGGAAAAAAAGTTTTTACAGCAGTAAAGAATAGCTGATCTCTGTTTAAAAATCAAATAGACTTACAGTTGGGAAAGGTTTAGTGCTGCAATCTTTTGTTGAATAATACTGGATCATTTATCTTTGTTGAAATCTTGTTTTTATCTCATTGGTTTTTTGGTTTTGTTTTTTGTTGTTTTTTTTTTTTTAGTGGATATATTTATTTCAAGAGGTCAGTGAGGGCATTATTGGAAGGCAGTAGGAAAGGTTGTTTTAGTGGGGCTCCGGCTTTGGTTAACAACCTTTAGATGCAAATACTTGTCTGAACACGCAGCTTCTGGGAGTTCATTCAGCCCTGGATAATTATTCAATGGGACACATCTGGTTCTCACAGAGTCAGCACTCCCACCGACTTCACTGGGACTAGTACTGCAAGATTCAGCCCCACATAAGCTAAATAGAGAAGAGGTGAAGCTGTTTTGCTGAGGCAGAGAACAATCATGGATAAAATAAATCCACTGAAGGAAGGAAATAAAATATTACTGCAGCATTATGTTAACCTTTGGGAAACTACTGAAAGGTATTTTGCCACTGCAAATGAGGGAGGGATTCAGGAGGGGCTAAGATACACGGGGTACACAGAATTCCTCGGCTATTTTTGTCATTTAATGTTTTCCTCTTTTTTCATGTATCTAACTAAAGCAGGGATTTGTCTGTTTTATTCTCTTATTTTCGCTGGTGTGATGTTTGTTTAATTTGGTGTTTGTTGAGAGAGCTTTCTACGAGACAGCTATGTCCAAACAAAAAGTGAAAAAAAAGTCAGAAGAGAGAGAGTACTTTTAGATCATAGGATGGGGAATGAGAGTGAAAGCTTCTCCGTCAAAAGGAATGTGAAATCATGCTTGGCTCTACAGCTGAGATATTACATTTGAAGAAAAATGTAAATACAGTGCATGATTCAGAATATTACTTTTCATTGGAAACGGTGCTGTTGAATAGAACTGAAACATGAATGGTACTGGTAAATTGAAGGTTTATATAGACTATACCAGCACCAACCCATTCATTAAAGAAAACTGGAATTGCAGAAAACAGCAAAGAACGTTTCAAGAGAACAGAAAATTTCAAAGATGACTACAGAAGAAGAGAGACAAAGAATAATTTGGAGGAGAAATCGTTCTAGATGAGTGAAGAAAACATCTGCTTGTGCAAAGAGTCTGGAAAGACGAAATACAGGTTATTGAAAATACTTAGGGATAAAGTGAAAGAAAATACAGCTTGTATGTTGAAGAAGCCCATGAAGGAAGAAAATACATGTAAAAATTTATAGCAGCTGATGATACTTGATGGGGGAGGGGGAAAGACATGAGGAGCAGGGAGAAAGATGAGCCTTGAGTGTGAGGAAAGCTGACAGTGGCCTAAAGCATACCTGGCAATGCTGAAAGCTAGTGCTGGAGAGGGCTTTCAGTGAGAAATGGAGCTGCTGAGGGCAGGATGAGAAGGCAAGGATGCAGATTATAGAAAAAAACAGGGGTGAGGTCAATGGAAGGAGCCAGAGGAAATGAGATAAAATGATAAAGGGATTTGGAGAAGAGAAAGATTATCTGAAAAGTCAGAAAATGTGGGAGAGCTTCAAGGAGACAATGTCCTTAATTTTCATCCTTCAACCCTGCAGCAAGTATTACAAAGGAGACATAGCAGAAATGAGTATTCATTGTTTATCTCTGACTGTCACAATGGCCCCTTGGAGATTTTGGCAGATTCCAATCTGAAATAGCTCTAAGACAAACTAACATGAAAAAAACTCAGCATAGCTTCAAGAGATCTTAAAACTGCTCTAGCTCAATGAGAAGTCTTCACCCGCAACTCAGGGTCTAGACCTCAGCTTTGTATTTCGGTTTCTCCCAGCAGCTCCTGGTTGTGTAACCTGTTAATCCAGTGATCCTCTTCCCTGAACAGTATCACCAAAAGTCATGCTGGAGGAGAAAAAAACCCACAAGGCACATCTTTGAGAAGTGAGTTTCAGTAACTGTTGCAAGAGATAGTGAGGAGACTCCTGGTTTCCGGAGCATACTGCAGTTTGGGTATACCAAAATATCCACAGAGCTCAAGGCCTCGAATGAAATATGTAAGATTCAAAGGATCCCTTTTCTCCTAGGTGAATCTAAATGTTTCTACAAGCACTGCTGCTATTAGTGAGGAGACCTGGATATAGAGCAAAAGGAGAAAGAGGAAGGACAAACAGCTGGTTTAGAATATGCTTGTGCAGTATGCACCTCCATCTCCATACACTTTTTTTTTAAAGAAAAAAGGAAGTCTGTAACTAAAGTCATATTAGAAGTCTGATTCATGTAACTTCCACTTACCCTGGTGAATAATTCAGTGAGATTGCATATGTGAGTTAACAAATTCTTAATGCAAGTAGAGGAATTTAAAAGGGAGAGAAGTAGAGGTGGAGATAGATAGATCCTTGCTGGTGTACATCACATAGCTCAGTTGAAGTTAGTTGAGAGATACCTACTTGCACCAGTTGCAAATCTGACAACATTTCTGAAGAACATAGGACATAAAAATATTAAACAAGAGAAAAAACATGTGGTTGTGATTATAGCATATCCCTCACTGACAATGGATGAGCAGAATAGAGAACTGAAAGGGTAATTATTCACCGATAATGCAAACAGTGAATGTTTCTTTTTCTGTTAATTTCTTCATGAATTGTCTGTGGAAGAGGTCAAAATTTTCTCAACTGTTCCTTACTTTAAATTATTTGTCAAATAATTAACATTTTAATTTGTCTGCAAGGAGCACAGTGGAAGACTTCTGAATGGGTGTGTGGGTCTGTGAATTGTCTTCTTTTCTTCTCTTACATTGACTTTACAGGGATTAGGTCACAGGCATGAATGATGGATGCACATAAAATACATTTTAAGATTTAATATCCCTGAGCTACACCTGCTTTTCGATTTTCATAGGAAAGATACAGTTCCAGCTGGGAAATGTCAGGTGCTGAAAGGCAAAGCTTTTTACAACAGAAGAGAGCTCTGGAAGCCCTTGTTCCAGCTGAGTTCAGTGAAGCAGTAATAAAGCAAGGAGGGGCAGAAGAATGTTCTTGTCTCTCTAAGCAAGGTGGCTCTCCATAACCAGCTTTTGGTGTCAGAACCTCATTCACTACAGTCAATGCTACTTGCTGAGATCAATAGTTAATTCAAAGGCACAGAAAAAATTGTGTAATTGCTAGTTTTCAATCTCACTTTGATATATAGAACTGAACCACTTCAGGGGCTGGTTTTCACCCACTGAAGTTGCAGGTAAACAGCAGCTGATGTGGATTTGGTACATGTTCCTAAACTGGGAGCATCTTTAAAAGCCTGTATGCAGCTTGTTTACAGCACCGAAGCGTCTTGTCATAGTAGGTCAGGGCCTGCCCTTTCAACAAAAACAGCTCGATCAAAAGGATATAATAAAAGCACTGGAGGTTTCTTTAAGCCAAAATAGGGTAGTTTAAAACTATCTGAAATATGTAGTGTATGCTTATCAGCCTTACTCCCACTTGGAAATCACTATGTCTCATTATAACGTTGTATTTCTGTCCTGTCTAGCTAGTTACGTCAGCAGAGAAAACACCACGTGAGCAGGCACTGGAACGCGTTCTGATGTTGCTCAGGAATAGAAACACAGATGCTTGTGCGTCTGGAAAGTGATGACTCAGATATTTTTCTACTGCGAAATTATTGGTCAAACATATAAATGTAAGATTTATAAGGTTTTTATTTGAATTCTTATGGTTTTTACCTTCACAAGTTTGGATGATGTCATAACACAAATGATGTAGCTACCAAGTGCTTTTTGACAAACCAGCCTTTACCAAGTGAAGATTAATGAGCTATTCCAAAACGGAGCTTTTATATGTGCTGTTTTTACAAAAGGAATATTAAAATGAATAAAATGGGCAGTCTGCCAAGGTACTGATGACATACAGAATATTGAAAAAAAATAGCTGATGATGCAAAAAAATGCTGAAAGAGAAGTTAATTCAAGCACTGCATCATCACATGTTTGTATCATTGCTTCAGAACAGTTGTCACGCCGCTTCTTATCTGCCTGTACACTGCCCATAACTGATTCTTGCCACTGTTACTCTGGGGCTGTTAGTCCTGACTCCAGTGTATATACAAGATAAGGGGGAGTTATTCTGTTATGGTAACAGAATATTAATTGAAAACAACAATTTATGTATGTTTAATTGTGAAAACAACAATATGTTCACTGACCAGAATACTTAATAATGACTTTCTAAATGTCTTTCTTCAGCAGGACTCATTCCCAAGATGTCTGGTATAGCCTAGCATTGGGAATTACCTCTAAAATTAGTATTAAAGTAATTACTTTGAAAAAAAACCAAAACTGCACACCATAATATGCCAACAAAGAAAACATAACACAAAACATGAAAACTTCAACATTTATCTGATATCTTCCACCAAAAGATCTCAAACCTTTTTGCTAAATGTGGTCATTCTAAACATCCTTCATTTTAATTTTTAGATATTTCATTTTCTTTGAATACTAAGCAGATAAATTGTTCGGATTCACTACTGTGTTCATATTGCAACAGACACTTCAGCATCACTATCCTCTGATATGCATACTTTTTTTTTTCTCCTTTCAACACAGGAATTCCTGTACTTTGGAGGTTAACAGTTGCTACTACTAAAAAATGTTCAGAATAATCTCAAGACAATTTGGAACAAGACATGAGATAGAAACCCACAGTTGGTGAAATAAGGATATAGTGAGGTGATATACAGTTACATGAGTGGGAATTCTCCAAGTACATTTTGATGAAGTCCTCTATTGCTGTGAAAAGCTGCACAAGATTATTAATGATCACAAGTGGTCAGAACGTTTTGTGTGGTCAGAAATAAGATTAAAATAACATACAATTTTTAAAATTTTAACAGTGCTAGTATAGAAACATGCTTTTTATTATAGTGCCATCCTTATTGGAATACATCAAAAGTCTATTGACCTATTGATTCTTCTACAAGCAAGTGAACTACAAACATCCAGAAAACATCACTCCGAGTTTGAGAAACAAAGTCTTATGATACTCTTGAATATACTTAAGTAAGAACAGGAGATTTCTGAGGGGAAACAATAACAGTTCTCTGTAGAGGCTGGAGACTGTGTAGTAATCAGAATCTCCTCAGAATAATAAGGGAAAGCTGGAAAGGGGAATCACATTGTTGGTGTGGTATTTTCCTAATCACATGCTCATAATGAAAATTATGTTGCAGAGTCACTGAAAATCAGGTTAACCATATGGCAAGCACAGTGGTTGCTTCATAATACGTGGGCTTGCTAAGGATTAGAAATCTATTAGAGAACAGATTTAGAATTCCACTGAAGAAAGTAATGAACTGCATTTCAGTGAAGAGAAAGTAATCTCAGATAAACAGAGAGCACAGTCAGTTCCATCGTGTGTTGAAGAGGTTCAAGAGATGAAGTAAAAGTCATGCAAAACCACAAAGAAGATACACTGAGGTGAAGTTCTTTTATTTGTTTATTATGCTGTAGATTTCTTGAGAAGGAGTTGTGCAGATAAAGTGCATGCAAGAACAGATCTATTAAAAACAAAATACGGAGCACACGGTGCTAAAGAAGTACTTAGCTACAAAGCCAATAAAAAGTCTCAAAGGTCCTTCAAACAAAAATAAGAAGCTAGTGAATTATGTTGTTTCTAAATGTTCAATGAACTATCAGTAGATCAAAATTATATGTAAAATGTCTCCACAGGGTGCACAGAATTTATGAAAATAGACAAGGAAATATTTTAAGTGTCCAAAATCTAAAAGGAGAACAAGAAGTGTATCCCAAACTTTTATTTTATAAGCAGAATCCAAACCCCAAAACCCTAGGAGGTGTCTCTCCCCAGCTATAGAATGAGCTATTAACAAACTAGTCACTCTGGCTTGATTTCCTCACTAGTTTGGATGACATCTATGCTCCCACTGAAACTGTATAAATACCTTTTTTTTTTTCTTAAAAAACAAAGAGTACCACAGAAATTGGCATACAGTGTGTTACTTCAATGTCACTTCCAAGTGGCCCTGGATTCTGGACTTGATGTGCCATAAGAATTTATTCTCTCTGCATAGGATGTATATTGAGTCTAAATTAGCTGTTGGCATAGGTAGGCACTTTACAAGTAGTGAAGTTGTAGTGGGTTGACCTTGGCTGGATCATCACTCCCCTCCTCAGCAGGACAGAGGGGAAGAAAATAAGATGGAAAAGAAACCTCATGGGTCAAGATAAAGGTAGTTTAAATAAGAAAAAGGAAAGGCTGTGTACAGAAGCAAAGGAAAACAAAAGATTTACTCTCTACTTCCCATCAGCAGGTGATGTCCAGCCACTTCCTGGGAAGCAGGGCTTCAACACACATAGCAGTTGCTCCAGAAGACAAACGCCCTTATGCCTAATGCTCTCCTCCTCCTCCTTTCTCTGAGCTTTTGTTGCTGAGCAGACAGTATGGAACATCTCCTTGGTCAGTTTGGGTCGGCTGTCCTGGCTATGTCCACTACCAAGATCTTGCCCACCCCCAGCCTACTGGAGGGGGGAGTGTTGGAGAGATGGCCTTGATGCTGTGTGAGCACTGCTCAGCAGTAGCCAAAACACTGATGTGTTATCGACACCTTTCTAGCTACCAATACAAAGCACAGCACTATGAGGGCTGCTATGGGGAAAATTAACTCCATCTCAGCCAGACCCAGTACATAGTTTGCTTTCCTCTCTGCTCACCTATCAGCAGATTAAAAAATGACCCATTTCAAGGCGTGCCTTTGTTCCTACCATTACAGAGTTCATAGTGAATACAAAATGAGAAAGGCAAAATATTTTGAGACACAATCTGCTGTTTAGCTTGAGTAGCATCTTAATTAATATTCTCTTAATAGACCTATACTGGGAAAAGAAAGAGAGGCTCTGCAGAGAGCAGGGGGATGTCAGACTTCTGTCCATACGAGCCAACAGACAATTAGCTCACCAACTATCTGACCTGGGATTCAGGGGTCTTGAGGTCAATGTTTGGCTCTGATTTCTGTGTCACTTCACACAAATAATTTAATCATTATGTATTCCTGTTCTGCGTCAATAGAATTGATCTGAAGTGTGGACTTTCTCCACCCTGGAGAACACATGGTAAGAATGTATTTATTCTCAATATACTGAGGTCAGTGTCACCTACAGGCCTTCTTGCTTGATCTTTTTTCCCCATCATTTCTTATACCCAAGAGCAGATAACTTCTCATCCACTCTCAAGCTTTTCTCTGGCTTGGGGGTGCTTTTTGGCTTTTTTTTTAGGAGGACTGAGTCTGGTTTATTCCTTATGTTTTTTTTTTTTTCTTTTTATTATACATTAATGTATACCATTAGTTCTTTCAATGTGTTCTCTAATGGCGTGGTCTGCCCCACTAAACTGCAACTCGGAATCACTTCCAGCATTCAACTTCCTGTACTTGTGTATAAACACTGCAGTGTTTCAGTGAAAGCTGCTTCTCCACACCTGTCTCCTCCCCGCTGCAAAATAATTTATCATCTATTTCCACTTTGCAGTCTTCCTGACTAAAGAGTTTTTCTTTTCCAGCTCAGCTGAATCCCATGCCTACAACTCCAGACACATTTTTCCCACCTTCCATCCCCTTTTGAAATCTTCTACACCCCTACTCTTGACTTCTCTGCACATGTTGATAGCAATTTATTCCAGTGAGAACTGCATATGCCTTTCTCCCATGAAATGACCATTTGACCTTCCCGCTTGCCCCATCCCAGATTGCCTTACAGTCTTTGTAATGCTTCTGCAAGTGTCATCTTTGCTTGATTCAGGTGCAAGTTCCTGAGTTGTGCTCCTTCTCTAATCACTTCCAGTTGCCTCAATTCCATTCTATTTTGTCCTCCATCTGCCTTATATCTGTATATTTTCCTTCCTTTACTTTGTCATTTCCCTTACTATACTTGAACTTTTCTCTTCACAGTACAATCCTACTTCAGTCTTTCTTATCTTAATACAAATTCCATATGCACCTTTAGCTTCATGTAGCTTTGAAAGTACCTTCTCTATTTTCTTTCACCTTTTCATTCTCTGTAATTGAAAGTGTTATTTAGAACTCTGAAAGTCTACTTTTCCACTTATATTCTCACTTTTCTTCCCCTCTTGCTTCATCAGACCTCTTCTGCTGAACTTACTAAAATCTTTTCCCTCAGAAAAGTCCAGAACTGTTTTTCAGGGTTCATTCTTCTTGATACATCAATTACACTCATATCAAGAATCAAACATATCAAACCTTTCTCATTATGACCCTCATCCTTGGGCAATGATCCCAATAAATATCTGAAAAATGAATGTTTTATCATGCTTCAAATATTCCCTAAAATTATCCTTCTCAATGAAGACATCAATGATCCAACTTCCTCCTGTCATGTTGATCAGCACTGTTTCACATTTTTCCTTGCATAGATCCATGTTAACTACTAATCTCTCTTATATTGTTCTTGTGACAGTAACTGTCTTTTACTCTAGATCTGTGTTGCATGTAGCCCGATCAGGCCTTGCTCCATAGTTGCAGTTTTTAAGTACTACAGCAATAGTAATAACATTAATAGTAGATAGGATCCTATTGACATTCAGCACTGTAATCAACACCTTATAAAATGCTTATAAATGGTACAGAGAAATTATTGGCAGAAAGGTCAGATGTTTCCTAGATTGTTTAAAAACACAAAATAAAATTAAAGTCTTCTTAATGAACATAGCATGATTTTCTTGCATTAAATCAAATTAACCCACTAAACACCATTCATAGTTTCAGATCCCGATTCAGTTATTTCTTTTCCTGAAGCTCAAAGATGTTTAAGTCCTTCTTATGTTGATTCAGTCTTTTTCATCACTGTGACCAGCAAGTTTTAAAATAAGATTTTGGGGGAAAAAAAAAAAAGGGGTTAGAGGACAGGTTGCAGCTATCTCATCCTAGTGTTCAAACAGAAGGATAATCATCTATGTTGAGCTGACTCTCCTTTTTATACTAATAGAAAGTCATGTGGGCTGAACTGCTAAAAAGGAAGAGTCTTTCAGAAGAAGACTCCCAAGAGACAAGGATGGAAATGTGGTTTTCTATGGAGTGTGGCCAAAGATTTTACTGTGAATATTGGATTATGTAAGCTGTTATTTATGTGTGGCAATGGAACAATCAAGACTTCCCTTACCTTAACTTTTCCCTGATGTCCTATAAAGCTAATAACACTTCTACATGTCTCAAAAGGTATTTAAGTCTTACATGTACGTGCAGCATCCTCTCCATCCTTGCTTTGAAGGACTTCTTGGAATGTGCTCCATACTTCATTTAGTTTGTCACTACATCATTAAGAAAAAGTGCTCTTTCTGTCTGGCCCAGTAAAACCATTACCAAAACAGAGTTCTGTATCTATATTTCCTATGCAGCTTCTCACCCGAGCCTTGCTGAATCCTAATTGGATTTAGACACTCCCTAATGCAGCCAACTCTCATGCAGCCATCTCCTGTTCTTTTTAGTGGTTGGTGTCTCTAGCAGCTTTTCAACAGGAGCTGTTTATTTCCCAGCTCTCAACTAGTTTGTATTTCTCAACAAGATATTTTCACAGACTATCTTAACATGAGCGTCAAAGTTCAAATGTGATCATCTCTTCATCGGACTTCTAATTTGCAAAACTCTGACCCAATATGCTTTGTTCATGGAGTTAATTTTCTGTGTCTCCCTATTAGTAGCTCCTTGCTTTTTCAGTGTACATTTTTTCTTTCTAAGGTACAGTAGAAGATAATTTTAGGGATGAATGGAGTGTTTGCATGGTTATTTCCAGCTTTCTTCTTTATCCCTGTTATTGTATATTGATTATCAGAAGATAACAGTGGATGGAGTTTTGGTAAATTAAAAATTTCTCTGTAGTCCCAGATCTCAGTGTGAGTACAAGGCAAGGGGATATCACCCATGTAACAAGGGAAATGCAAGGAGAAATTATCTCTTGAGAGATTTCCACTCTCCAATATCCCAAAACATATTTTTCTTGCATTTTGCGAATCAGGCAGTCAAATTTTCCCTTCCCCAAATTTTTCTGAAGCTCACAGGAGAGTCACAGGGAAACTCAAAGGACTTGAAGTTAACCACACCTAGGGGGCTTAAGATTCACTCCTGGGCTTTCATATCCATCTGGTTTTGCTTTCAGGGGTGGGTACAGGCAGAAGACCTCTTCTGTTGTAAGAAAGGACATTTGTACCCTTCCATGTGCATTCTCCTTATGGCATGTAGTTTGCAAATATTCTTTGTTCCTTCAGTATAGGAAAGTTGTAGCTTTCAGCATGCTTCACTGCCAGCCAGACCCCTGCAATAAAGACTTTGTCTTATCAGTACATCCTTCAAAAATACAGGCTTTGAGTTAAATGGCAAAAGGAAAATCGCGTAAGTAGTCACTAAAAAATCCCTTGCATGTCTACAAAGCGTTTTCTGCAGAGAAGGCTGTGACTCAAGGTTTATAGTATTTTTTAGTATTAAATTTTTGAAATTTGTAAGGTCATATAAGCACAAAGTGGTGCAAATGTGAAGACTTGAGAGGTGGAAGGATGCCATTTCCAGCATAGCATCTTGTTACCAAGACAGCACTATCTAGGGATTATACAGTTCTTCGTACACTGAAAATGCACTTCAGTCTCTAGTATCCATTGTTGAGTCTCCATTTCTAATGAACAGTCCCTTCAGGCAATATTTAATTGGGTAGTACAGTAATTTTGTGATCAAGATATAAATTCATTACGGACTAGATTGCGACTGACAAACTCATTTCACCTATGACCTAAACTGAATATGAACTCAACTCTTCTCAGGTAGGAAGCTGATGTATAAAACAATTTTCAACTCATTGCCAGTGGATTTAGAGTACACATTTTTAGTGGTTTAATCTGGGATTTAAGCCTAAAACCAGTTCCTTGAAAAGCTGGCCAAAATCAAGATATACAGATAAAGCATACTTTTTTTTTAAAAAAAAAATGGAATAACTTCACAGGATTTTAGTGTTACCAAAACCGTGTTTTTGATGAGGAAAGACAAAAGGATTAATTTTTATATTATCATTGAAATACATGGACATAATATTTATCGAGAATATGTCTATACGCTATGTTCTTGACTATGCACTAAAATCAAAAAAGCTAAATAAATGTTACAGTGCTCATGGCACGTATGCTTTTGTATGTTTCACTAGTGATGACAAATTTGGTACAGTTTTAAAATATACTTTCCATGAAATGGAATACAGACAGCCTTAATGGCAGAAGTTGGTCAACATCTTTTTTCAAACAGATTCCTAAAAATTTACCACAAGTCCAGCTGGAAGGGAAGAGAATGACTTTCTCAGACATTTTACTCTTTCAAAATTAAGCACAGCAAGTTACATTTATGCTGTGCAATTAACAACTTTTAATAATCATTAGAAGTCTCTCTTTCTCAACAGAAATGAAGGACTTGTTAGCTTCATGCCTAGGTGAACAGAGACCTTTCAAGAACATTTCACTACTGTTCTGTAAGTTTATTGTCTTAATAGATATTCCCATTGATCACTGTTTGCTTTACATTTTTTCACTACATATTTAAAATTGTCATATATTTGAATACTTACCATTATATGGTCAGTGGAGCTATTCATTTAATAGGTCAAATAATCATTATATTTCACTAGAATGCTGAGTTTTAATTCATTTAACATTTTAATCTTCCATCAGTTTTTTCTTTTAAGAGGATTTCAGAGCATATACAGGATTTGTATAAATCTGTCCAGTAAATTTATTCTTTCAACAGTTTTATTCTTTCATCAGAAATTCATTTAAATGGATTCTACTATATATCACATTCACTGCCAGTGTGGCTTTAGGTCAGGCTGTAATTGATGCAAAAGCAATGAGGTATTAAAAGAGAAAGGAAATATCTGAAATTGGAAAGGGTTCAAAACACATGCCATTGTAAGGCCATGACATTCTTCAGATATGATGGGGGTGGGGAATGGACCACTAATAAACCATTTTGGCCCAAAGCCTGGCATAATTGCTAATTTCAGGTTTCACTAAAGTCAGAATCTGTGCTAAGAGGATGGTTGCCTTTAAAGCTTGAAAGGGTGTATCAACTCATCAATCACCTATCAGGTTATAAATACAGTCCCCTCTATTGTGATAAATAAGTCTAGAAGTATCAAAACAGAAAAAGGTAGAGAAAATGCTTTCTTCTTTTTCAGTTTGTTCATGTGCTGCATTTGACATATTCAACTTCTTTGTTTGGATGGCCTAGGTTGCTCTGTTAGTATAGGGTACGCAGACGGGCAAGTGTAATACATGCCTTTTCCCAAGTTTTAAGGTAGATTGTTAATGACAAAGAATAACAGAAAAGAATGGAGCTAAAACTACTAAGGGATTTCATGTACGTGTGCATTAACAGAAAGAAATGAATTATGGGAAAAAAGAGAATGAAGGATAGGGTAAGTATGCTAGGATTCCCTACACATAGAAAGATAGTAGGAAAAATTTTATTTGTAAATTTCTACATGTCATCTACTACCATTTCATATATGCAGCATAAGGATATACTTTTAAAATATTAAGCAAAATTAATTAATTTTGTGTCATTAATTTTAACGGAAAAATCTCCAATAAAACAAATTTATGATTACATGTCTGTTTTTTAAGGAAAAAGTTAACCTGGATCCATTGTTTCATTTAAAATGTATGACCTATACAGCATTTCCCTGTCAATTTTAAACTCATTCTTTTCCTAGAATTTTCAATGACTGGAAGGAAGTTTGGAATATACATAGGGTTTCAGCACTGAAGAGGTATAGCTGATTAGATCACTAACGTGGGGTTTGTTGAATATGTACTGTGCTTCTTATTTTGATTCAGAAAATAATTAGCTATAAAAATAAATTATTTATATGTAAAACAAAAATGCAATCTTACTTGGCAATTACAATAGTTAGAGTGAATTTTCTTTGTTTTTCAGTGATCTTTAGAATATATCGTGTGGAGTAAGAGGTAGAAGGCAGGGTCCTGGGGTAAGGTTCAGCCAAAGCCTAAGCTTATGGGAGAGGTTAAGAGAGAGACAAAGTCCAGTACTGGAGTAGGGCTGCAAAAGGGATGCCAAGGGAAGTGGTGGGCTACACAATTACTATTCTACTGAGCAATTTTTCACCTGGACTATGGCTGAGTTCCTTGAGTAAAGCTTATCCCACCTCTTGTGTTGAAACTGCAGTTTGGTGAAAGAGAAACCCAAGAGCTGGCATTGGATTGGGGTGGCAATGGGGCTTCCAAAGGAAGTGATGGGCTACAGAAAGACTTCTACCCTGACTGCACTTTCATATGGATGGTGCCTGGGTGCCCTGATCTAAGGCTGAGCCCTTTATGATGGTGAGCATTAGGGTTAGAAGGGAGTCAAAGGCTAGAGCTACTTCTGGAATGGAGCAGCAAAGGACTGACAAAGAAGCAGCAAGCTACAAAAAGATTAATCCCTTGACAACCTTCTCATCTAGGCCCCTCCTAGGGGACCTCACACTCCAGGTCCTCACCTGAGGCTCAGCCAATGTCAAGACATAGGGCTGGTGATAGACAGTGCGAGGGCTAGGAGGGAAAGAAAGACTAGAGCTCCTGTAGGAGTGGGACTGGAAAGTGTCTCTCAAAGAAGGTGATAGGCTACAAAAAGATTTCTCCCCTGAACATTTTTGCATTAGGGCTATTCCTGGGGGTCAAGGGGTAAGATTCAGACCACCCTTCATGTTGGAAATAGTTTTAGAGTTACAAGACATGCAAAGCCTAGATTTTCTTTTAGACTGCATCTGCAAAGGAGCTTCCAAGGTAAGTGGTAGGTTATGAAAAGAGTATTACCCTGACAAATTTATCATCTGGGCCATCCATGAGAATCCTGGTGAAAAACTGAACTCTCTGTAATGCTAAAAATTAGGATTAGTCTTGTAAGAGATAAAGTACAGAGCTCTTTCTGGAGTAGGGCTGGAAAGTGACTGCCGAGTAAAGATGAGAGCTACAGAAATATTACTTGCCTGACAACTTTTACATCTGGACCATGCCTCAGGGTCCTGGGGTAAGGCCAAGCTCTCTATGACAGTTATTGTTAGGGTAATTGTCAACGTGAGGGGAGAGACAAAGCCTGGAGCTCAGGATAGAGGAGGGTTGGAAAGGCCTGCCAATACAAGTGGTGGACTAGAAAAATTTTACTTTACATAACTTTTTTTTTTTTTTAATTTGGGCTTTGCCCAGGGGCTGTGAGGCAAGTCTGGCTACTTAACTATTTTTTATAATTTGAGCTTTGCCCAGAGGCTGTGAGGTGAGCCTGAGCTTTCTAAAATGGTTTGCATTTGGTACCAGAAGAGAGACAAAGGCTAGTGGGTTTGCAGAGTAGCTGCCAAGGGATGTGGTGGGCTACAAAATCCTTACTCCCATGACTTTTTAGTTCTGTCCATTACCAGGGTTGCCAGGTCAGTGCTCAGCAAAGGCCATCCCTTAGGGCTGGGGTTAAGGCTAGCATTAGGATAGAGACAAAGCCTAGGACTCTTGTTAGAGACAGACTGCAAAGGGGCTGCCAAAGGAAGTGGTGGGCTAGAAGAGTATTAATCTCCTGATGTTTTTATCTAGCCATGCACGACAGATCCTTAACTAAGATTGAACAAAGGCCAAGCAATAATGTTGAGGTTAGAGCTGGGTTTAAAGTTAGGTTTGAGTTTAGAGACAAAATGTACAGCACTCATTGGAATGGATATACAAAAGCTACATCAGAAAATGGGGTAGGCTGGAAAAAGATTTCTACCCTGATTACATTTTAATGTGTACTGTGTCTGGGGGTCTTGGGCTAGTGCTGAGCCAAGGCCAAGCTAAACAGTTATGGTTAGGTTTAATTTTAGACAGAGGCAGAATCTTATTATCATTTTGCGAAGTGGCTAGAAAGCAGCTACCAAGGGCAATGGTGGATGATGCTGGCTAACTTTTGGGTTAGGGTTAGGAGAGTGAAAAAGCACTGAGTTTTCATTGGAGTGTACTGCAAAGAGAATGTTGAGGGTAGGATTAGGCTGCTAAATATTTCTCTCTTGACACTGTTTTCATCCAGGCCATGGCTGATATCCTGGGTTAAAGCTTAGCTCATCCTTCACTTTACAGTTAGGGTTAGAGTTAGGAGAGAGACCAAGCTTATATCCCCCCATTGGGGTATGGCTGCAGAGAGGTTGCTAAGGGAAGGGATATGTTGCCAAAATATTTTTTTTTCTGGGCCACTGTTGTTCATACTTAGTTGAAGCTTAGTCTATATCCACCATTAGGAGTAGCATTATAATTAGGAAAAGGGTTAGGAGAGAGACAAATCCTGGGGCTCTGGGTGGAGTGAGGCTGCATGGGGGCTGCCAGGGTTAGGCTACAGAAAGATTTCTTCTGTAATAACTTTTTCATCTCAACCGTGGCTTAAGGTCCCAGGCTACGGCTCAGAGGACAACAAATTTTAGGCTTATGGTTAAAAGTGCAGTGATTAGTTTTAGTGCTAGGAGAAAGACAATGCCTAGATCTCCAGCTGTAGTAGGGCTGCAAACAAAGGGCTGATAAGAAGAGGAGTATCCTGCCGAACAATTTCTCTCCTGACAGCTTTTTTATCTGTGTGATGGCTTGTGAGTGTGGGCTGTCTCAGCTAATCCTCATGGTTAGGGTCAAGTTTAGGAGAGAGACAGTGTGCGCTTTCCTCACTCAACCTGTTAATCAGTTTTTCTTTTTCCTTCCTAAGAGACCTCTGTATTTATAGGATATTCTTCCACCACATTTGAAGTTACACCCTGGTGTGATGACTCTGTATGTCAGGGAGTTAGTTCCTTCAGCTTGCTGCAGTCAATTTACCTTTGACAACCAAGAAATTTGATTTTTATAATGAGGCGTAAATCACAAGAAAGAGTTGTCTGTAATGGACTTCAGCAGAGTTAGGAGCAAGAGTGCAATAGTTCATACTAGCAGGATTTGAAAATAGGGAGTGCACAGTAAAGGACATACTCTTCATGGAGAAGGAGAATTTAGAGAAATTTGGCACAGTTAGATAATAGTTACACAGCTTGAAGGTTTAAAAGCTGTTGTTGTCTTATTATGGTCCATTGTTCTGGTGTGGTACTTGGTTTGATATATAAGAATACCACTGACCCAGGAGGCCGGCTGAAAACAGAAAGATGGGGTGAAGTTGCAGCATGCCTGAAACAGCTGCAGTATGTCTCACTGCTCCATACACTGAGCTGCATGTTTGTTAAATTGAATTATACCTTTAAATTAATTCAATTGAATGTGAGACGAATGAATTATAAATAATTCTTGGTGAGGCTATAAATATGGCTTGATAGAACCTACCACCACAAATAGGAAAAGCCTATAAAAATATACTTGCATGTTTACATATCACTCCCCTGTGGCGGATTAGCAAGCAGAAAGAAGTCTAAAACCACAAGGGGAAGGTTTAAATAGGATGATGCAGACATTAGTGAATGATTAACAGTAATTTCACAAAGGTGGAGGGTAAGCTGCTCATTTTAGAGACTCTCACAAATGTGTTTTGAATGATTAACTAAATTTGCTTGGCAAAAGTTTAATTAAGGCCACCACCATTTAACCACAATTATTTAACTCAGTATATAAACTGGCTATACTCACCATGTGGAAAGCACAGCATTAACCAACATGAAGATGTTTGAGGGTTCTTGGGCCTATCTGGGCTAGCTACCCCTTTGACAACTCCTCTCCAAAGAACAGAGGGAGTCACTCAGAGAACTTTACACAGCTCTCCTGAAAGCCCTCTTGTAGCCTTTGACAGAGTCTTCTTAATAGAGTGCATATATATATACAGTGTACATACGCAGCCAGCTCTGTGGGCCAGTGCGTCAGTGAACAGGGTCAAATCTCTGTCCCCTTTGGTGAAATGATGGATGCTGCTTTCAACACTCTTGACATTTCTACAAAGCTGCAAAATCAGACTGAGTCTTGCGTCTGCAAGTGAACTCAAGACAGGGAATGAATGGAGCTCTCTTGTATCCTCCCTTGCTCCTACTTCCTCTAACATCCCCACCTTCCCCTTCCTTTTTGTTGCTCTTGTTCTTTATGAGCCCAAATGTAATCTGCCCTGGCTGGTTATACTAATATTTTCAAATGCTGCTTACTGTCTTTTATGGGTAATACTATTTTGGCACAGCTGGACACACTCATGAGAACAAGTGACATCTGTGTCATTTAATTGCGTTTTTTTGGTTGTCAGAGGGAGAAAAAAAGACTAGTGCCTTTAGTAACTTGTGATTAGAGCTGATTAGGAAATAAGTATTTCCTGGAAAGCATTTAGAGAGGAAGCACAAATTTCCCTTTAAAAAAAGAACAAAGAATTCTTTTCATAGTTGTATCAAAATCTTCTTACCTGTCATTTTCCTCTCTCGTTAAACATTCTTACAGCTTTTCATGTCATACATTCTGGTTTCACAATGAGCTCTGGTTGTCTGTAGCCCAAGCTCCAGTGAAGGGGTGTTGATTGTCAGATAATGGTAGACCAGGTAAATCTCTCTGATAGCTATTGAATGCAGCTCTTCCTTCTCAACAGTTCCATGAATGTTATTAAAAAATTAGTAGGAAATATGGCACACTTGCATGGTATACATAGTGACATATAAGTTAGACATTATTTATTATTAATGCTCTTTACTCATTAAGAAGACCTCTACATCCCAGGCAGGATTTCTGTGGCTTCATAAGACTTGACAAAAATGTCTTATAGAAACAGACCCTCCTGTGACTGAACCCCTCTGCTTTTATGTCTGAATCACACAGTTTACTTGTGTTCCATACATTGGCTTGGTGCGCCACAAAAAAAATATACATTGAATATACTTTGAATACTTACTATTTTGGATATACTTAGCATTATGATGCCTGCAGAGTCATAGAGTTTGTACCTCTCAGAAATACCAGCATTACTTCATTAGCAGTTTATATGAATGCTCAGTTCCAACATATCTCAGTTACCTCGTTTATAAAGATTTCCATCCTAGCACATACATTTATTAAAAGGCTAGCTAATTTTATTGTTCCATTAAGAAAACCATATGACTTTCTCTATATTTGTATCCAAGGCCTGAACTTAATTTCTACTATAGCAACTATAGTATTTATATTCTTTTAGCAACAATTTTTCTAAATTGTTATTGCATACAGCAGTACAATAAACAACACGTAGTCAAGTAGCATCGTAGCCACAAAAAGTAAAAAAAAAAACCAAGTCAGGACTGGAAACGATGAATTATCTTTGGATCAGGTTGTTAAGAGTGTTCATATCAATCTGCTTACATGCTTTTTTTTGTCCTGACAGCACCTTGAATATTCATAAATAATTAGCTCATCTACTTCTATTAGCATCTTAAATAAAGGACTAATGGTGTCAGGACAGCTTTCTTCGGCATTTATGAAACATGCTACGATCTACCTATAACCGATTGTAGGGAAAGCTGGAAGAGCATATTTTTAGATTGTTTCATTTTCTGTTATCAGAAAATCTGTCAACCATAGCTGGAAGGCTTTAGCAGTTCTTCTACTTCAAGGAGGCCTCTACAATGTGTCATGCCCTTGAGAAACATCTGTTGTTTAATTTTATGAGACAATATTCAGGTTAAACTGTAGAAGAGTAGCCAGGTCCTCCTGCTTCTCCTCCTTTTCTTTTTTCCCCCTCCTGTTCTCCAGAAGCCCCAGGGATGCACGGGGAGTTGAATGCTGTCTCTGAGGAGCAGGCCTGAGCGGGAGGCAGAGCCCTGTGGGCTGCCAGTTGGGTTCCTGGGGAGCGCATTGGGACAGGGGTGAGGTGGAAAATGGGCTGTTTCCAGAAGTTTTCCCTCTTCTCCGACTTTCTTGGGCTCAAGATAACTCGTTCTCTTGCCTCTTGGTCAGCATTGAAGTGAGCTTTCCCTCCCTCCTGAAGGCAGGCTTTAGAACCCCTCCCTGCTTCTCCTACATGATCCCTTGGATTACTGTCAATATCAATAACATCACTCTAGGTACCCAAAGGGGCAAATATAAGACCATAAGAACACCTTATACTCAGGTGTTTTTATTTTTTTAGTGAGCTTTCCAAAACTTCCATCTTTACAGTAGCATAGCTGTGCCACTTCACTGTTCTTTCAACAATATGCAACTATAATCTGGCCACGCTGGCTAGTTTTCCACTGCTACCAAGCTGTCTTCAACTCCCTGTGCCACTTTTCCTGCTGGTGAGCACAAATCCCAGTTTGCCCACCAAAGCAATCTTTGCTCACCACCTGCCCCACAGCACACCAGAGGAGTAGACATGTGTGGGTAGGGTGGCGAAGATGGGAGCCTCTTCTTTAGCAATCCCAGCAGCGGGTGTGTGGCAATGAAGACCTAGAGAAAATAAAATGAACAGGAGTAGTTCCTTCTCGGCTTATGCCACATGAAGCAGCTTTGTTTCAATGTCAGCAGGCTATCCTCTGCTGAGCTGGGTTACCTGCTCCCGCAGCAAAATCCACAGACACCTCATGGAATTTCTTTTCCTGCTGCCCTATCAGCTATGTGTGTTCCTCTGGGTCATGGATGTGCCATTTCGCTATGGGATAGAGCAGGGTACCTTCTGGACCCCGGCATATCTGTGGTACGTGGGTTGGCTTTGAGGGCAGAGAGGAAGCAGGGAGCCACTGCTCTGCAGTGTGACCATACTGCTGTTGCTGCTTTGACTCCCAGGAAGCACACTACTCAAGTTTGACACTCCAGTAGTCTTAGAAGAAATTGTCAGGTCTCAGAGAAAGTGCTGGATTGCCATAATCTCGTTGTAAGGTGACAGACGTTTGTTTAGCTGGGTTTAGGTCATCGGGTGGGATAAGGTATAGACTTCAGGTAAGTCCCCAGGACATAAGATAGGTAGTAAGATGTAATTTTGAAATTCAAAGTAACAAAGGGTTATGGAGGAACTCTTTCTCTGGCAGAGTGTTTTGATGATTTATGTCTGTCTGTTTGAGAGGCTGCACGGTGGCTACAGATTCTTCAAAGTATCTGCTGCTTCCTGTAAGTATAATCTCAGTTTTGTGAAGGTTTAACATTAACCAGCTGTTCCAGAACCATATGGTGACCCGAGCAAGACACTGGACTCACAGGATTTCTCTGGTGTTATTGAATGTAGGTTTTTATGTGGATGCAGAAAAATGCAAGATAGAGAAGTTTATTAAATCAGTCTCTCTTTCTCTGTATTCACTTCTACTCTTGGAGCAGCTGCTTTTTGCTCAGCCTCTGAACTGAGTCAGTCAATTTACTCCAACAGATACTAAATCAGTCCCTTTATCCATATTGATTAGACAGCAGCAACATGCACATCTGATAAAATGTGGAGAAATCCAACACAAAACTTAAGCTTCCCTCACAGAGAAAGAAATGAGCCCTAACTGTGACTGAAGAGGTTAATGGCAAAGCTGTACCAAGTAAATTCATTCTGCAATATCAAAACAGAATCAAAGACATTAGGCATAGGCAAAAGCATATTTAAGGTACAATTAAAGGAGTGCCTGAAGCCATATTTGTCAACAACAATTCCTGCATAAAGAGTCTTATAATTGAAGAAAGATTACAATTGAGTCAAATCTAAACACTTTGCATTGCAGATTTTCTGTAAACAAAATGATGAGTTTGGCTTAACTCTGAGTTCCAGGCAACCGTTATGAAAGGTCTACTTCACTGAAAGCTACCATCCATCTCCTAAATTCAACAGTTTTATCTGACCTGACTTCCTTAAACGTTTTACTTTTTTTTTACAAAGATTAAAAAATACACCGTGGAGTAAAATTATCTCAGCTTTGAAAATATGAAATTGCATCTGAAGCAGTGCTTCAGTATGCAGTAATTTACTATGGTAGCTCTAAAGCACAGATGGGAGAGTACAGAAAGAGGATTAAACTGCTTTCCATATCCTAAACTTTATCAGGGATAACACAGAAAACTGTGTCATTCATTACAGCCTGGGGAGTTCTTAAGTGTTAACAATTTATCTAGCTGATACATTAAAAAAAGCTAGGAAGTACTTTTTTTCATTAGCAATAACAGACTGTAAGTAAAATGAAAGTCAAAGTTGCATTGCAAGAGTTTTATTCACATGCCAAACAGAGGAAATTAATTGCTTCACCTGGAAATATTGATCATAGTACATTTAAGCCAGAATCTAAGTGCATAGACCCAGAAATGCACTGCTGAAAAATTTATTTTCCCGAGTCTTCATTTCTAAAAGGTTATTTTTGCTGCATTACAAATAAAGAATAATGTGACACTATTTGTGATACTTCATGTCACACAAGGTCTGTGTTCATACTTCACATCATGAAACAAAAAATGGTTTAAGTTCAGAATCTATTAAAATAAAAAGAAATATCCTCATTAACATTTAGCAGACTTTGGATCAGGCCTATCCAGAGATTCAGCTGATAATACCGATTCATGCAAGAGCTTACAACCAAAGTCTTGTTATCCCTTGTAATTATATCCCCCTCATGTTTGTTTTCACTTGTATGCTTTGGTATTTTTTCTAAACACTTCTGTTTTACCTGTGCACTGAGATTTAGCAAAGCTTTATGACTGCATTAGTTTTTTCCATGATTTCTGAGTTTCTACAAATTCAAAGTTATAATGCTCAAGTGGCAAGTTTGCTGTGATTTTCTGTAAAACAGATGACATCACAGAGTTCTTGTTCCGTTTGTAAATAAACCCATTAATATAACATGGATTTTAATAAGAAAGAGAGCAGCAGATCTATACTTGCATCATTTTCTAGACATTATTTTAAATTAGTTTATGGAATCCATTGTATATATACACACGCATATACTTATCTGCCTCAAGAGTATATACTTCATCTTGAAAGTGGTAAGCTGATTTAAAAATTTTCCATAAGATTTCTCTGTCAAATTCAGTAGGACTTCTGCGTGAAAGGCTGGACCTCGTATACAGAGCTGCACTGAATCTCTGTATTACATAGTATTTTTGTCTCAATTTCCACTACAAATGTTTGCTACCAGATTGTTTCTCATCTTCTATTCATCTTTCCTCCCACTGACTTTTTGTAGGCTGAACTCTAGCTTATTTTCCACTACTATGGTTGATATAAAATCAATAGGTAAAGTGCAAGTGGAGGATGCCTTTTGAAGATGGGAAAACGTCTCTGGAGCACTTAAGACCACATGAGCAGACGCACTGTTCAGTATAGTGAGATGTTTGGATGAGAGCAGATGAGTATCCCGTCTCCAACAGCGACTGAAATTGTTGTTAATCATATTCAGAAAAATAATTCCAGCCCTTTTATTGTGTGTCTTCTTTAAGTTAGTGTACATTGGCACACAGCAAAGCTATGGCTGCAGCTAATATCAGTCATAGTAGCAGTAGGCGTTTCCCATACTGGGATAAGGTGTATGCATACAGGTCTATCCTCTCCTATTCAATTTTCACATAGTATCATCATTTTCTCTTAAATAAGATTCCCCGTATCCAGTCAATCTGACATGGTTTTTACAGCAAGACGCTATTGACAAAACGGTCTGACTCCCCTGTGCTTAATGCTGCACGCAGCACCAAGCTACTAGTAATCAGCTAATTGCATTTGGCTTTCCCACTCTCTCATGAAATGGCTCCTTCCTCACCCTGATGGTTTCTTTCCTCCAAATTCCCAGAGACTGGAGGAAAGAGGTAGGCAGTGAACAGAGAGAGATGACAGAGGAAGAAGTTGCATGCCCTCCTTTGTCCCTCTAGAAGTCACACATTAGAGATAATAAAGAAAATTAGAGACTGGCAATTGTACTACATATTGTGCACAGTTTACAAACTAGCTGGAGAATTAAACCGTTTCCAGTTTCATTTTGAGGACAGGTAAATATCTTTGCTGGGTGCTCAGGACACAAATCTACAACTGTGGAGTGTGGTTCAGACTTCTGCATTCTGCAGACTTCTTGCCTGAGCACCTATAGCCAGTCCTCCAAAACATTTTATTTTACTTGCTGCAACAATTTTCTTTTTTGTTCCAGTGAACTGAATTAATATTTAATGTTTATTGAAACTGGGCCTGGGGAATCCAATTGTATCTCCTGTCAAGTGACTGCTTTAGCAACCAGGCCAGAAAGTCACAAGCAAACATATGCACCCCTTCCCACCTCGCCTCCTTAGCCCTACTGGTATAGAATTAGTCTGTATAAAGTAGAACAGCCAATTCAAGATTCTGGAGAAGGAGAAAGTCTCTCATCTGGTGGCTGAAGAAATCACACAGAATATGAAAACAGAAACCACAAACAGAATTTGAACCCTAATTCCCATAGCGAGAAAGGATGTTGCAGTTGCTGGGCTGCAGTCAGTGGGTTGCTGGGTAAGGGATATCCGCCCTGATATCCCTGAGTCTCTACAATGCTTCTTTGAGAAAGTTTGCTCTGAAGAAAGCAGTCAGACTAATCACTGATAAATCACATGGATTTAATTTGAACGTAGAGTAGCTGTCTAGCTGCTCTATAGGGTCAAGAGTTCTACAGTTTCTGGATTTCTTCATAGACAGACTTTACATTTCTAAATATCTTTAAGTACCTGAAGAGTGAGGGAGCAATTTAAACTACAGATTTGAAAATCAGCATTTTGGATTCAGACATCCCATCATCAGGGACTGCTAGATGACATGTATATGATTATGATTTTAGTGATACAGACAATAGGCTCAATTGTGTGATAACATGGGAATAGTACCACATTCCTTGTCATAGGGATGTTCAAAGGATAACTGTGATAAAGATTGTTAAGTTTTAGATCTGATAATAAAGGTAACATGCGAGAACCTATGATGAGGGTGGAAATGTATGTCTAGCAGAGCTGCCTTTGAAGTCCTGCTTCTAGACTATACAGGGTAAAATTGTTCCTAGCAGTTTGTATCACTAAACCAATCTGTGCATGATTCACTAAGCTATTCCTGATGGACATTTGGAGCTTATTCGCGGACATTACTTTCTGCATAGACCAGTCTTTTCTTTTGCATGTTATTAGGGCAACAGGTAGTTGAACCACATCTGGATTCAATAGAGTTAGAGTAAATCTTGGCTGTTCCGTGGCTATTCAGGATAAAAAAGCCATCTATTCTATTGAATCCTACTTTGAAGAATTTGAGTGAAATAAGAGCAAGTGGAGTCACAGGGGGATGGGTCACTCTTTGATGTACAGGTCTTTGAACTGGAACTGTTGTCTGTACCCTTTTTGCAGATCTCTGGACACCAGTCTTCTTCAAGAACTGTCCTAATTGTTCCCTTTTCTCAGAAGTTAAAAGAAGCTAGGCTATCCAGGTAGAAGTTCCTATGCAAATACAGAAATACTGCTGTGCAGTTTCCCCTCTCAATCCGTCTGTAATTCATTAGGATGCTATTAACTCTCCTGTTGAAAGACTCTGTTCTACCTACACTGAAATTTCCTCAACAGTGTATTGTGGTTTTTTTTTCCTCTACTGCTTTTTTTTCATGTATGTTCCAGTTTTCAAGTTATCCATCATAGGCTTTTGATGAGTTGCCTGAGGTAATCAAGTTCTGCTAAACTGGGGTGGGGCTGGGGGGCCAAGAAAGGTTACCCACTCAACCTTTAATAAAGTTTCAGGAACCGCCAACTCCAAGCATCTTGTTTAACTAGGATGGATTTAAATGAGTGATAATATCCAGTTACTAGCTTTGAGACAATTTGGCAGTCTGAGGTACCACGAGGAGTCCGCTACAGCAAGCAAGGCTGTTCTCCAAAGAAATGAATATGCGCTGATATGCTGCCAAGGTTATTCTAGGGCTGCAGATGGCATCTACAGTTCCCACTATGTAAGCCTGAGTTTAATGTGGCTGGTGCAGACAACGTGTAGCTGATGCAATTTTTTACTGGCATGTCATAATCAAATTCAAATTTTGTTTCCTATAAATATTTTAGAACACACTGATACACTATGTGTTGTTCCTGCAACATGCCCTAACAGCAGTGTACAGACTTCTTCCCCCTAACATCAGCCTCTTCTGCATATTTGATTACCTTAATAAAAGCCAGTAATAGTGGGTACAGACGGGGCACATTTTGCAGGTACATAAAGGAGTGAGTTGCTAAAGGGTGTGAGGACTGCCACTTTTTTAAAAGGCACCCCTAAGAGGCAAATACAGTTCGTCTCTCACATGACATAGTATGTTTGTAGAAGTGAAGGAAAGTGCTATAACACATGGAGAGGCAGTAAGACAGTATAGCAGGGTCGTGGATAGTAAAAAACGAGGACACTCCAAGCTGGAGGCTCTGCAAATCACGTGCACAGGGATGTAAGCAGCTCAAATTGCCACTGCATTAGTTCACGTATCCCTGCCTCTTAAAAAATAGCACTGTCGCAAAAATTAGCTACATGGCTGTAACTGTTTAGTGACACTGGATGAGCTGGTGTAACTCAGATGAAAAATATGAAGCTCTGCTAATATCTACCAACTAAGGGTCTATCCAGTGTAACTTCCAAATATAACTGGTCTGTCCAAACAGTGTGGAGCCATTAACTATAAGGTGGGAAGAAGTGCTCTGTCTAGCAGCACGTATCTCTTGCTGCAACATGAAATATTTTATGTGCTTGCTTCCAGCTCCTGGCTATATTTGCGGTCCGAAAGTGTTTAGACCATTGTCTTTTAAGCAATTTTTGTACTTCCTGAATGTGTTGGTACTCACACTTCAGAACTGGCCTAGAACATTACTAAATACAGATTGAAACCTAAGTTGCAGACTGTTAGAGAAATGCTTTATTTGACACAATAGCAACCATATAGCTTTTAATGTATAACTGATACAGATTGCTGGTCTTCTCCAGTTGTATAAAATAATTACTTTTTTTTTTTATCAGGAAGATGGTTTTGAAAAGAGACTAAATCTAACTTAGAATTAGTGTGATCAAAATGTGGTGCTTGTACAGCAGAATTTATTTGAAATGATTTGTAAAAGAGTAGGCTACTGGCAGCGGGTACATATCTAAATCAGCTAAAGATCTATGAAATGTATGAAAACTGAATGGGGAATGTTTGGGTCCCTAATTTTTATTTCCAAAAAGGTGAGACTTGCACAAACCCAATGACAAAATTAAAACATATGCCAGGATCTCATCAATTAAATCTTTGGGCTTCAGTTTTTCTCTTCTAGATGCTGCTGTGGCTTTGATGTCTTCCAGTGAATTACTCCTGATTTGTATGAGAATGAGAGCAGAGACAGCACCCAGGAGTCTCACTGTAGACTCATGAAGGTCAGAAGAATCCTTTAAATCTGGTATTGTGTCTACAAATATAGGCAGATGACAGTCTTAATTGAATGACTGTGAACAAGACCCAGCCCAAAAAACTGCAGATGAGACGGTCATATGGACAAAATGGTGCCTTCTGCTCAGAGGCTACTTATCTTGGTGCAGGTGTCTGTGTGAGCCAGCTGGATCTTTCTACTTGACTTGGAGCTTGGGGTGGTCAGCAGCCATCTGTGGGTATCTCCTGGAGGTACAGTAGTGTGTGGGAAAAAGAGAGGGTACCTGTGCCCACAGCAAGTGGGTGCAAGTTAGGTTAGAAGGACTATCTCAGGCTGTATCCAACTTAGTGTGTAAATTGGTAGAAGAATTGTGGATTAAGTTGCCAGAAGTGCCCCGATCGATAGATGGATTCCTTTTTGGCTTCATTTAGCTTTGGATCAGGCTCTCAAGGAAGAAATAGATGGCTATGGTCCTTAACCTGAATTCTCATAGGCAAAAGTGGAGAGGCAATCTTTCTTGCAGAGTACATTGGAAAACCTCTGCTGGCCTTTCAAAGTTCTGTTCTCAAATGCTCACGAAAGGCCTGGGTGGCCACACTCTTGGAGGGCGGTGTTGATTGGTTGGAGCTGTTTCAAGCAGGGTGTGCTTAATAAGACTGTCATCTTGATATTAAAAAAAAAGCCATCAAAGTAAAAGATAAGTAGGGTGATGGGAAGCTAAATGTTTGCAAAACAGGCCGCTTCTTTGAATTTTCCAATCCATTACATAACAAAAATGCATGAGCTGCGTGATTAAGAATACTAAGTAGTAAGTACAGAAATCAATTCTGTTTAGTGATGATTCAAATCCCCTTGAGGCTTTAAAATGTTTTTTAAAGTCTAAGGAGGTGGGGGGGGGGGGGGGGGGGGGGGGGGTGTGACATCTCTTCTATAAATGCATAGAATTACTAAGCACAGGGGATTTATTTAACTAGGAAACTTACATTATTGAGATTAGACATCTCGTTTTCAAGGTGCTCCTGGAAGATAATGACTCCTATACTCATAATTCACTGTAGACATCAGTTTTGTCTGATAATACATAAATTGGCCTGACAATAGAAGTTAGCAGTTTTCACTCTAAATTGCAGTATAGTGCTAGATAACAATAAAGAATGTGTGGGCCAGCTTCACTGAGTTTCAGTAAAACTACAGAGTAGTGGATTTGGCCCTCCCATTTAGAAAATACACATTTCCTCTCTAGAACAGGAATGCAGTTTTTCCCTTGATTAAAATATAATTGCTCTGAAAAAATGAAAATCTTCTGGGACAAGGGAAAGAACAATGCAATTATTTATCCTAGAAGGAATGTTAGCTTCAAGACGTGGCTGAATGTTACAAAGAATTGTTTGGGAAACACCATGTGCTTTTATGCTGTTGTGATTAAATGTGATCAGTTATCAGGAGAAGGTGCACAGTAAATTCTAATTGCACTGAATTTGATGGGAATTTTGCCAGTGACTTTAATAGGCACAGACCTTCCCTGGGATTCTGGAAACTGTGAAATCATTTTACTTGCCTATTTGGTTTTGAGTTAAACAGTATTGGCTCTTCATGTCTTTATTTGCCTGATTTTCTGGGATGAAGTAAATATTGCCATTTATGCCGAGTGAGCTTAAAAAAATCTTTAACTGAGCTAAACTCTGTTGCAAATCCTTGTTGCAAAGGTGTAAAAGCTGCTGTGTTGAATTGATTATTGCATCTGTAAAATTGTCTTTGCAAAGGAGGAGGGGAATATTGCAATTTGGCAGGGGTGAGGGGGGTGATGAAGTTTTTTTCTTACCAAATTTTAATTAGCTGCAGAATGTAAAAAGAGGAAATGAAGAAGCTGTATCTAAATTGAAGGAGATTCTAAAAGAAAAAAAAATCAATAACGATTAAAGAATCAGATTTTTAGTTAGTACTTCATGGGTCCTTTCCAAACTATTAAGTAGGTGTAATTTAGAGCCAGTGATTGGAACATTTGATTCAGGGATATCAAATGATAGTAGCTCTATCTTAGAGTCACTGTTGTGTTTGTGGTCTGAAATGGAGCTTTCTACCATTTAGAGTATCTTCAGGGGGTGTTCATGATATAAAATTTGTTTTATAATAGCAGTTTCCTAGGTTCAGATAGTAGCTTCTCACAGAGCACTCGGTCACGGGCTGTGGGTCAATAAGGAAAGCGTTCTGCACAGAATTGCTTTGTCATCTGCTTATTTTAAGTGAACAGAAGGAGATGAAATGAGGGAAGGCTTTTATCCAGTGTGCCACCTACACAGTTGCCTTCATATGTAAAAGAATATGCAGTGTACCGAGTAGACTCTTGCTGAAAGTAGACACGCAGTCCCTTTCCAAAGAAATGGGAGAGCTGAGAAGAAGCCTCTAACTGACTTAATTTCTGAATCTCCCACTTTTCACCAGGATAGCCTGTGGAGCGTTGTAGCAACGCACTGTGCTTACCTTGAGCTCATGATAAAGTAATAATTCAGTCTCCTGTGTGGAGTGAATAGAGAAATGTGACCACTTAGCATATGATTAGTTATATATTTAAGACTCATACTATATCAGATAGTAGCATTTTTGCTTTTAGTTTTAAATCTCAGATGACAAATAGATGATGATCAGAGGAGAAGTAGATGCACATTTTCATTAACGATAGATATGCTGTGGGAGGAAAAAAGGAAGGGAGAAGAAAAAAGGGGTAAATATTAATTCCAGATTTACCGGAATGTGCCCAGGTTAATGGCTACTAATACATTATTTTTCTTCTGTCCAGCAAACCAAAGACATTTGCGAGTTGCGCAGCTCTGCTGGCGAGTTCTCACAATGACAGATGAAGCTACACCAGTGGAATGGTTAGTGTAGGACTGGGAGCCTGGAGCCAGGGCAGAATTGTGAGCATGTGAATGATGGCTTGAACTTAACTGCTTGTACACCAGCCTAGATTATGGGTTACCACTTACTGTGAACACACAGCTGAAATGCAGTCTCCTGAAAAGGCCAAGAATGCTTACAGATCTCAGCTATGAAGTCTTTTCATTGTGCAGGAATAGAAACCTCAATATAAAAAAACCCTAAATTTGTGGGCGTTTTTTTCTTTTTTAATGTGTTTGAACTACTTGCAAGGATGTAGAGCCAAGTATGTAGAGATTATGTAGCAGTGAAGAAAGAGAATTAAATGCTAACAGTAATGCAAGATTAGAGCTAGGAAGTGAAAATTCAAGTGTCTTGTGTTTGATAAAACTGATTTCTATACCTTCATTATAGTGTGGGTTTGCTGTTCTGGTATGCTGCTGATGCTGCAAATTGCTCTATTTATACCAGAGAAAATGTTCCTTATGTCACAACACTGAAGTTATCTTCAAATTTGTTCTACTTAGTTACTAGCTTTTAAATTATTTTCAAAGCTCAAATTCTTTACACAGACAGCTGTGATATCAAGTGGCATTAAGAACTCTTGCTGAGTATTTTATTTGTATTATTCATCCTGATCAACCAATGACAAGCTGTTGCATCTTATTTTAATCATTATAGTAGGTGTTTTCTCACAGTTGGTAATTTATCCATTAGTCTAGCTCTGGAACCTGATGAATAATGTCATCTGTAGTTTAGGCCTATCAACAAGCCTGACCCGTACAGATGGCTGTATCAGTGAATTAGTAGATATCTAAAAAGTTACCTGTTCGTAAGAGGAGTCTTAACACTGTAAGTACTCAAAACATGTGATAACAAATTTGCAGTCTTTAGTCTTAAGGTCTTAGTGGGTTGCATCTAGAACATCTGCAGCAGTGCTCTGGGATCCTGCTTGAAGTCTTCACTGAAAGCTATTTCAGCACTTTCACCCAGTGCTGTCACCCTAATGCCTTCAGTACAGGTATATGCAGAGAGCTGACACAGCTGGAAACAAAAGGATGAAGGCATCAGGATAGGAAATGAGAATAACTGAATGCTGGAGTTCTGCCTTTCGGAGTATGAAGGAAGTCAAACAAGGACATGCACTCAGGAGGCACATTCACAGGGTCTAAACTGGTATGACTCCCAGTTTCAATTTCCAGCTCTGTATTTGCGAAAAGATTGCCTCCGGTTTTCACATTTTACTTCAACAAATAGTGCCTAGCTCATGAGATTTCAAGCCTCATGTGATGAATTGCACTTGTCCAAATGGTGAAGGAAAAACCAACTGAAACAAGAGTTGGCCCAATGCCCTAGAAAGTTTCCAGATGAGCATTTATCTCTTCACAAAGTGTTGTCTGTACAGCTCTGCATTTTTGCCTTCCTACATAGTTACTTCCCATATATATGTATGTCTCTAACTGTAGATATGAGCTGCTTTTTATCTTCTAATTTGTTTTCTTCTTAAATTATCCTCTTTTCTGCATGACTGCAAAATGAAAACTGAATAGCTCAGTATAACATCTGTGCTTTCTTAGCTACTCTTACCTTAAGGATCTGTGTATAAAATTAAGAAACTTCCTCCTAAAGATTTCAGAGTAAATATGCATAGCAAAACACCCTCAAAAGGCACAATCCAAAATCAAGAGATTAAGTTGGGCTGAATGAAAAACACATTCCTCGGAGTTACTTAGGTGTTGGTTCCTTATTATATCTTGCCATTTTACTAGCTCCTCAGTCTTTCTGGAGTTTTCCAGATAGCTATTGCTGTGAATAAGCATTAAAGAAAGAGCAATTCTCCATAACTGGGACAGGGCACTTTTGATCATTACTTTCATAGTACTTGGTCCATAAGGTTTGTGCTGTTATTTCAGTTTTTCCAGCTGGAGAACCTGAGGCACAGGAAGGATAAGAACTTGCCCCCTCACAGGGAAACTAGCAAGCAAGTCACAAAGCAAACGCAAGCCCATCTGTGGCAAGCTAGGCCTCTCAGATGTCTATTTTTGTATAATCACATTAGGAAAGTGTCACTAGGCAGTAATTGACAAAATCTGTTAGTGTTCCTCAAATTTGTAGGAGTAAATGAGAAGCTACTTGTTAACTGGCTTCTTATCTATAACGTTTTTCATCAAAGATCTTTATAACCAACCCTACTTTTCTAATATGTAAAACTAACCTGAAATGATAATTGAAAAGGAGGCCTGGGAAAAGCTTTCAAAAATACTTTTATATACTTCACCGTAAACAGGAAAATTGCAAACTAAAGATCTGTTCCTCTTAAAATCCTGACGCTTATCTTTCCTCTGGTGTTTGTCAGCATGCCTTTGTGTGACCCTTGTTTGAGTTTTGTTCAAGGTAGAAACTAACTTATGTTAAAATGTATTTATCCTGCTAAAATATGGAATTTTGCTGATTTATACCAGTTAGTGACGTAGGCTACTGGTTTGCTTTACAATTGCTTCTCTCTCATCTGCCTGCCACCTGCCTATATAGACTATAATACCTTTCATTTTAACACACAGATCAGCTTTGAATACTCCCAATTTTTTAATTTCCAGATTTGCCATGTTTTCTAATAGGAAAATTGGTTTAGTTCTAACCTGCATCATCAAGCAGTCAATACATCAGAGATCAATTTGGTAATTATTCTTTAGTGCACAAGCCCAGAGCACAAAATTTTTGTTTGAGGGTTTTGGGGTTTTGTTTTTCGTTGTTTTTTTTTTTAATAATTTGATCATGGCACACAGGTTTCTTTTCCAAAGCTCCTATTTAAAATGCAGTCAGCAATAATTACTGAATTTTGTAAATTAATTCATCTGTATAGAAAATCAGCATTTTCCAAGAATTTGTATGTTTCTGATAATCTGAGCAAGCTGAGAAGATTCACCCTAGAGTTAGCTGTATGTTCCCGTGGTCTTAGGCAGAAAGAGTTTTATTTCTATTAGATGATAAACTAAAGAGAAAAAACAGCCTGCAAGAGAGCATTTCCCAAGTCCACCATAATAATTCAGACCATTCTTTTGTTTTGTTGGTAAACATTGTTCTTTAATTCAGAAAACAGTTTGAACTGGCCTGGGGAAGCCTATCTCATTTGATAATGGGCTCTGAATCCAGTGGATTATTGCAGGGATTTTATCTTGCAGTAATCTCCAGGGAGAAATGTACAAACAGCTGGGAAAGCACGGAGGAGCTGCATTGTGCAGCAGGAGCTTGTGGAGCAGAATCTTGGGGTGCTGGAGTAGGTCTCAATACCAACATGAATCTTTTCTGTTTTTCTCTGGTAAGTGTACACACACGTTTTTATTTAGTGGGCTGCTGAGCTGATAAACTGAATTAGTGGGTGTGTTCGGATGGAAAAAAATCAAGGTGTGATTTCATAAACTGTGCAAGAGTTGTGTAACAACAGTGAGTCTCTCCAGAAGAGATAAAAGTTTATGTATGAGAAATTTTATATAGCAAAATATGATTCAGTAAAATTAAGATGAATCAAAAAAGCCTGTTTTAAATATACTGTGCACTATCTGTGACTACTACAAAAACATGCAGATTTAAACATGAGGCATTTGACCCCAACACAGTAAAATGTCTCATATGTATGTTAAAATTACTAAATATATGATTACTAAATATATGTATGCTATAATTTGCTTTAAACTAGGGGGTTTTTTTTGACAGTAGTATCTGTTTTCCTTTTTAAGTAGTTTGGGAGAACTGCTAGAACTTTTCAAGCATTAGTTTTCTATTAGCCAAGCATTAGTACATAGTAATCCAGTCATATGGCAATATTTACTCACAGATAGAGGAGTTGATTTAAGACCTTATTCTTTTTATTTTTTCACTGTCTTTTTTTTTTCTTTCTCTCCTTGCCCCAAGACAACTGGTCTTGGAGCAACAACAGGTAAATTGGGATAGGAAATCCACAGAAACTCTTTCTGTTTTCAAGGCTTAATCATCTGCCAATATCAACAGTTAGTATTCATAGTGGTAATTAGATGAGTATATTTGCTGTATTGACGCAGTACAGTAGATCCCTTTGCCCATTTTTCATCTTTTGTCCAGATGTTTAGTATATATTCCCCATATGTCTAGAAAGAACAATAAAAATCAATATTCAACCTGCACTGATACAAATTCAAATAGGGGATCTGCTTTGTGTAAACTGTTATTCCTGACTGGTAATGCTGTCTTAGTGCAGAGTACTGGTGTTCTCCAGATCACAAGGATTAAATGCTGTTTTGCAATATTTAAAGCAAAAAGCAGTGATATTTTAGGATTCTGTGACGAGAGTCACTCTTAAAAATTATTCCATGGGAATTTGATGACACTTTTGATCATAGTTTAATGTGAATATCTGTGTATTTGTTCAAAGTTAACAATGGCTTTGTGATATAATCTGTAATAGCTTGAAAATACTGATTTCTACAGTTCTTTGGGACAGAACTTTTGTATCAATATTTTGTTGTTTCATTGGGGCAGCTTCTTGCATTCTATATAGTTCACTTTTCAAAAAGGTGTTGAGCATTATATTGGTTGAGAAATCATCATTTAGACAAAATGCAGGGTAGATTGTGTGCGTGAGAGCAGATCAAGTTGCAGTTTCTCTGTTAAACCAGGTATACAGCAATTGGAGTTTCTGTGAGAGAGATAATGACTGCAGTAATAATGGATGGTTCAGACAAGTGAAAGCTAGTGCCATGATAATTTCTGTAATGAAATAATTAGTTCTGTTTAAAGATTGCTGCTAAGAAGATAACCTCCATTCTTTACAAGCTTTCCGTGGGAGCCATTCTGGGGTAATTACCCCGTGTCCACTGGGGTAATCTTTTGAGCACCTGGCAAAACATCTCACAAGTTATCAAGATCTAAAGATAATTCATAGGTCACTAGTGTATTTCATAAAACTTAGAGCCCTGTGCAGTCCTCCCTGTGCATGCTACACAGTGCAAGTGCTTTCTTCAATCAGATTGTATAGCTTGGAAATGAGCTGGTGATCCAAGGACGTACACTAGCTACTTTACTCTGTTGGTCTGTGACTGTGAAAAGGCTGGCAACAAAGTGGTTGACATATCAATGTGAGGTTGTTTTTCTCTTCAAGAGAAGCAAGTCAAAAATAATGCACAGCAACAAAATAGTTGGGCTTCAAAGACATCTTTTCAAGACACTAGAGGAGTCAGTTGCTTAGTATATGCAAATAGCCACTGATGGATAGAAATCACTGCTGATTTACATCAAGTGACCATTTGGAGTAACTCCTAAACCTGAAACCATGGAAGAGAAGTTTAAACTATTGGCAGACAGAACAGAAAGAGATTTGCAAAAACATAGTATTCTCATGGAGGCATTTTCCTCATGTAGACTGACTGACAAGACTTCAGACTGTGAGTGTGTTCTTGTGTGTATGTGTGTGTGTGTATATATGCATATATTCCTAAAATACATTGTTTTATAGCTCAGACAATAGTTTTCTGCCCTGTGGAGTATAACGGTTGAAGGAAGCTACAACCTGAGGGAATGACAAGAGTATTCTGCTTAAAAACAGAGTAAAACCACACTTCCTGATGATCTAAAGTGGTGGAACTACTACAGTAGTTAAAGGAATATCAGTTTATGCTGTTAGATTTGGCTTTCTGAGGATTTGCTCTCATACCTGTCCATAAAACAGACACATTTTTAGCACGAGAGATACAGTGTTACGGGCGAGGCTAGCAAGTGGTGACGTGGAGGCTGAAGACTCAAGAATTTCAAGATGGTTGTAAGTGCTTTGGAGCTTGGGCTGGACTCTGCCCTTCCCAGAGACCGAGACAGAAATGACTCCAATCTGTTGCCACCTGGGAGCCCTTTGATCTCCTAGTATGAGTATTCCAGCATGGGGTGTTTCCCCTGCAGTACTTTGTGTCCTGAGCTGACTTCAGAATGATTTGGTTTCTCAACTGAGATTAACGTTGCATCAGACTCGTTGCTTTTGTCTCAAGTGATTTATAGAAAAATTAGATTTGCCTTCAAAACCTTGTGTCCCTTTTCCATTTACAAAATGACCAGAAGCATAAAGGTCTCTTCTTTTGTAGACATATCATGTTAAAAGGTCAACCTTAGACCCTGAATTTGCAGTGTCTTTTCCATCTTATGGTGGTTAGCATGTCAGACAATTAAATCAGAACAATACTGTTTGTATTATGAACAATATACAGACAGGTGCCCAAATCAAGCACTGCTTCTGTTTGATTTACAAGAAATTATGTTTCCAAACCTTTTATTTTGAAATCCTGCCTAAAAAATGACAGCATACTAAAAATCAGAGAAATAAAATATATTATTGAATCATCAAGTCCTTTAGGTAAGACAGAATTTTTTTTTTTTTTTTTTACATTATTTTCCTGAATCAACTCCCCAATATCCAAGATACATCACACCAGGAACACTACTGTTTAATCCTATCCTGAGTTATTCTCTTTTCTGACAGAGTATACTTTTACTGCTTTGGTAGTATTTACTTCTGGAAGCAGCAGAAATGTCTCCTTTGATGGGGCCACCTTTGCCACGGTTGTATACTTAGCCCAAATAACAGGCTTTTCAGACCTTTCTTTACAGAGGCTCCAAATAATGAAGTACACGTGTTCAGGAACGTGTCCAGGCATTTGAGCTGCCTCAGCACACAAGCACCTATATCTGATTGAGCAATCCCTCCAAAATAAGGTAGCTGCATGCAACCTGTCTGTCAAGTATAGTTTTGATGGTGTTTTAACAACAACTGTGTCAACGAGTCATTTGGATGTCTGCTAGTTGACATAAGACAAGTGTGGGCCAGGGACTATTTTGGCAGGGGGCACCAGTGCAGATGATCGTGTTACAGTACCCTGGTTCATTCTTGTCCATCTTTTCATTTACTAAGAGAGATACAGCCAGAGATATTTCTCTTTCAAAGGAATACTGATTTTCAGTAAAGTTTCTGTAAGAAAGTGGATGTTATGGGCATGACAGACTTCCTTACACAAGGCGATACTTCAAGACTAGATCCTACTTTCTTTGTCAGTGAACAATGTCATTAGTAATGGAACTAATGAAGACAGGGAAGAATTTCAGATACTTAAGAGGTGCCAATATCTTGTATATCAGAAACCTGTGTAAGAAGGGCAGTAGTGAAAGAATGCAATGCTCCTAATGACTGCATTGCTCAGATCAGTTATTCAGGTTGAGCACTGATCTTAGGGTTTAAGCCAAATAAGATCCCTTGCATATGTCTATTTCTCTTCCATATGGTAGCTTGCTAACCACCACTTTTGCTAGTAAAATGTAAAGTTAAGTACTGAGTGAAAGTCTAATCGTCTTAGTGATTGTCAGTAGCATTAAACTAGTTATAGATTTTATTTTGATAGTTGGTTTAAAGATGTGCTGACAGCACAATGTAAGATATATTACAGCCAACGTAATATAAGCTAAATAACAAACTGAAACAGCCCTTGACATTAAGGACTGATGATTCTCTGGTGCAAGGTGCAAAGAAAATAAGTATTAATAAAAGTGGTGTAACAGGTAAATTATTAATTAAATGGAGCCTCCGTATTTTAAAGAACTCAGAGAGTAAATAGAAAGATGCTAATGTTGCTATGGCTATTGGGAAATGATGTTACTTAGAAATGGATTTGACTTTAAAAAAAAAGTGTTTTAATAAAAAAGAATTACCTCAATGTGGAAAGACCATCCTCTAAAGTGTAACGTGAGTAGAAGAGATCTAAGTGTTTGAGTTTTGTAGTGCTTCCCATGTAATCGTCTTCATATACTCCTTGTGCATTTTAACTGAATTGCTGTCATCCCACTGTACACAGAAGTTCACATTTAAACACTGAGTTGGAGAGTTACCTGACTGCATTACTAAATGCACCCCTCTCTGCCTTATGATTGATCTAGTCTCTGCATGCCATGATAATAATATTATGCAAAGAAAAGAGCTACAGACAATTATTTTCTCCTAGATCTGAACTAGGACCTTTTCTCCCATAAAACCACAGATGCAAAGGTTTTCAAAAGGCTTTCTCATGTCATGTATGAGAAAGGAAACGTGCTAACTACTCCAGATTTAAGTTAAAGTTTTCTTCTGCTATCTCTCACATTGCTCTGTGATGTTTAGTGTGTTCAGTACTACTAAAAGAGTCGATGTCTGAAATTGACATTGCATTTTTTGGCATAGAAGTAGACCTAACTTAAAAAAATAAATAAATAAAAGAAAGCAAGAAAAATTAAATTTCAGTTAAATACTTTGGGTTGTTCTGAAAGAAAGTTATTTCTTTCAATATTTCCCTCCTACAAAGGAAATATACTCCTACAAAGTATAAAACCAGTCAGCAAAGAAAACTTTTGTAAACTGAAGGTGCACTTGGTCTTTGTTGGGTACTCTTTTTCCACTCTTTTGTGCTTTCTCACTCATGCTTCCTTTCTTGCACTTGCTTTCTTGGCCATGCTCTCTCATACTCCTCCTCTCTCTCAGTGTGCTTACTTTTTCTTGTGTGTGCTCTTACTCGAACCCTCTCTCTCACACACCCTTGCTCTTTCTTGTTCCTGCACTCTTTCCCACATTTTTGCCTTTTCTTGAGCTCACCCTTTCCTGTGCCCTTGCGCTCACTCTTTGTATCGCTCAAGCTCTCTCATTCTCATGCTCTCTTTTGGTTTGCGCTGGCTTTCTCTCACACTCTGTCTTTCTTGCATGCTGTTTCTCATGACCCTTTTCAGTATCTTTATCTCGCACTCTCACTTTCTATCACTTTCTATCACTCTCTCTCTCTTTCTTGCACACACTCTGCCTTTCTCATGCATTAGCTCTTTCTCACATACTTTGTTGCACACACTTGCACTCTCACACGTGCTCATGCCTTCATGTTCCCGTGCCCTTTCTCCTGCCCAAGGTTTCTTTTACCTTCACACTCGCTCTTTCTCACACACTGTCTCTCTCTCCCCCTTGCACACCCATAATTTCTCTCCATCTCATTATCATTCTCTCTCACACAAACTTACTCTTTCTTGCACATGGCCACAATCTTTCCAATGCCTACTTCTCCTTCTCATAACCTTGGTCTCTTTCTCACTCCCCTTCTTGCACCTTTCTCGTGCCTGTATGCACCCTCTCACACATCTTTCCTGTTAATTTGCACCTTTTCTTGCGATTTTGTTCTCACTCTTTATCACCCTCTCACTTTATTGCACATGCTTTCTTTTTCTTCTGCCGTGTCTTTCTTTCCCGCACATGCTTACCCACATGCTCTCTCTCCCTTTCTCTTTCTCTTTCTCTTTCTCTCTCCCTTCCCCTTACCTCCTGTCCACTTCCCTTTCTCCTCGTTCTTTGCCTTCTTCTCTCTCTCCTTCAATTGTTCTAATTGTTCTTTCTCTCATGCATATGCTCACTCTTTCTCACATGCTGGTGCACCTGCTGCATGTCTCTGCCCTTGCTGTCCTCACAACTTCACATCCTTTTTCATGACCCTATGCTCTTCCTCACATACCCATGCTTGGATTCTTGCACAGGCTTTTTCTTGTGCTCTCTCACTTCTTTTGTGCCATCTCTATGTTTTTCTCACACACTGTCTCTTTCCTTCTTGAGCACTTTCTTTCTTGAAAGCTCTCCCCCCAACTTTGCTCTTTCTCTGTCTGGCTCTTCCTTTTTCTTGCTCTTGCTCTGTCATACTCTCATTCTCACATGCAATCAGTTACATGCTTGCTCTTTCTCTTTCTTGCACCCACTCTCTTTCTCACACCCTTACTCCTCTGTTATGACATTTCTCATGCCCCATCTCATTTTCTTGCAACCTTGTGCCTTTTCTTGTGACCTTGCTTTTGTGCTTTCTCATGACCTTGCATGCAATTTTTCATGTCACCTCTCTCCTCATGCAGTCTCTATTCATATGGTCTCTCTCCCCCTTTCTTGAGTGCTTGCCTTCTCACTCTTTCTCTCTCTCTCCTCCTTTCTCCTTCTTAGACACACTCTCATACCCCCTCCTTTTCTCACATCTCCACACGCTTTCTTGCAGCCTCTCTCCCTTTCTCACAACACTGTGTCTTTTCTCACAATTTCATGTCCTTTCTCACAACCTTACATCCTAACAACCTCAAATCCTTTCCTGCAACCTCAAATTCGGTATTTCTCGCAACCTCATGTTGGCTTTCTCAGGCGCACAAGATTCAGTGCACCTTGCCCTTCTCTGTCTCTTTCCACTACTCTTTAACATGTGTTCTCACTCTCTCTGTTCCTTGCTCACTCTCTCCTTCCTTTTCTTGCTTGCTCACACCCTCAGGCTCTTTATCCTGTGCTCCCTTTCTTCTATACACTCATGCTTTCTTGTGCACTTCCTTTCTCAAGTACTCTTGCTTTTTCATGCTCTCGCCTTCTCATGTGCTCACTTTTTTCTGCACTTGCATTTTCTCACATATTCACACACACTGCACCCTTGCCCCCACTTTTCTTTTGTCCATCCTTCCCCCCACTTGCACACTCAATCCATTGGTCTTCCTCTCTCCATTTCTCCCTCCCATCTCATCTCTTTTCTCCCTTCCTCTCTCCTACTGGCTACTCTGTCTCTCTCTCCTTCTCCCTCTTTCTCTCATGTGTACACTTTCTTGTGCATGCTCGTTTTTTCTCATGTATGCTTGTTCTCATGCCCTCATGCCCTTTCTCTTGACTCTGCACTATTTCATAGAACCATAGAATCATAACATCATTTAGGTTGGAAAAGACCATCAAGATGATCAAGTCCAGCCATAAACCTAACACTGCCAAGTCCACCACTAAACCATGTCCCTAAGTGCCACATCTACCGGTCTTTTAAACACCTCCAAGGATGGTGACTCAACCACTTCCCTGAGCAGCCTGTTCTAGTGCTTGATAATACTTTTGGTGAAGAAATTCTTCCTAATATCCCCTGGTGCAACTTGAGGGTGTTCCCTCTTGCCCTATCACTTGGTACTTGGGAAAAGAGGCTGACACCCACCTCGCTACAACCTCCTCTCAGGCAGTTGTAGAGTAATGAGGTCAGGTCTCCCCTCAGCCTCCTTTTCTTCAGATTAAACAATTCCAGTTCTCTCAGCTGCTCCTCATAAGACTTTTGCTCTAGACCCTTCACCAGCTTTGTTGCTCTTCTTTGGATGTACTCCAGCACATCAATACCTTTATTGTAGTGAGGGACAATATTCAAGGTGCGGTCTCACCAGTGCTGAGTACAGGAGGATGGTCACTTCCCTACTCCTGCTGGCTACATTATTTCTGATACAAGCCATTGTGCCCTTTCTTGCAAACTCATACTCGCACTTAGTTACCCCCTCACAGTAGCTTTCTTGCATGCACTTTCTCTCACGCCATCTCTCTTTCCCCTGTACTCTCTCTGTTTCCTTCTCCCTCTTGCTCCCCCTTCTTGCATACTCTCTTCCTCTCCCCATTTCTGCCCCCCTCTCTCCTATTCTTTATCTTTCTTCTTTATGTACCCTTGCTTTTTCTTGCAAGTGATCATATTCTTTCTTGACTCTCTCCTTCTCATATCCGTGCTTTTCTTTACACCCTATCTTGTGCCTTCATGCCCTTTATTGCAACATCACTCTCACTTTTTCTCATGCCCTCGCACTCACTCTCTCCTGCTCACTTTCTCTCTCCCTTCCACACTCTCCCTGTTTCTTGCACACATGCTCTCTGTACTGAGTTCTCTTTGTCCCTGTTTCACTCCTTCTTTATCTTCCCCCCTCACTTGTTTTATTTTGTTTTCTATATTTTGCTCCTCTCTTTTTGTTTCTCTGCATCTGTTTCTCTTTGAGTTTCTTGCTTTGTCCCTCTCTCCAGCTCTCTCTTTCTCTCTCACACATGCACGCACCCTTTCACATGTGCACTTGCTCTTTATCACACATGATCATAGTTTTCCTTACTCACTCAGTCTCTTATTCCTCCACTCTTTCTTGCACAGACGCACCCCTTTTTGTGCCCTTTACCCTTTCTCATGACCATGCCCCTATTCCCGTAATGATACCCTCTTTCTTGTGACCTTGCACACTTTCTCACAACCTTGTTCTTGCTTTCTTATGCCTTTCTGTTCACTTTCTTTATCACACCACCTCTTTCCTAAACATTGTCCTATTAGTGCACTCTGTCTCCCTTGAAATACCTCAACCATGCTCCCTCACTGTCTGCCTCTCTCTTGCCCTCTTTATCTCTCTAATGCCTTTTCAATCTCCCTCTTTCCCCTCTCTCTCATTTTTGCTTCTCCTTTCTTGTGCCTTCCCTTTTTGGAGTGCTCCCCTTTATCGTGGCCTTGCTTCTTTTCGTAAACTCATAGAATGGTTTGGGTTGGAAGGGACCTTAAAGATCATCTAGTTCCAACCCCCTGCCATGGACAGAGACACCTTCTACTAGACCACGTTGCTCAAGCCCTTTCCAGCCTGGCCTTGAACACTTCCAGGGACTTCCAGTTGGGGCATCCACAACTTCTCTGGGCAACCTTTTCCAGTGCCTCACTACCCTCACGGTAATTTCCTCCTTATATCTAATCTATATCTACCCTCTTCCAGTTTAAAGTCATTGTCCCTTGTCCTATCACCACATGCATTTGTCAAAAGTCCCACTCCAGCTTTCTTACAAGTCCCCTTTAGGTACTGGAAGGCCGCTATAAGGTCTCCCTGGAGCCTCCTCTTCTCCAGGCTGAATAGTCCCAACTGTCTCAGCCTGTCCTCATAGGAGAAGTGCTCCACCCCTCTGATCATCTTCATGGCCCTCCTCTGGACCTTCTCCAACTGGTCCATGTCCTTCTTATGTTGGGGGCTCCAGAGCTGGACACAATACTCCAATGGGGTCTCACCAGAGCATAGTAGAGGGGCAGAATCACCTCCCTCGACCTGCTGGCCATGCTTCTTTTGATGCAGCCCAAGATGTAGTTGGCTTTCTGGGCTGCAAGAACACATTGCCAGCCCATGTTGAGCTTCTCATCCACCAACCCCCCAAGTCCTTCTCCTCAGGGGTGCTCTCAATCCATTCTCCACCTAGCCTGTATTTGTTCTCGGTGTTGCCCTGGCCTGTGTTCAGGACCTTGCACTTGGCCTTGTTGAATTTCATGAGGTTCTCACAGGCCCACCTCTCCAGCATGTCAAGGTTGCTCTGGATGGAATCCCTTCCCTACAGTTTGTCAACTGCACCACACAGCTTGGTGTTGTCAGCAAACTTGCTGAGGGTGCACTCTATCCCACTGTCCATGTCACCGACAAAGATGTTAAACAAGGCTGGGCGCAATACCGATCGCTGAGGAACGCCACTAGTCACCAGTCTCCACCTGGACATCAAGCTGTTGACCGCAACTCTTTGAGTGTGACCATCCAGCCAATTCCTTATCCACCAAATGGTCCATCTGTCAAATCTGTACATCTCCAATTTAGAGAGAAGGATGTCATGCAGGACGGTGTCAAATGATTTGCACAAGTCCAGGTAGATGATGTCAGTTGCTCTTCTCTTATCCACCAACACTGTACCCCCATTGTAGAAGGCTACCAAATAGGTCAGACATGATTTACCCTTACTGAAATCGTGTTAGATGTTACCAATCACCTCCTTATTTTCTGTGTGCCTTAGCATAGTTTCCAGGAGGATTCCCTCTAATATCTTGCCAGGCACAGAGGTGAGACTGACTTGCCTGTAGTTCCCCAGGTCTTCCTTTTTTAAAAATGGGGGTTATCTTTCCCTTTTCCAGTCAATGGGAACCTCAGCAGACTGTCAGAACTTCTTAAATACGATGGAAAGTGGATTAGCAACTTAATCTGCCAGTTCCCTTAGGACCTGCGGATGCATCTCATCAGGTCACATGAACTGGTGCACCTTCACGTTCCTTAGATGGTCTCAAACCTGATCTTCTCCTGTAGTGGGTGAGTCTTCATTCTCCCAGTCCCTGCCTTTGCATTCTGCTTTTTGGGTGCTGTGGCTAGAACACTTGCTGGTGAATATGGACTCAAAAAAGTTGTTGAGCACCTCAGCTTTCTCCATATCCTGGGTAACCAGGTCTCCCATTTTGTTCCAAAAGGGGCCTACATTTTCCCTAGTCTTCTTTTTAACATCAGTGTATGTATAGAAGCTTTTCTTGTTGCCCTTGATGCCCCTGGACAGATTTAATTCTATCGGGGGGTTAGCTTTCCTAACCTGATCCCTGGTTGCTGAAATAATTTCTCTGTACTTTTCTAAGGCCACTTGTCCTTCCTTCCACCATCTGTAGGCTTCCTTTTTGTGTTTGAGTTTGTCCAGGAGCTCCTTGTTTATCCATGTAGGCCTCGTGGCGTTTTTGTAGGCCTCCTTTGCTCTTTTCCTTCCCTCTCTCCTTTACATAATTTCCTTTCTCTCTTTCAAAAAATCTAAGTTCTTACCCTTTTCACCTCCCCTCTCTCTGTTCTCTCACTTTTCCTCACGATCCCTTCCCCACCCTTTTCTCTCTCTCATGCTCTCTCTCTCACACCACCTCTCTTTTATGCTTCTATCTCTTAATTAAACACTCTCTTCACCGAAGTCCTGTATTATTCAGTAAGGAAGAAGTGTATGGTTACATTTTACATTGCAGAATCCCGGAAGTCTGTAACAAGGTTTTAAACTCATCAATTTTGTCTAGAAATGTTCAATCCATAACTACAGACCGGGAGCCTGAACCGTCATTTCTACTTGGCAACATAGTTACAGTAAGAAAAAATACTATTATTAATAATAAACACAATTCCTGTCAAAACCCAGGCTCAGATGGCTGTTATGAGCCATGTGTAGTGTGCTTCTGTCATAGTTTAGCCCCACTCAGGAGTAAACCCTACACAGCTGCTCACTCACTCTCCCCACCCTCTCAGGGCATAGAGTAGAGATAATGTAACAAAAGGCTCAAGGTTTGAGATAAGGACAACGAGAGATCATTCAACAGTTACCATTACAGGCAAAACAGACTCGACCTGTGTAAGCTAACTCAATTTATTAACAATAAAACCAAAGCAGGATAATGAGAGAGAAAACCAGATCTTAAGAACACCTTCCCCTCATCCCTCCCCTCTTCCTGGGCTTAAATTCATTCCCGACTGGAATACTTTCTCCCCATCCCGAGCAGCACAGGGGGTAGGGAATGGGGGTTGCAGTCAGTTCATCACATGTTTCTGCCACTCCTTCCTCCTTGGGGGAAGAACTCACATTCCTCCCCTGCTCCAGTGTGAGTTCCTCCACAGGCTACAGTCCTTCAGGAACTGCTCTAGCTTGGGTCCTTTTCCAGCACGTGCAGTCCCTCAGAAACAGGCTGCCCCAGCGTGAGCCCTCCACGGGCCACAGCCTCCTTCGGGCCTCCACCTGCTCCGGCGTGGGCTCCTCCATGGGCTGCAGGTGGATCTCTGCTCCTCCGTGGGCCTCCATGGGCTGCAGAGGGACAGCCTGCTTCACCACGGGCTGCATCACGGGCTGCAGGGGAATCTCTGCCAGAAGTGACTTTACTCCTCCCTCTCCTTCTTCACTGACCTTGGAAGCAATTTCTCCCCTCCCCCCCCTCCTCTCCTCTCTGTAGGGCCCAGACAGTGGCCCAGTGGAAGCCAGAGGGTAAGGCCTGCAAGGCCCATGCCCCCCGCCTCTGCCCACACTTCTGCTTTTTATTTTCCGCTTTTGAAATATGTTGTCAGAGAGGTGTTACCATCATCTCCAATTGGCTTAGCCCTGGCCAGTGGTGGGTCTGCCCTGGTGCCGGATGGGTCCACCAGACAAAGGGGAAACTTCTATCAGCTTCTCACAGAAGCCACCACTGTAACACACCACCCCTCCCTCCCTTGCCCCCTGCTACACACAAATCCAACACAGCTTCATAAACTTTCACCACTTTCCCAGGAAGCATTAACTCATTAGTTTATAGAACAAACTCCAGTATATAGCTTGGGTATTTTCAAGAGTTTAAAGCTGTAATATTTCTCCCACAACATTTATTTTGCCTTATCAAGACTGTAGTAGACTGAAGCAAATAAAGATCCATAGATAAATATTGTAGTTGCAAAAATCAGTGATGTCTTTGAACTGCTGTTTTGCCAGTCAATAATATTGCCCGTAAAGCTTTACATATAAACAATATAACTTCAAACATACATCTATATTTGTCTTTTATACTAGAGGAACAAATGCTTTTAAATTATAGTATACCATGTTAATTTCAATAGTGGTGTTCTGCTGTAAGTCACACTGTTATAAATTTGGCTCATTCCTCAATTAATGTAGTTAAAATCAGTAATCAAAATTCATTGGGAAAATATTCACTGCAGATGAAAGTGGAAACATCTAAAATCATCATTTGGGATCATTAGTTAGAGTGTCTTTAGTTTCACAATCTGCTTTCATTTAACTCTCGGATTATACAATGGTGGTGTGTATATGTAAACCTGGCTCTTGGAGTTGTGGGATAAATGTGAAACCTTAGTTTCTGTTAAAATGTTAATATTCTTGGTGGCTGGAGAAAAAGAACACTTACATATGCAAAAATTGGTTAAAAAAAATTGAATGCAAATGGAATTTATTTTTAATTCTACCCTTTCTCATTATTTTGGGTCCCTAGATAATTACTCTCAAATTCTGGGAGCTGGCACCATGCTTTCCATTTATTTCTAAGGAACAGAGTTACCTTTCTGCATAAAATTAACTTTTTTTCCCATAAAGAAGAAGTACTGACTATAAAACATGTTTATAGTTTATATAGAAATTTTCATGGTTTGTAGTTTTCATAGTTTTCATGGGAATTTTCCTGGAGTGTTCAGGTGGAGATATACACCTGATTTTACTTCTTCTGAAAAGATAATGTTCACTTTTGCTGTACCCTCAGCTTTACCCCTGCCAATCTGTAGAATCTAAGCCATGATATTTTGAACTCCAGCATTTGAGTACTTACTACAATGGATTTCTAAATGCTTTTTTTAGAGAAAGAAGTAAATAAAGGATTTCAAAAGCCAAGGGAGGAAAATTACTCTATTTTGTATATCAGAGAAACTGCTTGGCTTTTTAATTACTAATACTTTAATGTGTTTACAAGTGTTCATCTTTGAAAATTTGTTTAAATGTATTTTAGGAGGGCTCAATGGACAGCTTGTATGAGCCTGTCCCACAGCATCAAGAACCCAAGGATACAACTACTACTGACAGCCGGGCTAGCACTCCAGTGAGCATGCATGCAAACCACGAACCACCTGATAGGTCTATGTCCTTGGTAAGTAAAATTTAATTGCAAAGTATGCAATGTATTTTGCTAAAAACTATTACTCTGTATGTGGGCACACGCATTCAGCAGGCTTAACTGCCTGTTTGAACTATTTAGGCTCTTTAAAGCCACTGTTCATATCTCATCTCTGTAGCCAATGACCTGATTTCTGTCCAGTCTTAACAAACACACTTGAAAAACAGGCCATGAGTTTCTATAGAGCTAGCAGCAAAGTGAGATTAGCATAGCTTCACTGTAAAAGGGAATTTCTCTTTGCAAGTAATAGCATATGGAAATGCTGAGTACAGATATTAGTAGAGTTTGTCTCTGCAGGATATACTGTTGGTGTCTTTGGTTGTCCTTTTTGTTAGAAAAAAAAGAGCATTTCTAAAGTGTGAGTTGTACAAATTTTGTACCTCTGGAATGACCTTTACATTTTACAAGTCCTCATCAGGCAAACACGTGAAGAAAGTTGTCTTCTGTTGGTTTTTTTTCTTCCTAAATAATGTTACCCTACTTAATCCTTTATTACCAGCATGCTGTTGGTATATTATATCATTGAGGCTTCGACAAATACTTTAACATAGTATATTATATTTCATAAACTTTTTCATTTCATAATCTCTGTTCTTTGCTTTACAATGCTCTTTCATTTATAATTACTATCTGTATCTACAGCAATATATGATGCAGTCTGATGAAGGAATAAAGAGAAAACAAGATGTTCATTATTCAAAGAAAAATTGTCCGCCCTTCAGAAATTTTGCCAGGCTGTACCCATACACTCTGGATTAGCTACCATGTACCTATGAGACTGCGGGGCCTGTGGTGTTAGAATATCACAAAGCAGATTTGCACTCAGGAATTGTGTGGAGACAGTGATGTAGCTGGGCGAGTAGGAGAATGGCTGGGGAATTGTGGCATGCACATATGAGTTCCTAGAGGAATGGAAATAACTTGTTCTTCTCAGACCCTTCTGCTGCAACCATCTTACTCTGTTCATGTCTCTCTCTTCTCAATAATCACCATGGTGCTTTATATAATAGACCTGGTTTTAAGAGTGTAGCAGTGCAGAAATCTCAATATGATTCCTCATAGCATCAGCACAGAACTATGAGCCTGGGCTCTGGGAAGAGCCTACGTTATAATCTTACTGCAGTAGGTTGGGGATTCTCTCCTGTTTGACAGGTTTCTCCCCATCGTCAGATTGTGACCTTCTTACTATAAGAATGAGCTACATCTACACTTTTCCAGACTTGTTTTTCAGTTTGTACCCAGCACGTAACATATGACATCCTAATACATTTTGCAATAGGTAACTACTAGAAATTATCTCTTATCTTGTCAAGTTACAGTAAAGACATATGCATAGCACCGTATTCTGCTATGGTTTTTACAATGTGTAAAACTAAGAATTAAACCAACACTGATCATTTACATTAGGCTTTTTGTTTCTTGTTTTTTCTTGTTTTGTTTTGTTCCCCGATTTGGCAATACTAGTTCAGACTCCTTATATTAGTATAGAGACAGCTAATAATGGGGAATAATGACTAATGGCTTCATAATTTTTTTTTTTTGCTGAACAAAAGTACTCATTCTATCCAATATAGAACTTCATTTTCATTGAGACAGCCTAGAGAAGCAGATTTGCTGCTAGTGTAGGATTAGAAAATCCTGTATGTTGATCTGAACAAATTGTAGCAAAATATTTTTCATATTACTCAATGTTGGTTTTGTGGGATAGCCCTGCGTAGTCCCTGAAGATACATGTACAGCAGTGAATAGAAGAATCCAGTACTTTCTGCTAACTCCTATCATACATTTCTGTTTTCCTAAAGGGGATATTTTAGCGATGGCACATTTATTCATCACTAATTTAAATGTTATCATCAATAAAAGCAATGCTAAATGGGTAAGCAAACTGTTGGCTCACTAGATACTAACAAGAAGCTTCCTAAGACTGGCTGTGGGTTTTATTTTGTTCTGTTTTGAGAGAATATTCAGCTCAGCACTTAACTAAAAATAATGGCTGGATGCTGTGTCACTGTGCTGGCTGTAGAATCAACATGATTATTTGTAAAATACTCTCTAGAAATGGAAAACAAGATTAGTGATGACGTGTCAGCAGTAAGACCTATGGAAAAATGTCGCTAAGGCCAAACGACTGTGTGTAATCTTATCTGCTATTTCTAGCATGTGAATTATTAGACCTACACCTTGGATGAAGCCGTTAAGCTTATTAACTGAGCCTATTTGTACTTCTCTCCCATTTTTAATTCCGTCACTTGGTTACAGGCTGCAGGGCGGCCCCCATAGCATGATAAATTCAGAACATTAGTGGCTCCCTCAGGCCCTGATTCAGCCATCTATCATTATTCAGTAAGGCACGTACTTAAGTGCGCTGCTAAGTAGCTATGGGCTTGAGTGTACGTTTAAGTGCTCGGCTAAACCATGGCCATGCAGATTCCACACAGTTGTTAAATGTCCTCAGGGTGAAGCAGTCTGGCATGGCACATTTCCTTCTTAGAAGGCTTGCCTCCTTGCTTTTTTCTATACAACTCTGGAAATCAACAGGGCAGGCATTCAAGATCTGCTCCCCTCAACTTAAAAAAGGAAGGCTATTGCTACGGGAAATTACTTTATTAATAATTTCATAACAATGAGTTTCCACATGTGCAGTTTGTCTTTAGGAAACAGATTGTTCATATTTGGGACAGAATTGTTCCTATAAGCAAGGTAATTACGCACTTTGGAGAATGTGGAGAGTAGAGTCAAGATGAACCTCAGTTTATGTTCTAAGATAAAACATATTCTTTGAACTGCTCAATATCTAGTTTCAGATTAAAGTTACACATGATTTTAAGTGTAGCTAAATACTGAAAAAATACTTAAAAATAAAAAGTACAAACAAGAGTAATTTATTCTTGTACCCCAATTTAGCCAGCTGATTCAGACATAACAGGAAGAGGTGTGCCAAATAAAAGCTGCCATTTTTAAATGGTCTTTTAAACCCACTGTCATATTTCATTGTGGCACTGCGTCCCATGACATCCAGTGAACTCACATCAATTTCACCTCAATGTATGATGCAATGCCATGCATACATCTTTTGCTGGACTTTAAGAAACTGATGCTGAAACATTGGTTTCAAATTGTGGAGAAAAAGATCAAGCCTACAATTCTATGTTTCATGTTTCACATCAGGTATTTGGCATGTGAAGATATGAATTAATAGACTCCAGGTGTATGACCACACTGAGGTTTAGAGAGGATCCCATCTCATTTTTTTTCCCTGGATCATATAGAAATTCTAACTTAGAATATCCTTTGGTCTCTGACCTCCATGCATAATGCCTCCTTTAAAAAGCTTCTATGATACCAAATATCTGATATTTTTAGTAAGATGTTGACACTGCCCTTTTAATATCACTTTTTAGCCTTAAAATAACTTTTCAACATTTTTTCAACCTCTCCGTTTGCCTATGCACCTCATCTAGTAATTTCTTTAGAGCTATTGAAAAGATTTCTCCCAAAACTAAAATGCTGGATTTCTTTTCAGCCAGAAATTTATCTTACATTGCTTGCAGTAGGCAATAAATTCTGTATACTCTTTCTATCTGCACATAGCATCTGTGAACAAATCTACACGTGCAAAAAAGAACTCTGTGGAAACTGCATATAATTATTAGCATTCACAAATGTCCAGCTGCTAACAGGACCTCCTACCCTCAGCTAAAATAACTTCATAGCAGTAAAACAGCCTTTTCTTAATGCATTCTCCTGAAGAACCTTAAAAAATTTATGACGTGTTTTACCAGAGGAGGGAAAAAAAAAATATAAAATGCTCAATTATGCACTTACCTCATTTTATTCAGTAGCTGTTTTGGCATTTCATCATGCAACCTGGATGACATTTTTAAATTACTATGATCAGAGCCATGCAGATGTAGATAGTATTATATGAAGGAAATAAATTAAACATAAGAATATGAGAAATAGGTCCATACACTGAAGTTTTTATATTTACAAAATAATGAATGGTTCTATATTTTTTTTAATGTCCCTTGTTGCACAGCAGATTGAAATGGTATTCATCATGGGCATTTTAATCCCAGTTTTTGCTTGCCAAGCTGGAAGAAATAGATTTGAAAGTGATACAGTGCTTTGATATTTTGTCTCAGGAGACACAAAATACAAAATAGTATAGGGTTCAGAAATCTCTTCTGCCCTAACATGACATCCTCAGGTTTTCTTGAAGTTAAAATTAACTTCAAGTCCCAGGGTAACTGCGATAGCAAAGGTGCAGTGAGATGTTTTGGCATCACTTGCAGAGTGAGGCACTCTTTTGTTCACTCTTTCAACACCCACATAACTCTTCTCTTCCTTCCCGCATCTTGTCAGGGTACATATCATCTGGGCCCTGGGGGCTGTGTGATCTTGCCTCCAGGCCAGTGCTTGATTCTGCTTTGGTGCCCCTCAGAGCTTTGCCAGGCTGACTTGCACAACTTTCAATTTTACTTACAGAGTTTCCTGCTCTCTTCCACATTACTCAGCATGTAATGGGGTTACAGAGTCTGTATCCTTCTGTGTCCCTCAGAAAGCCACATCCCATTGTAACATGTGGGTATTTTATCCCCATTAAATTTAAAAGAGTCATACTATGGAAGAAATATGATATTCATTCTTGGGGTAAGAGTTGTTTTCTCTGGTTCTCCAGGGATATTACCATTGTCAGCTTCTTGGGAGCCATGGATATTGAAACCTCCTAAAATTAGGACACATAACTGCATATCTTCTCTGCTGCACTGTGTCTTCCACAACTTCAGCTGCTGGAAATAGATACATTGGAAATGTTAACAGATATTAAAAACATGCATCAAAATAAGCTAATTCAGTGTCTTTCCAGTAAAATATATATATATATATATACTTGAATTAAACATTTTTGATTTTCATAGACTTTTTTTCTCTATCTTTTTAAAAGGATTTTCCTGACTTTGAGAACACAGTGACCAAAAAGAGAAAGTAAGTTGAGACCAGTTCGAGGTCTGCCCAGTGTCACTATATTTGTCTGTACCTATAATCCTTGTTGTTTTATTAATGTTTGTGAATTTTACTTTAATTCTCATAGAGTACATGTAATAATGTTCCAGTTGGAAAGAAAGTAACAAGCTTGTAATGCATTACTAAAGCTCTTTTGCTATGATTTTTTCATATACATAAAGATTTCTTCCAAAGTATCAGAATTAGGACAGCTAAAATCAAATGCAGTTAATCTGAGCTTGGATTCACCATGTGTCTGCTTTTCTGAAAGACTGAAGTGGTAACCTATTTTATAGCATGTTTGTACCATTGACCTGATAATCTCCTGAAGAGTTTTTTGTTTGTGTTTTTAATCCAAGTAAAAAATTAGTTTGCAAAATGATTCAGACAAAGCAGGTCAGACTGTATTTTATCAACTGTGTTTGTGACAGCAGCATGCTTTGCATCCATTTGTTAAGACACAATGCTATGGTTTGGGCTAATGATTAATATATGTTAGTAAGCAGAGGATTTTATTTGAAAATTCTTTTTTTCAGCTTCAGGTTGAAGGACATTGCATGAAGTGGCCCCCTTCATATGAAATCTGAAATCCTGCTTAATGGAATGACAGAGATAGATTTTATTTGTCTGTCTGTGACAGACATGAAAATCCCTACACAATTTTTGAGGTTGCTTTTTTTTTTAAGTTCTTTGGTGGGGCTCCACTAAATTCACAACATCAATGTTCTCTCTGTCTGTTGTTGAGAAATTTCAAAATAGATAAAGATTTCAAAGCAAATCAAGAGTTCCTTTGTCTTAAGTAACGGATCTAATGTATTTCTGGTCATCTGATAAAAACACTAGTAACTTATCAACTGCAAACACAGAGATGTATGCACTCACAGCTGTGAGATCTCAGTTATCAATGACCAGCCAGGGGCTCTGTGAAAATGCTCCCACAATGGCATTAAATAAAGTGTGGACATAACTCTATTATTCACAGTTTTCTCATCGTTCTTTAACACTTTTAAGGAAACCAAACTACTGTGTAGGCCTTACCCAAGGTTTACCCTGCCAAGTTCTACCACATATGATACAATTACCTAGCTGCCTAAGAGTCTCCAGCTTAGATGAGAACTAAGTCTGCCCCAGGAATAGAAATAGTAGTCTATAGCAACAGTATCAAATCTTACCACGCAAATAAAACTATTCTATTCTAAAACTAATCCTATTCTAAATGGATTATCAGAATTTAGAAGGGTTACCTAGATCATTTGACTAATCAACATAAAAATCAGCAAGCTGGATGAAAATAATTTCTCTCAACATGAAAAGATTTTGTAACGAAAATTATTTTGTTTGAGTGTCCAGCCATCACTGCCCTAGCATGATACCCCCACTGATAACACAGAAATTTTCACATTGGCCTTTTCTATTGATGCGAAGTGAATAAGAAATTACCATTCTCTTTTTCTTACAATGGGGCAAAAATGAAGCACCAAACAAAATAGAGCAGCAGAAATAAAATAAACAGAAGTATGCCTTGTTTAGACAGTAGGAATTAAATTATGGAACTCTGGAAGCAAAAGGAAATACAAGTAGCTTCAAAAGGAACTACTGCTTATGGACCAGTTGCTTAAATAAATAATACTTCAACTGCACCCTCTTGCTCAGGAAACCCTTCAGCACCTGCATGCCTGTAGTTGGGAGATGAATCTCAATTTTTGTGCTCTTTCCCTTCTGTTGATCACAGTCACAGATTGGAGAGTCTTTGGTCTTATCTAGTATAATCTTCTGGCTTCATCCTCTAGCTCATACATTACTGTCTATTGGGCTTTTATGGGTAAAGTGAAACACACTCATTCACAAGGTAAATCTTTGTTAATTCAAAGATTTCTTTTTCTTCTGTAAGTTAGATATTATTTAAGTCCTCATCTCTAAATCACTGACCACAGATGGAAGCATGAGTTAGGACTACTCCTTGATGTAAATGTGCAAAAAGATCAAGGTTTATTTGGGTAATAAAATATCACTCAAGTGCATGGGGATAGTACGCTCTTATGTAGCTCTTTGTTTCAATCCATTATTATGTTGCCAAATTTCAGACACTAATTTCTAAAAGTTGTAGGACACTTCAGATCATGTCTAAATAAAAATATTGCTTATTTTCATCTTGATGGGCTCACTGATTTACTCATGGATTCTTCATTCCAAAAAGAAATTTGAATAGCATATTTTTACAGAATGAAACCTCAGAAGCTTTCCGAGCTTTGTGTGGCACATGGGAGTAGATGATTGGGTGAATGAGAAAAGCCAAGTAACTCCAATTAAAGCCCGCGGGAATTGCACAGCTAAATCCCTGTGCCCTGCTTTGAAGAATTAGATTAAAAATATCCATATTTGATTAAATGTGCTTTCGTTTTTCATTCTGGCTTTCAGCTAATGGTAAATTCTTTTAATTCTTTTAGATCCATCCAGAAGTCCATGTCTGAAAATGAAGCATTTGGTTAGTAACTGCTTAAATAATTTACTGTATACTTGCTAATCTCACAGAGCAAACTTTAATTAAGGATCTGATTTGCTTTACAGCTGTTGGAGCAAATGCACGGGAAAGTTAAAAAACACAGTTAAGCTATCAATATATTCACCCCACTCCTTGCTTTCTACAGACGAGTTTGTAGATAGATATTAAAAACAAACTAGTTAAACATAGAAAGAAACCAAATTGAGATTTAAATAACCTACTAGGGGACAGCATGAGAGATACTCAGCATGCCCAGTGTTTGTTTTGATAAATTCAATAAAAAATTGAAATATCTCTGATCTAATCAAATTCAGGTCCCTGCCCATTCCCGTGTTAAACTACTTTGCTTCAACTTTCACAAACAAGTTCACTAAAGAAGAAATTCAGGGTTTGGGTTTTTTTCAACCCATCCTGACACCGCATATTATTATCCACACTTGTGGTTCAATGGGTTCTATTTTTTTTAAATTCTCTGTAGGAAATATTAATCAGTTTCTTAAAAAGTAAAAATTACTTTTTTTTTTTCTTTTTTTTTTTTTTCCAGTGAGAGCTTCCTGTTAACATTCTATTATTCATTCTCTGGAGTTTGGGTTTATTTGTATCTATCCCATACTGAGTAAAAAGGTTTTTATATCTGCCTGTAACAATGCAGCTATAAGCTATATGTCATAACAATGTATCTCAGACAGCTGGAAGTTCTCCTATGTTAAGACTTCATTCTGTAGCCCTGCACTGGGAAGACTTTCATGCAGAATAGTATCACCTGGTCTACAGCATAGAGGCTGCAATGAATTCCCAGCACTTGACAGAATTGACAAGTGCTTTCATAAAGAAAATTTTCTGACATAGAGTGAAACCTAACGTTAAAAACAAAACAAAACAAAGCAAAACAAAACCAGAAAGCACAAAAAAACTTAATAGTTATCAACATGCTGTGAAGCATGACTGCTTTGAAGTTCACTGAGAGAACAGGAGAATGGCCATCTTGCTCTCAAAGCCAACCTAATTTCTCCCATTCAGGCTGACACAGTACTAGCCTTGGAGTGTGTATGAGATAGATGTGGGCATCTTCGATGCTGTTTCTTGCTAACACACTAGCTGGTTAACTGTAAAATTAAATAACATTTATACAATTCCTGGAAGCAATATAAAGGCACAGATGTTATGTTGGTTCCTAGGTCTTGAAACCAGGGTTAAGATAACAATCATTCTGGTTGTGTTTTAACAGTGTTAAATGAGATATTAGACAGCAGTAAAAGATGATGAAACTTGAAGTCTGCTCACAATAAATACTATCCATCCGTCAAATTTCCTATATTGTGAAATCATAAATTCATTTCTGTGTTTGAGCAGACGCTACAGTGTTCTGCAAGCTTGTTTGATTTGCATTCTGATGCTATTTTTATAGACTTTCCTGTTATTTCACAGGTTTCCTATGAATTCAGGTGACTGCTCTCTGTGCTTTTACTTTAGACAGGAAAAATGTGAATGGCACACTTTGGCAGGGTTCCAGGAAGCTGGAGAATGATTTGTACGTCAGAAGGCACTGTCAGCTTGAAGGTAATTGCTAAACATATTTCAGCTGATTTTGCATTTTCCACAAAGTATTTTAAAGGGCACCTAGGAAAATTTCTCATTTTTCACCAATAATCTAGCTAAATAATTTGTCAAGTCCTTTTGAGATTTATCTTGTCCTCAAGGGGGGAAAAATGTAGTTAAAATAAAGCTTCCTTTAAAACTTGGAAGCTAAGAACACACTCTGAGCAATTCAGTCTGTAGTCCACAGGCCAAAGAGGACTTCCACTACAATAAATTGACATAGTCATGTTGTATAGAGATTGCCAACTGTAATATAAGCCTATAGTAGGAATCCGAGTTCCCTGTATACTTTACACTACTCCAGGTATCCAATAGGGAAATAGTAACTTTTCCCAGAAAAAAAAAAAAACTTGTGACAGATGCTAAAGAGAGTTGGTAAAATTTTGTAGGCAGTTGTTTTGTCCAGTTCTCTTTCTAAAGCTATTTTGATCAACTTCATTGAAACAACCTTACAGCTAATATATGGGAATTTGCTAGTGACATTGTTTAAAACTTGATCAGCATAAATTAATTAAATAACTATGAGAAATAACAAATGAGCAGTCACCTTGTCTATTTAAACATAAACATAAACTATTTAGAAATTAAAATGCTTTCTTAATCTGCTTACTGTTGCTTCCAGGAATGGAATTTGTATTTGTACTTTTTAAACTCAAGGTAGATCCATAATAGTTGTCTTATCAGACCAGACCAAACAAGGTTCAGCAGAAATAGAAAACAAGATATGTGAGATTAAAGTGGATAGGTGTTTTGTTCTGTACTTAAGCCAACAAAGTAGGAAGATGGCCACTGTCTTAAGTTTTAATATCTCCTGTACAAATGGATATGCCAAAGAAAACACAGGACAAGACATCAGCTTTCCTTCTGGTTTTCATTCACTTCACCACTTGAAGATAAACTCTTAAATGCTTGGAAAATAGATCTGAAATTGCAATATCTATTGTATTTCCCTATATATGGGCAAATTGGGCTTCTTGGAACCAGAATCAGAAAGAAGAGATGACAGGAAAATTTAGTAGAACTCTTCTCTTGTGATAAACTGGTGAGGGGAAAAGAGACCTTCAGTGAGTCTCATTGGCTTGAAAGAGAAAAAGTTGTAATGATATGTGAAAGAAAAATGAGGCATTTCTCTCCAGATGAGAAAAATACCTCATTTTTACTTACTTTCAACCAAAAATATTTTGGAATGATTCCTCAAACTACTCCAAAGTTTGTCAGTTTGGAGGTGGAAAAAGGCTGAATGAGAAAACAGAACTTTTTGACCTTCCTCCAGAGTCTTTTGTACTCAAGACTTTTTTTACCTTTTTAAATATCCAGAGCATGCAAAAGAAGCAGTGCACATTTTAAAAGCTGACAAGTGTTGTAATTGAAGGGCAGGGGCCCAGAGGGAACAGGAAGCAAAGCTGGCAGCTAAATAAAAATCTCCCTTTCCCCTACTGCAGTGAAATTATTTGAAGGGAAGTCCCCTTCACATAGCGGTGAAAACCATTGCAATGAGATTTACAATGTATCATTATTGATCATAATTTGTCACTATTGATCAAACGTTTCTCTTGACAGAGACAGTCCTTCAAGGTCTGCAAGTCTATTGCATAATATGAATTTCTGTTAGATGTAATAAACCACATGTCGTGGTCAGCATAGACTTCTCTGCTCACTTCAGAGCTATATTCACAGACCTGATCCAAATCGCACTGAAGTCTATGAAAGGAGGCGTCCACTGATGTTGGTAGCCTTTGGAATAGTTCCTTAATGCTGCTGTGTGTATAACCTCTACAAAAATCAGTTTTTCAGACTGATAAGGCAGTAAAAACACATATATATACCACAGACACAGTAGTGGGAATACTTACCTTTGCTCATAAGCCCAAACCCAAACAATCAGTACCAGATTTGTCAGCCTAAAAGTGTCATTGTTGAAAAAGTTCACCATGTAAGTCAGTCATTGGGCTTCCATGAAAGACCATTAAGGAGACAAACAGACAAGGTCTGACACCTCTCAGATTCAGTGGACATAATTCTCCACTGCTCATAATTCACTCCACAGTAAAGTCACTGGTAACTGTTGCCAGACTAGGAAGAAAAAAACCCTGCAGTTTACATATATCTTTTGCATGTTGTTTCTTGGTGGGTTTTTTCCCCATACACTCTATTCCATATTTCAGTGGATTGAAGAGCTGATTTAAACAAGATTTAATAGTACTGCAGATGCATGTTAATATGGCTAGCAAAAGAGGTCATTGTTGGGATGGGAATACTAAGGTTTGCTTTAATAACTTGCTGTTGTTCATTTGATTTTGCCAAAAACTTCAATTAAAAACAGTGTCACTGTAAGTAGTCTTTCAGGTTAAAGTCATTATATGTTGTCCTACAGTTCTTTGTGATTCATCTGCAAACAGCTACCAAATAATAGTATTTTGGATGAGATTGTAAGAGGACTTGTGGGCACAGGACTAAAAACTGCAAGACTTAAGTTTTAGGGTAAACTTACAGAGCACAGGTACATGATGTGCAGAGATGCCTGCAGGAGATTAAAACAAGTGAGCCTGAGGACCAGAAACAACCCACTTATCTGAAACTCATGGCAGATAAGCACTGCTTGACATGACTTACGCTGCTTCTAGAAGACCAGGTAACTCTATATTTAAATAAAAAACTGGATTGTCAGACACCTGACCCTCAGTGACTTCAAGGAGATTTGTAGGTGCTTGAGATAGCATGTCGTGTTAGATTTTGGAATCTAACCCATTTCTTGGAAAAGCTTTTGGTTTTAATGTAACCATCAAGTCTGTAGGAGAAAAACACTGTCCTATAATCATAGGAGCTCTTACAGAAGCCTCCAAAGGCAAAGTTGTGCAATAAAATTTTCCATGACTCATTTTTCCTCTTCCTGTTGAAGCACGTGGCAAGTAAAGGAAATTGTTTGATGGGGTTTTCTATGCAGGTGACCTATTGTTTCAAGGCGGAACTACGATATGAGAAGAGTGTTGCTCTTTTTTTTTCTGATGCCTAGATTGTAATTCGTGAATTTTAACTCAGTTGTACAACATCCAAGTTGTAAAATTATAAGGAAGATTATTTGTTATTGTGTTACAATTTTTGTTTGCAGAGGATTTTCTTTTAGGAAAAATAAGCATCCTAAAAAAGTCTCTTGATTTAGAATTGGCTTTAAAAATAACATATGAAAATGTATGTGCTAACTTTTGGCTCTTTAATTGTTTCACTCACATGAGTTTAGGGTTTGGTTTTTTTTGCTAGCTTTACAAACATTGTGGTCTCATTTAATTCCAAAATAAGCATAGGCATTTTGAAGACTGGAATATTACTTACCTCTTTGAATGTAAGTTTTCCTGGTCCTATTCAAATACTTTTTTTCATGTGATAGCTTAATAATCTCAGTGATTTGGAATTATTCACTGAATTAATATTTTTTTTTTTCTGCTGATTGTAGACAAAACAATTCAATCAGTCCCACCTGCCTACAGATAGCTTTTGTGAATCTGTATGTTAAGTTAGCTATCCTTTTGCAGATAGGAGAATTACTGATGTTATAAGGTATTCTTCAGCAGCAGAAAGGAGGCCAAGTTAGGATTAATGAGAAAAAAACCAAAACAAAACAACAACACATTCCTACTGTTTTCTAGTAACTTTGGAAAAACAGGATAGCATTTTGGGCTGTGATTAGAAGATAATTTTTCTTTTATTTTTTCTTGAAAAATAACTAAATGCCTCTGATCTGTGTGTTGATGGAATCTAATCATTAGAATCTTTCTACAGTAGTATAATGGTGGATGCTTTGCCTTAAGAGTGGGAGTAAGAGTAGATCTTTCAAGGTAGACTTACTAAAACTAAACTTTCCAAATGGTTGTTTGACCTATTATTGCTCATTGTTGTAATGAAGAAAAATACTCTTCCCATGCAAAGTATTCATTTCTTGGAAGAAATGGGAGAACGTTCATCCTTTGAAAGCAATTTGTAATCTAATCTAAGCTAAACAGATCTCAATTGCTAAAATCATTTTTGCCCAGGGCCTTAATTTTTTATTTGAACACTCTACACTCTTCTGCTGTAAATTAGCATGGCAAGAGAAAGCACTTGGGCGGATTCTGGGTTAGTAAACTGAGGACTAAGTACAGATGAAGAAATAAGCATGAATTAGAGTTTTCTATGTGAGTCAGTTTGAGTTTGTTGTGTAGTCTTACTTCAGAGCAGTTTGAGATAAAATGCATGCTTAAATTATATAAGATTAACTTCAGAGAGTAAAAATGGCAGCTCAAATCATCAAGTGCAATTCAAATTATATTCCTCAGAATAACTTAAACCAGGACATTTTAAAGCATTTCTTTTCTTTTCTTTTTTTTTTTTTCTGTCATAATTCACAGAAGATAATATTATTGGTGATGGGATACATTTGCTGCAAGGAAAGAAGACAGAAGAAACCACATGCCAGGTGAGAAAACCACTCTTCTTTCCAGAATCTAAAATTTCATTCCAATAAAATGGATATTTCTTAGTTCCATTCAGTATTTGCCTAGCCTAAGCTTCATACTGAGTATGTCTGTATATTTTAGAAGCTGAGTTTAAAAGAAGACTCTGGTGCACCATTTTCATTATGCAGACCATATGTGTTTTAATACTTAGAAAGCTTTTTCTTTTGCTGAGTGAATACGTTTCTGTTAAATCAATGTGATGGAATTGTGTCTAGCAAGACCTATACTAAGGGTTTAGATCTGTCTTGTACGATCCATATTGGCATATACAGCCTAATGCTTTCTGAATTTCTATAAACACATACTGTATCCCACTAGTACGAGCTATTAAGGAATTCTGACCCTTGGGTTTGCAGAAGAGTAATAATGTCAAAGTAGGTAACAACCTATCAGCTGGTGAGCAGCGGAGTGGTGGGGAGAAGGACTTGTAGCTCTAGAATTAGAACAATTGACATTTGCTTATTATTTCACTTCCAGTCCAATATTTGCCCTGATAATATGTTACCTAAAGGGCCAATTAATATCTATTGCAAATCAGCTTAGCTCTGCAGATTTCACATGACACAACAATTTACCCAGTTGGAGAATCTTACTAAAAGTGTCTAACTCACACCGATATATGTTTTTGTGTGTATAAATGATGAATTAATACAATAAACTATTTAAAAGTTGAAAATCTGGTAAATTTTCCTTTACAGAAAGAGTATTACATTCAAGGTGAATACTAAACTTTATAAAAGGCTCCAAGCTGTGTTTCCTCTGCTGTTTCTACACAATGTCAGGAGTCCTTTTGGATGTTTAGATTAAAAGACAGAAAAAAACTGTACATGCATCACCCTGAAGGCATTTGAGATAAGACAGAGAGCTGTGAAGACCCACACTTTAGGTAGTGCTGAGCTTCAGTGTAGGCTGGAGACACAATCTGGCTTAAAAAGATGACAAGTCAAATGATCTGATATCGGGGGACAGATGACCGTATTGGTGACTTTAAAGCCAGTATGTTCCTGGTTTCTCCTGCTTCCCTCCAGGTTTTATCTGTCTCTGTATTTTAAGTTTGTTCCCATGATTACCTCCTCTCCCTCCTGCCAAAAAGTAGATGAGGAGGAAGGAAAGGAGAAAATAACTATTTTCTCTTCTGCATCTCTCATTCTCTTTCTCTGTTCTCTTCCTCTTGCCTTCTAAGTATTAAGAAGACAGATTATTCTTTGACTTCCCACAGCAGTTCTTCCCTTAATGTAAGGGATCTCTAGCTCTACTCCTACCCTGCCATGGCAGCTTCTGGGCTGACTCCTGGTTAGGATCCTGGAGACCATTGCCCAGGCAAGATAGAATATGGAGGGGAAAAGGGAAGAAGAAGTAATAGGAAGTAAGGTCTATATTTGCTTTAAGTATAAGTTTCCTTAAAATCTCTTAATGCATCTCCCCATGAACCATTCACTCCATTTTAAAAGCAAAGTTTTATTTTTGACTTCTCTAATTTTTTTAAGATGCTTTTGGGGGCACATGACCAACAAGCAGTAGAGACTTGGATACCTCCAAGCTTTGGTACAAAGTTAAGACCTATTGAACTTGGCTTTTACAGCTTCCTTTTTAAAAAAAAAAAAAAAAAGTCATTTTTTTTTTTACATTATTTTGAATTTTAGTGTTTATTATTTCCAGCCTTCATTAGTATCAAGATAACATTGACATAATGCCCTTTTAGGCTTCCAAAATAGTTTAATTATATCTATTTTCATTTGCTGTACTGCATTATACACACAAATAAGGAAATGTTGACAGAACAGCATTATGGGGGAAGCTCTCACACTTTTTCTTCCAAAACAGCACAAATAAGTGCCCTTATGAAGTGCCTGTACACTGATGCACACAGCTTGGGGAACAAAGACGAGGAATTTGACATCTGCATGCAGTTGCAAGGCTGCGATCTCATTAGGATCACTGTGGTGGGATAGCTCACACAACTGGGGTGTAAGCTGCCATGGATGTCACTTTTATTTTCAAGAGGGCCAGAAAGAAGATCCAGGGAACTACAGGCCAGTCAGCCTTACCTCAATTTCCAGGAATGTGAAGGAGCAAATCCTCCTGGAAACTATTCCAAAACATATGAAGGACAAGAAGGTGATTGGAGGTTGTCAGCACGAATTTATGAAATAGAAATCATGCCTGACCAGCCTGAGGGCCTTCTACAATGAAATTACTAGCTTTGTGGAAGAGGGGAAAGCAGTGGATGTTGTTTATCTTGACGTTACTAGGACTTTCAGCACTGTTCCCCATAACGTCCTCATGGGCAAACTAATTAAATAGGGACTAGAAAAGTGGACAGTGAGATGATCTAAAACCAGGTTGAACTGCTGGGCTCAGAGGAATGTGATTAATGGCCCAAAGTCCCACTGGACACCAGTTCATAGTGGTCTACCCCAGGGGTCGATCCTGGGTCCAGCACTGTTTGTCATCTTTATTAATCACCTAGATGATGGGACAGAGTGCACCTTCAGCAAATTTGCAGGCAGTGCAAAACTGGGAGGAGTGGCTGATGCACCAGAGTTGTGCTTGCCCATCAGAAGACTTTCAACAGACTGAAGAAATGGTCAAACAGAAACCTCATGAGGTTCAATAAAGGGAAGTGCCAACTCCTGCATGTGAGGAGGAAGAACTTCTTCTGCTAATAAAGGCTGAGGGTCAAGTGGATGCAAAGAAGCCTTGCAGAAAAGGTTCTGGGGGTCCTGGTGGACACCATGAGCCAGCAATGTGCCCTTAGAGCAAAGAAGGCCAACATCCTTAGGCTGCATTAGGCAAAGCATTGCCAGCAGATCAAGGGAGGTGATCCTTCCCCTCTGCTCAGCAACGGTGAGCTGACCCACCACATGATTGTGCTAAGTCCAGTTATGGTCTCTCCAGTAGAAGGCAAAAAGGGAAAATACTGGAATAAATCAAATAAAGGGTCATGAAGATCATTACGGGACTGGAGCATCTATCATACAAAGAGAGGCTAAGAGAGCTGGGACTGTTCAGCCTGGAGCAAAGAAGGCTCGGGGGGATCTGATCCATGTGTACAAATACCTGATAGGAGGGATAAACTGAGAAGCCAGATTCTTCTCAGTGGTACCCAGTGACAGCATGATTGACAATGGGCACAAACTGAAATACAGGAAATTTCATTTAAGATAAAGAAAGCAGGTCAAACACTGGAAGAGGTTTCCCAGAAAGGCTGAAAGACAAACTGGGGAACTACAGACCAGTCAGCCTGACCTCTGAACCTCTTTACCTCAAAATGCTGTATAAAGTCCATCTTTGGAGACACTCAAAACACAGACCTAGGATACTTGCCCTGGTGGACCTGCTCGGAGCAGGAAGTTAGACTAGACAATCCCCAGTGGGGCCTTCCTGCCTCAACTGGTCTGTGTGAATCTGTGATCCTATGAGACACGGAAGAGACAAATTTACAAGCAAGAGTAAATAGAATGGATGACCACTTTTGGTTTTTTCCTCTCTCTCAAAAAGAAAAAAAAAAAAAAAAAAAGAAATAAGCTTCCCTGAGTGTTTCACAAAAACTTTAATCCCTCTCCACTTCCTAAATAGATGCTCATTTAATTCCATTCATTCTGTAAGTGCCGGAAAGTGGAGGCTTGGAACAGAATTACAGGTTGAGGAACACTGCATGAGAAACACTTTAATAATTGTACCTTACCATAAAAAATAGTTTTACTTTCTGCATTTATCTTGCATATCTTTTTTCTTGTTTGTTCATGTCTAGCAGGGCTCCCTTGATGGCTCAAACCCCTTGTAGCATATTGGGAAGGACATAAAATGTGAAGTAATACAGTCTTTGGGCTAATACATTTTCAAAAATGTTTCATGGCTCATTTCTCACGTAAATTCTTAGGTTGCATTCAGCCTTCAAAGTGTCATTCATATTCATGAAGAAAAAAGGCTAGTGTTCATTACTTTCACTGATAAGCCATAAGCACTGTCAGGCTTGCCCACTAGGGACTGCATCAGTGCCTGAGGGAAAGTGAAGTGTATTCTCATGGTGTTCCTATCATGAGGACACTGTGACCAAGAAATGGATTATGGGCAGATGATGAAAGTGTATACAGACTTGTCTTTCGTTAATTCTGAGGATCCTCCCATTTCCTCTGCATTGTTAATCGAATTCAAACTCACACCCTTGGGGTTCAACATCCCAGGCTAAAGGAGGTGAACTGAATAAGACTCTTTTTTAGAAATGCATCAGTGACACTTGCTCCTCGCTGGGGGGTTGCTTCTGAAAGAAGTGTTCTGTAGCCTTCCTCCTCACTGAGAAAGGAAAGCCAAGATCTAGGATGAGACTCAAGCGGCCTATGACATAATTCATGGCTTTGTTGCTGTACAACATACACTGTGATGTCTCCAAGGTGTTACTGAGTCCCAGATAACTAAGGAAATTAAGACAGCTCAATATCAAACTGATTTCAACCTGTGTCAGTTGGTGTATGTCAGCCATTGCTTTTATATACATACACACAGTACTGGATTGAAAGACTGCTGAGCTCTCAATCTGTACTCAATGACATGATACTAATTATGTTTATTCATCTTACTTATGTTGGATTTTTTAAATTTTACTTTTCTTACCATCTAGGTGATAAACTATGAGCAGTGGATTCCACCACGAGTTCACAATCCACGTGTCCCTAGTAACAGTGACATGGTGAGTTCCCATAAAAATAATTCATTCCTTTTTCATCAGCAGCTAGAAGCCTGGAATAACATGCTGGTTTAGTAGCATTTCCTTTACTGTATGTTGCTTCCTCAAAAGTTGAACGATCTTTATCCATGTCCATGCTATTAATCATTATATCTCTTTATCTTTTATAAAATACCTTATTATTGCTCTGTAATTAATAATGATATTTCTTTATCTTTTATAGAATAACTTATTATTGTTCTGCGATTCCCACCTGCTTAGTTTGACTCTGCAATCATTTTGTGTAGCTGGAGTACGAGACTAAAATAATGGGAATATTTAAAGGCCAGATAAGTATAGGCAGCAGCACATGGAAGAAGTTTGTGCAGTACTTGTCCACATATTGGTTGACTGTGGCTTTAATGACATTTTTTAACATAAAATTTATCCAAATTCAGTGCATTTTACAGAACTAACTCTTCGTGTAAATAGAGCAGAAATTTCTCTATCATCAACTACTATTTTAATATTCACTATGTGCAGCAAGGGTATTACTGAAACTTTCAGAAAATTTACAATAATGATAGTATCATTGACACAGTAAACATACAGCAATTTTTGTCTTCTCACTATTACACTGTACACTGAATTTAAGTGTATAGGTTATCATGATTAAATCATTGCAGTTCTTTGGGAAAGGCAAACCAGTTGAGAAAAAATCACAGAGATTAGACTCTGCCATGACTAAATTCTTTATGCTGAAAAGTAACATGCTGTGCAAGTACTTTTATTGAAATTAATGCAGTTACATGCAGGAAGGAGAGTGCTCAAAAGGACTGAGATTGCTGGAATCTGACCAACCCTGTTTCACACTTAGCTTCGAAATTGCTGTATTTCTGTCAGCAGGTTAATCCTCATAACATCTCAGTGAGCAAAGATTTCTAAGGTATTTAGAATATCTTAGGATAAACTGGAAACAGTTTATGACACACAACTTAGGTCTTTCTTTTTCCTGGAATACATTTTTGTAAGTGCATTTTTAAATGTATATTTTTTGCCCTTAAGTATTCATGCATACTTTATGCAAATTATTTGCAACTAAAGGGCAGCCTGTGATTTATTTTTTTACACAATTCATTTTTATTTGTGATGTGACATGATTTTGCATGACTAAAATTCATTAACCAGGGAAATAAAGAATACTCTTGTTCATGAGGGAATTCTTTCCTTATATATAGCTTTGCTTATAGATTGAGCAAAACACAAGCACAGCTACAATATTCAAGTGAGCCGGTGCTCTGACCCAAGAACATAGAGGGAACGGAAATCTAAAAGTATTTAAATGTGTTTTTAAAACTAACAGCTTTTTATGAGTGGAGACTTACTGCTCTGTTCACTGGTCTTCAGTATTCCCCCATAGTTCCTTTTGGAACATCCTTCCTCTTGCACGGAGAAGGAAGATACTGGAAAGTAGCATACTCCAAATTAGCGTGTGTTGGTGGTGCACATTCTGTTACTGCTCTTCCTTCTTTTATATCCTGGACACCAGCAACTAGAGACACCAGATTCCAGATAACAAAATCAGCAAGGAGAAAATTGCTTGAACCCAGACTGTAACATTTAACAGGGTTTTCTCACTTTTATGCGTGCTTTCACTAAGATGTGGCTGAGGTTTACCAGGACAAGACACCAAAGCTGTGAGACGAGAATGGTCAGTTCACCTGATAGTCTGTCTGGTTTCCACATTAAAGAATCATAGAATAGTTAGGGTCAGAAGGCACCTTTAAAGGCCATGTAGTCCAACCCCCCTGCAAAGAGCAGGGACATCTCCAACTAGATCAGGTTGCTCAGAGCCCCATCCAATCTGGCCTTGAATGTTTCCAGGGATGGGGCATCCACCACCCTTCTGGGCAACCTGCTCCAGTGTTCCACCATCCTCATTGTAAAAAAAAAAATCTTCCCTATGTCTAATATAAGTTTCCTTCTTTTAGTTTAAAACCATTAACCCTTGTCCCATCTCTGTTTGCATACACAGCTAAACTTCTGGATTTGAATGCTTAGGTAAACCAAAATAAAATACCGTAAATTTAAAAGCTGTCTCATCACTAACTGATACTGCATGAGCTTTACTCTCCATAAAAGGGAGTTGCTATATTTATTATTTAAGCACTTATGACATTTCACTAACAATAGACTCTACCAAGTGAGTGCTTTTAAGGTAAAGAGGATTAGAGTTTGCCATTAATAAAATTATCTGAACAGATTATCTTCCATTTATCTTGATGTCTCCATGATGGAAATCCCAGATCATAACCCAAAGTCATCATGCTGCTTTTGTATCATAACTTATAAGTGAATAAATGATTATTACTACAAGAGATCTCATATTAGAGCATTATTAGCATTTTAAACCCACTGTGATTTATGTTGCAAAGACATCTTACAATGAGAGACTGAAAAATTACACTTCGATTTCTCCCTTTAGCTAAGCTAAAATTGCAGTCCTACTATCTTGAATTTGGAAGAGGGGAGAGGGGGCTTGAAATACAAATCAGAACATGACTAATCTAAGGATGCTTGGATTTGGCCCACGGTGGATGATCAATTTTCAGATACAAGCTGTAAAAGGGCCTAAGCTGATGAGAGCTTTAAGGTGGATCTGCTCACACCCTATCCTACAGTGAGGATCCTCAAGAAAACCTAGAGAGTTTTAAACTCAAAACCACTGGGTTTTACTAGTCTACAAAATAAAATAATTAATTCTTAAAATGGCAGAAACTGAAAGCACCTAAGTTTTGTCTATACTAGTAACTAGCACAGAATAATATGTGAGTATTGGCACAGTAGAACAGTTGGTGCTGATGAGGTGATGCCCACATTATATGCATTATAGGGGATCTACTTGTGTTCACATTCTGTATGTTGAACATCCAATAGTACCTGGAATTCCTCAGTTGAACTTCTGGAAAGGATCTTTTGTCTTCATTTCATCTGCAATTAATTTTGTTTGTGGTACTCTGAGACCAAAACACAGCTTAGAGTGATAGCTCTAATACATGTCCCTGATTGAAACTAAAATACATGTCCACTGATTGAAACTAAAATACTAATATAGCCATAACTTACAACAGACACCGAGACACAAAAAGGTGTTTACATTCAGCTCCTTGGGTTCCCATTATGTTCCTGTGGTTGAGTCCCAGTTCCCAGGAACATAACATGCTCTTGAGAAGAAGGGATTCTAAACCCAAATGCTGTCCACCATGGGAACTTCCACATTACTCACTGTGTTTAGCAAAAGGAGGACTCCTAAGGTCCTGTCCTTAAGGAGAGAAGTCAGCATAGCTCCATCAGCATGAACGGAATCATTCTAGTTTACATCAACCATGAAAGGAGCCATTAAATGTGTATCTAGAGATATAATAATAATCGTTATGATTAATACTCACATAGCTAAGAACATTTCATCAGAACAGTCCCTGAAAGAATAAAACAATTTCATATTTTTTGTGTGTAATTTTACACATGTGGTATACCCATGTGTAAATGGGGTATATTTCCATATTTCCAAGCACTAGGTCGTGCTTGGTTCAAGACAATTTCTAATACTCTGTTAGTCCATTGGTCCTACATGAAGAGGATATATCAGATTCTGCAGTCTATAAAATCCCCATGCCAATTTATAGCTGGACAAAGATGCTGGTGCAAATAATTTGGTACAAGCCCTTTCAAGGTTTGAAATCAAACATCTGAATATATAGGGGAACATCTCACCTATTCACACTTAGCTTTCACTAACTCTTTACTTCAACTTACTGTAATTTCAACACAATTGTCTAGTGACACAAAACTATCTAAATACACATAAAATGTCCTTTGCCTGGGCATGGAAGGCTTGGACTTCCATTTCTGTTTCCAGAACATCGTGTTTTCATGTCAAAGAAAAATATCTGAACCTTTGGCACTTGAAGCACAGCCATCTTTATAAGCAGCTATCTGTAAAGTGAGCGATAATCATTTTTTAAGTCTGAAACTAACATACACCTTTTCCCTTATTGCTGCAGGGGATGGATGTAACTTGTAATATGTGGATGCTGGGGCTTCAGACGTGCCTCATGCTAAGGCTTTGTGAAAAGCCTTTAACCCAAATGAAAGCTGAGGAGTTCAGAATCTCTTGAGACCCATTCCTAAGCAGCCTCCCTTCTATACATTAGACTGGGCTGGCAAACTCCCTGATGAGTTTGTCTCAAAGGATTATGCATATGAGGAAGCAGAAAGGCTCTATGATGTGTGACCTAATTGCTGGGGAGAGTGCAGTAACGGTCTCTGCATTTCTACCTTCTGATAACATCAGCACTAGCACTTAATCATTTGTAATATGATACATTGCCACAATAGGCCAAATTCATTATTGGTGTAAACAGGTGAACATCCAGAAATGATAGACACTACTGTTCCAAAAATTAGCCATCGGTGAATTACAGTTTTACTCATTTCTAATATATTTACTTCTTTTGGTTTCTAATGAACAGCATATATCCTTTGTGAAACACAGCATATGACTATGGAAGAGAGGTTATTTGCTGTCAAGGTATGAAATTTCTCTCTGAAGCTCGCAGAGAAGTGCAGAGTCAGACTGGAAGTGAACTCAAGTGTTTCTGGATTGATCTTCAAGATAGTAGCTGGTTTAACATAAGTGAAAGCATGTGAGATGGCTGCATGTTCACAAAGTTCCTGCTCTAGGAGCCTGTAGTACTCAAATCTTGAATTTCTCCAGTAGGATATTGTTGGAACATACAATAACAGATTTGAATTGCCATTTACATTGTTGTTATTTAATCTAGGAAAGAAAATAAAGCCTTGAATAAAGGAAGACATCAGTATTTCAGAACACACTCCCACACACATTTAAATGCAGTAGCTTGCCACATCTGGGATTTCTGTGCAGACCTAAAATACTCCTGGATAATGTAGTGGATGCATATATTAAAATGTTTTCTGGAACTAATCTGGAATTAAGTATTAAATAATACTAGGGTATTAAAGAAAAGTAATATGTAACAGCAGTATGAACATTGGTCTAAGTTTGATGCCTCTTGTCACTTGGCTTTCTCCTTTTTTGTATATATAGATCCCAAGCTAGGAATTTCCTAACTTTTAAAGCACTGTGTAGATGATTAATTCTTTGAATCTGAGATTTTATTATTCTCAAAATAAGCACCATGTTACCCTCAGTTTTTATTTTTATGGTTTGAATACTTTTAACATCTTTGGTTTTTTTGACAGGGTACAGAACCAGACGATAAAGCAGAGTCCATGGGAACATTAAAACGATTGCAGAAATTGGTCCGAACCAAAAAAACAAGTACACAGAGCTTGGAGGATGTTAAACATGTTTTGATCCCCCTCAGTAAGTAAAGCATCTTATCAGCATTCTTTCCAACATTTGGCAAATGACACTATATTGAACATAACTGTAAATAATCCTGTCCTAGTCTGTCATTCACCACCCACAATTTTCAAACCCCAACTGAGATGTTACTGTGATACCACTCTAGTGCTAACTTCCTCATAGTGTGAAAACCTGTTTCCTGTCACACCAGCTTCAGTTTTGTAACAGTATATCTTGCAAGTGGGGATTTTAGTTAAATAGAATTGTATAATAGCGGGGCCTCCGTGCTGTGTACAATTTGTTTTTCAAGTAGTTCCTAGTTTTGTATCATGTTTCAGATCAGAAAGGTAAAACTCACAAATGCAAAGATAACTTCCAGTGTTAATCCATGAGTCAGTAGCAGCTGGGAGCGCAAGAAGGTCTGCGGAATGATAAGCAACTCGACCTCCCATCATCCTGATTGCTTAGGGTCATAATACACGGGAATTCTAAACTGATGGTGAGCTCAGGTTTTTTTTTGTCAAGACTCCTATAGATCACTGATCTGACTGTGCAGCAGTTCTTCATTTGAACTTGTGTTGCCAACGTTAATTTAAGAGTGCACGCATTTGTTGTACAATGCATTTGTGTATATGATTATTTTTAAACCAATACTAACAAAATGAGTTTAAACTATCTGATGAACTACTGCTCCAGCCAAATCTTTGCTTAGGCCGAAACACAGGAGGAAATTTAGATTTTAGCAACTGTTTTGTAACTACAACATACATACTGGGAAGGAGCGGGAGTGGAATTATCCAGAAAAGCTTTCCAAACTTTTCCACTATTTAATCTTAACTCATGCTCTCTGGAACTATGCAGCACTATGACTTTTAATTAGCAAATTTTCATGTTCAGCAGAACCAGCACAATTTTCCAGGCTTTTGAGGGAACAAGATAAATTTACCAAATGGAGAATAAATCTTGCTTTTGGCTTAGATGTACAAAATCCTTTCCATCTCCCTAATTATCATTATTATTTGCTTTTTATGGAGTCCTCAGCTTTTTCATTATATAGAATGCAACAGACAGAATTTAAGAAAAAAAGTGTGGGTTTTTTCTCTATGAATTTCAACATACTATAACAGAAGTATTTGCATTTTTAAAGATACATTAGAAGACGCTTGTCTCTCTGAAGAGGAGGAGGAAGCACTAACTTCTTGCATGAAACTGACAAAACCTCAGGAAAAGAAGACCTGGAAAGACAATGTGAGGAGAAAAGAAGAGACTGAGGCTAGGGCAGATTTTATTTCTGCATCTCTGGGCCGCTCATACACTTCCAGACTTAATAACCTAGGAACTATTTCAATCCATTCGGAAACTGAATTTCATTTGTGGAGTGACTGGAAGCCGTTTCCTGATAACCAGCTATGTCCTTGTGATTTCTTGATTTCAAAAATAGAAGAATGGGAAAACTGTACTTGCTCTTTTCATCAGCCACATCTTACATATTCCCTAACTGACATGGATCTACAGTATGCCTGGGTAAGTGGAAGTGGTTTCTTTTGTGCTGATATGCATAAAAAGTGGAAACTTTTTGCTCTGATTCAGCATTAAAGAGGTGCTGTCATCTTCCATGTGGTTATGTAATGCAATAAACCAAGTTTAGATTTCAGGTAAAGGATGTGAATGCATTGTTCATCACCAGAGGTTCATATAGCCCTAGGTAGTTCATTTTTAACCATGCAGACATCAGCAGCTTTGAGACGGAAGACTTTAGGCTATTCTGTTTCTCATCAGACACACTATTTTTTTCATCTATACATTAAATACTCATCCTTCCAGGCTTAGAAAACTTTCTGGAAGTCTGGGGTAAGTCAGCAAGGGCCAATGAAGCCAGTGGGCTTGGATCAGGCCCCTAGAGGTCACTGCAATACTAGTAAAGGACATAGAGTTATTTAGACAAATGTCAGAGGTTGAAGAGGTATTGATGTTTCTGCCTTCTTGGAGCAGCTTAGCTGGTGGAGCTTTTTTTTTTTTGCAATTACTTTTGTGGCAGTGAGAAGTTTTTAGGGCCAGACACAAAGCAGCAGTTTAATCTTGGTCTGAAATCATCTTTCTGGACAGCGGAGGCTTTTCTGTCTCAATTGCTGGCTTTTTTTAAAGGGCTATTTAAAACTAGAAAAATAAAACCAAGAAAAACTTCAGTTGGTGAGACATACAAAATATGGAGACTGCAATGAGGCTTTGCTCCCTTTTCTCACTGGGCAGGGCAGCTCTTCTGGCACTCCACGAGGCAAGATACCTGCTGAAACCTGCCAGCTGAGTGTTCAAATGGAGACCTGAGCAACCATAACCAGAGTCTCCTGCTGAAAACAGCATTTCCTCTAACATGTGCACGTATATCGTTAGTTAAGGTACACACGCATAGATGTCTGGGCCAGTATAGCAACCATATTTCTGAATACGTGGAGGTAGTCATTCCGTTTCTTTTCAATGACACAGTGGCTGATATAACAACAGGCAGTACCTGAAATACGGGATTTATCTAGCTGAATATAGCCCAGAATATTTTCCTGGGATTTGACATAAAAAACAGAAAGGCTGAAGCTTTGATTGATGGAACTATAACTAGAAGAGAGAGAAAGCAAGTTACCCCTTAAAAATCCTAAGAAAGGTGTAGTAGTGAAATCCTGGACAGCCTCAGCACTGTGAACTCCCAGGGAGAGCCCCCGGAGATGCACCTTTGAGGCAGAGCATTGGCAGAAGTAGGGTGGGAGCTGTGAACAAAGGCTGTGCTCTGTCAGGTGAGTCCTCCTGTCTGCCAGTAAATAGGATTCTCTGTAGAAATCAAATTGTGCCAGGGATGTTGGGCTCTGTTATATTCCTGCTCCTAATGAAAGCAACTTTCAGCATCCCAAGCTAAGGCTGAAGTCCCAGGGCAAAATAGTAATAATAGATGTGTCGGTTGGATTTATGAGAGCATAAGTGTCAATTCAAATAATTTTATTTCATTTTGTCACAAACAGGCTGTTAGCATTCTCTACCCTGGTGAGATTTGTCCTACCCATGTTACTATTAAGTGCCAGCAAGAGGTTTCGTGCTTTTTTTCCGCATTATTTTTTATTTTGCCATCTGCTTTCCTGATGGGCTCCCTCACTTTAATGTATCTCTGTGGGTTAGAGATTTAGATTATAGGCAATGGCAAGACATCTTATTCTTTGCATTTGCATTCTACCAACTGGCTCAATTGAAGATTACAAAGACTGGATTTTCAGTTTTGCTTTTTAAGAATCTAACAAGCTGACACTGGTGGTTTTGCTATCAGGGGATCAGACATTGGGGATGATGCAGATGTTCTTTCTGATGTTGATTTACTTATAAGAGTAAAACCAGTATATTCCATAATGCTCTTTCTGGTGCAGGATGATAGCCTGAGATATTAGTTGTTTGTGGTGAATTGAGGAAAACAGGCAAAACTGGTTTATGCAAGACTAAGATCCAAGGCTCTGCTATTCCATCAGCAAACTGTGGCTCATGTGGTTTGGGGGACAGAGAAATATCTAGGTTGGACCCATATCCAGTCTCATCTCAGCAACAAAGCTGATTGAACTTCATTAAAGCTTGCATTGCAGATAGTAAATTAAGTAGTGCTCTCCCATAATCACAAGGAAAAATACTTGGATCTCTTCATGACAGGTTGCTGTTTAGAAAGACAAAATATGAGTGATCCTAATTCCCTTCCTCCAGTTTCTTCCCTTGGCTCCTTTCTTCCTCCTCAGCACTATATGGTGTTTCATATTGCCATTTTTTGTTCACCTAAAACAATAAAAATGCTGACAGAGATCATCCAAGCTGGTCACCTAAACAAGAACTGTGGGAACAGCCTGCAAAAGTCACATCCATCTTCAGCTACAACAGACTCGACGAACTCCTCCAGCCTCCTTCAGCCTCCCAGAGTCAAGCATACAATAACCTGTGTTAGCTGATTGTCTCTGGCACAGGGACATTGGAGACAACTCAAATGTCACCCATCCTCCCTACTTTCATGTGTTATGAAAATATTTTAGAAGTCTATATTTCTGTCCTTTAATTGCATACAGAACTGAGCGTGCTGCATTAACATTTTATAGCCACAGTGCCACTGTTAGCAACTTTGTGCAAAGTTAACTTAGACATAGGTCATTTTTTTTCTGCAATGTTCAGCTGTTGCCAATATAATTAGTGGTTGGTCAAAATTTTGCTAGGGGCAACATAGAGCATTGCTTTTTTTTTGGTGTCAAGATTGCCATGTGAAATTATTGTTACTGATATTCTTCCTAAGGAGATGTAATTTGTAAATAGTTCTTCCTTAGAAAGTGGAAGAATATATTTAAGAAAATACTGAATAGTTCAGCAAGAAAAAAAAAAAGTTCGGATAAAGAAACTACTATGTTGCATATTTTCATATTACCAGAAAGTATATTAGGGAGAAAAATGAGTTATATAGGCTGGTGTTTGTAATGTTATGAATCAGCTGAAAATCAGGTGGAGGATGGAAGAAAAGATTGTCCAGACACCACTTTAACAACCAGTTGACCTTAATCTGAAAGGTTATTGGGTTTTATGCTTCTTTTTATTCCTTAGTCTTAGCCCTACAGAAAACAGTTCACCTGCCTCCATTTTTTTTTTCTTAAATTATAGTTGCTAGAAGCTGGCCTTCTATTATTCATATGCTAAAATCTTCATTACCCTAACAAAGTAGTACACTTATAAGTGCCATGTCCATATGATTTTTATACAAGCCATTTCAGACTTCTGTTGCTTTTTCTCAATCTGCACAATTGCATAACACTTTTGAAACCCAATGTAATGCATGGAAAATCTAGAGTCAGAAGCCTGGAAAATACAGGAGCTTGATGGGCTTGACTGGCCCTGAAACAGGCACAGAGTGGAGCACATAGTGGGGTCACAATTGAGGGGTCTTCTTCACAAAAGCATTCCCACACTGTTTTGGACAGCCCCAGAGAGAGAGAAAAGCTGATGAGTCTCTTTCTCCTCTCCCTCAACACTTTAACACGCTGCTTCACTGGCTGACCCACCCACTCTCCCAATAACTGTGCCATATGGAAGCTGTGTTTGTAGGATGACACAGGCATCCCTTACAGGACAGCGAGAGGACACAACGTCTCCTGTTGGAAAGAAATCAGCAGAGAGCTACTGAAAGTGGGTTTCTCTTCTTCCAGTATCTTAGAATCACGGTTAAGTTTAACAGAAGAAGGATTTAGTCAGTGATACCCTAAGAATACTTATCTGTTGCAACCTGTGTTTGGTATTCAGTGAGAATGAAAAGAAGAGGGTCGTTTCCCAAGATTAGAGAAGACCTGGGATTTTGGTAAGGAGGAAGAAAATATCTAAGGCTGCTGCAGAGCAAGATACATTTTCTCTTCCATTTTCAGGTTAAGAGGAGAGTAGAAAGCTTCTAAAGATTGGTTCTCTGCCATTTCAGTGATCTTGTGGCATTTTGCTTTCCTCCTGTTCTTGCTTTATTGCCAGACAAGCCATTTGTCAGCATTTCCCTTTGACCCTTAGTAGATGTGTCTAGCTTGACACTCATTTGTTTGTTGAAGAAACATTATTCTCAGCTCTCTTTTTGGACATTTTCTTGTCCTAACTTTTCCTGACATATTCTACTTAATAGGTTCTGGTTCGTGGTTGCCACCAAACGGCCTTGCTTGCTTTCTTGCTCTGATTTGCTCTTACTCTCCACTCTCTATGGCCGCTGCTGCTCCTGATCATCTTGGTTCTCAAAGAGGTGCTGTATTACCTTGAGGTTTACACAGGTTATTGGATCTCTGTGATACCAGTGACTGACTGTTGTTCTCTAGGTGACTGGAGTGAGGAGGAAGAGTATGGAGAGCCAGTAGCGAACAAACAGGACAGAGTGCGCCTGTTTCTAGCAAAATGTGTCTCAAAGCTGAAAGCCGCATTTGACCATTTGTGGAGCCCAGAGAATGGCTGTAGGAAGATTTCTGCTTCATTTCAGCCAGCAGCTTCTCCTGTGCACTAGAATACTGTAGGCTTTAACGGGCTTTCTGGCTGCTTGGTTTTCTTAAGCAATTTGACTGTTTTCTGCATTTTTTTTTTCTTTCTTCAGCTAGTATCTTTCTGTTGAGAGACACCTGAATGTGCCTTAGAAGAGCTTTCTCAATTACATTTTGAATCGTCATTTGGCACAAATATAGCACTAAAAAAAATACCCGGAAATTCCAAAATTGCTTTTCTGAGACACCAATTTTCAACTGCTCCGGTCACTCTAGCTGCTTCAGTGTCAGTAATAAGTGGTCCTTTTAAAAGCCATAGCTCCTAGGTAGGAACTACTTGTGACAAGGTAGGAAGCCAGCTCCTCACCAAGTAGAAATCTGTTTTCTACTGGTGTTAGAAGTCCCGCTCAGTTGTGCCCAAGTTGAGGCCCAAAGTCTTTGCCCAGGGAAGAGATGAAGAACAGCTGAAAGGGTGACAGTAAATAAAATCATCAAGACCATGACGATGGGTGTTCAGGAGATGAGCTGTGGCTGAGATATGAAAACAGGATTTGTTTTCTAAGATCTAAAACTGTCCCCAGCTGCTTCTCTTTCATCTTATCTGCATTTACAAGCCTCCCAACATGTTTCCTGTTGCTTTTTATAATATTCTAGCTAATTTAACCTGTTACCCTGCTCTCTCAATCAGTCCATCAACTCAGCCCTTCACCGTATGTACTCAGCACCTCTCTTGCAGCATAAAGAGATAGCTCCAAATGCTCCTGTGCTCCTCAGACTGCAGAGTCTTCGAAGATACATGAACTGATAGACAAAAGAAACTGCTACAGCTAAATCTAGCACATGGCTAAATTCAAAGGCACTCACTATTTCCCAGTTCAAAATCTGACCGAGAACCTTGTGAAATCTTATTTTGAATTTTAAGCCTTGTGAGGGGGTGGGAATTGAGATATATTTATCCATATCTGTCGTAGTCAGATGCTGGTGAAATTTGAATGGCTTTGATTTTAAAACTGGGGAAAAGTCAAGATCCACGACTGAATTTTCAGTTTACTTTTCCTGGAAATACCAAGCAAAATATGAACTCAGACGAAAAGATACAAATGCTAGTGAACTTAGGAGAACTGATTTTTTCTGATGCTTCAGCATCTGTATTGCCTACTGTCACAGGGAGCTTTATTTAAAAAACTGTTACATCAGGAAGTTGGTAAATATTGTACGGCTTTCTTCAGTTAAACACAAAAAGTGAGATAAAATCACCTCCTAAGCACAAGGCTTTGTCTCTCAAGCTTTGTGCTTGGAAGAGAGGAGCCTGGGAGGGCGTCCACCCTTGCTATAGCTGCACCATTGCACTGTGCTAATAGCAAATATCTGCCACGGCCATTCTGCATCCTACAGTGATTTTTGCTACTTCCTGCATAGTAATATGAAAAATTTAGAAATTTAGTGTCTTCATATGTGGTGACTTTGACTATGCAGTCTCAAAGCAGACTTTCAAAAAATCAAAAAATCTGATACCACTGCTCCTCACTATGGTAACCCTATTTCATATTTTTACTACCTTACAAGAATTTTCATAGCTATATAGGGAAATATGCCACATTTTCCATTAGGCTTAGATGCATGTATACCTAACTCTGCCAAAAAGCTTAACAATTCCAAACATTTCCCGCCAACTGGACTATTCTGCGAATTTGGATTGCTAGTACTTGCTAGTATACATAAGGCAGAATGATAATTAAGTGAATTTATTTGCAGTAAAAGATGTTTTAAAATACCACAATGTCTTTAATATGGTTACAGATAACTGCAGAAGAATATTTCAATTCACCTCAGCAGATTTCATGGGTTTGCTTCTGACATAGCTGTTAGATATGTTAGATACTGCAGAGCTACAGCTAGAGTGAGAAATTAAAGGTTATTTTGGATTACTGTCATGAATGTAGTATGAAGGGGAATATAATTGTTGAAAGTGCAGGGGAAATTGTGCATTTCATATACTTATTCTTTGTAAATGGCATATGAATTCTTAATAGAAAAAAAAGGAATGCTACGTGTTTCGTGAAATATGATTAAGAGTCAAAATATAATTAAACTAAGTGCAATTGTTGATAACAAACTGTCTGATGAAAGGATGACTTCCTGTTAGCATCCTTCAGAATTGCCAAAATGATGCACTTTTGCATACTGAAAGAAATAGATTGCGTTTTAAGTCTGCTGCTTTATATACCTACGCTGTGATAATATTATCCTTCTGTGGATCTGCTGTCAGTTCAGTATTTTATAATTGACATTTTTCTTCTTGGCTTTTTTTTTGTACTAAAAAAATTATAAAAGCTATAATTTCTTCCTATACACTATACAAAGTGAAAAAAAAAAGTATACATTCCTCTCCTTGAGCAGTGCTCCTGCCAAACAAATCATACAGCTCATACAGGCTGTGTTTTCATCCTGTGTTGTGCTAATGCATTACCTCCCGATACCAGCAGGAATGTTTTGACCAAGGAAGCGATCAGGTGCTTTGGAATCTGCCTATCCGAGACTGCAACTTTTTAAGTGCAATTTATCTCCTTACACAAAGTAATACAGTTTTACTTCTGCGTAGATTCACTTCTGAAACCTAAACTTTGGCCTAATCTTGTGCTTGTTGAGTTGGTGGCGAGCTTCCCGTTTGCAGTTAAAATGTTTAATTCTTACTGTGCTTGCATTAGCTCAGTATACCTCTCACGTGTGCTCATCTTTATTCAGAAGAAAAAGCAAGCTTAGCTAAAGATTTCTTCAGTGTCCCTGATGAAGTTGAAATTAAATTGCTACCCACATGACTAATTCAGTAAGGGTTTTGAGGCTAAGGCTTCAGCAAGAAAGGCACAACCTGAGATAACCGACCTTAAGTTACAAGAATATGTAGGCGGTAGGTAGCAGTGTGTACAGCGATGCCCGATGTTCCTTGTCTTCTTCCCTAGCTAATTTAAATGACTTTTCTTTTAGGGAACATTAATTTTCTGGAAGTTCTGAGCTGGCTCAGGAGCTGATTATGTCTGGTTGCTTGTTTTGTGAGTGTAGACAAAAAGTAGTTTGACAAAAGACAAAAGGTAGTTACTCTCTTTGCTAAGTCATTTTTGTATGCTTTAAAGTGTTCCTGTAAAGCCTATTTGTGAAATAAACCTTCCATAAATCAGAAGAAATTAGTTCTGTTCTCATCTCCCTCATACAGAAATGTAGGAAAAGTCACATGATATCGGTGATCAGCAATGACATAAACAGAAGAGTGAGGATTTTCAGTGCCAGAAAGGCATTAAGATTTCCAGGGCTGCAGCATCATTATAATGAATGTGTTTCAAAGTCCAGTAAAAGAAGTACCCCTGTTGTGGCATTCTCCTAAAAGCAGGGTATGTCTTGCACAATTTCAAACTTGTTTTTAGAAACTGAAATTTTAATTTGAATACTGGGTTTTCATCCAGCTTTGAAAAAATAATTGTGGGTAAAATGAACAAGAATAGGGCCTGAAAAATAAGAACAGAAGTGAAAAAAAAAAAAGACAGACAGTGGACACACCTCTAATTCTGCTATTTAAGTATTTCCACATATATGAACAGATCACTAGAAGACAAAGACCAGGGCTTTTCAGAATGAACTGGACAATGATTTGTATCCAAGTATTCTCTTTTATTTTTAAAGGAGTTCACCTATGGTAGTGAAATTTCTGGACTGACTTTCTATAGACATTTAATTGATTGAAGAAGTTCACCTTCCTTAACATAGAAGCAAATCAAATTGGAAACATGAACATAACATAATTCTTGCTGGAAGTGCTTACACTCCTTTCCATTTGAAGAAATCTAGCTGAATATTTTTCATGAAAGGACCAAATTAACTAGGTTAAATGACATGAAACTTCTTGTTCACTTCTACTTACAACTTACGTTTGATAGCATACCACAAGAAATGACGACAAACAGTGTGTGGGAAGTGGGAAAATCAAGAGTTCAGATAGTTTAAGATCATGAGACAGAAAACTTTTGCAGATATTTTGAGGGGTTTTATATTTAGTTCTGGATTGCGTAGGTGGTTTGATACCTAGATTTCCTTCCTCACAGATCATCCTTTCTTCCACATAACTCCCCTAAAAACTAATCACATGGCAATATAGCAATATAACTGGCCTCAGTTACGACAGAGGACTGGTGTGTCAGCTGCCATGCTAGCTCACAAGACAGTTCTTGTTCTCAGATAAATACAGATGACAACTGACATCCTACGGCAAGATGTGTACAGGTGGAAAAGGGCAAAATCATTTAATTCTGGTGGCCATTTTAAGACAGGCAGTATATTATTCAGAATTTTCAGTCTGAAAGCCTTGAAGTCAAACTCCCAAAATTTCACTTGCAGCTATATGTGCTCAAATTTTCTGCACATCTATCCACAGGATCAAAACCTGAGGATTATGTGTAGTCAATTATCAGCTGCAAAGTAAATAAGTTTTAACACAATTTCTTAGCATACCACTGAATTATAATGACAAAATAAATCCTTATTCCATTTTTTCATGGCAGCATAGCTTCCTTAACTCTATGAATGATGATCCAGTGATTAAGGGTATAGATAATGCAGATTCAGGCCTCTCCAGGGACCTGATGGGCAAAGTGCCATGGGAGGTGGCCCTGGAGGGAAGAGGGGCCCAGGAAAGTTGGTCCAGATTCAAGGAGCACCTCCTCCAAGCTCAGCAGAGGTGCATCCCAATGAAGAAGAAGTTGGGCAAAAAGGCCAGGAGGCCAGTGTGGATAAGCAAGGAGCTCCTGGACCAACTGAAAGTGAAGAGGAAAGCCTATAGAGGGTGGAAACGGAGACAGGTAGCCTAGAAGAACTACAAAGAGGCTGTGCGAGTGGCCAGGGATCGGGTGAGGAAGGCTAAAGCCCTGACAGAATTGAATCTGGCCAGGGATACAAAAAGCAACAAGAAAAGCTTCTATAGGTATGTAGGGGACAAAAGAAAGTCCACGGAGAAAGTAGGTCCCCTGGTTACCCGGGACATGGAGAAGGCTGAGGTACTCAATGACTTTTTTGCCTCAGTCTTCACCGACAAGGGCTCTTGGCTCTCCACCCAAGCTGTAGAAGGCACAAGCAGGATGAAGAACCACCCACTGTACTCGAAGAGCAGGTTCGGGATCATCTGAGGAACTTGAAGGTGCACAAGTCCATGGGACCTGATGACATCCATCCATGGGTCCTGAGGAGACTGGCGGATGAAGTTGCCAAGCCACTGGCCATCATATTTGAGAAATCGTGGCAGTCTGGAGAGGTCCCTGATGACTGGAAGAGAGGGAACATAACCCCCATTTTTAAAAAGGGGAACAAGGAAGAGCCAGGGAACTATAGGCCAGTCAGCCTCACCTCTGTGCCTGGCAAGGTCATGGAGCAGATTCTCCTGGAAACCATGCTAAGGCACATAGAGAGCAAGGAGGTGGTTGGTGACAGCCAACATGGCTTCACCAAGGGCAGATCATGCCTGACGAATTTGGTGGCCTTCTATGATGGGGTGACAGCATCAGTGGACAAGGGACAAGCAATGGATATCATCTACCTGGACTTGTGCAAAGCTTTTGACACTGTCCCACACGACATCCTTCTCTCTAAACTAGAGAGGCATGGGTTTGATGGACAAACCACTCGGTGGATAAGGAGTTGGCTGGATGGCTGCACTCAGAGAGTGGTGGTCAACGGCTCAATGTCCAAGTGGAGACCGGTCACCAGTGGTGTCCCTCAGGGGTCCGTGTTGGGCCCAGCCCTGTTCAACATCTTTGTTGGCAACATGGACAGTGGAATAGAGTGCACCCTCAGCAAGTTCACCGATGACACCAAGCTATGTGGTGCTGTCGACACGCTGGAAGGGAGGGATGCCATCCAGAGGGACCTGGACAGGCTGGAGAGGTGGGCCCGTGCCAACCTCATGAAGTTCAACCAGGCCAAGTGCAAGGTCCTGCATCTGGGTCGTGGCAATCCCAGGCACAAATACAGACTGGGCGGAGAATGGATTGAGAGCAGCCCAGAAGGATGTCGTGCGGGACAGTGTCAAATGCCTTGCAATGTGCCCTTGTGGCCCAGAAGGCCAACCGCATCCTGGGCTGCATCAAGAGGAGTGTGGCCAGCAGGTCGAGGGAGGTGATTCTCCCCCTCTACTCTGCCCTGGTGAGACCCCACCTGGAGTACTGTGTCCAGTTCTGAAGCCCCCAACATAAGGACATGGACCAGTTGGAGAAGGTCCAGAGGAGGGCCACAAAGATGATCAGAGGGCTGGAGCACCTCTCCTATGAGGACAGGCTGAGAGAGTTGGGGCTGTTCAGCCTAGAGAAGAGGAGGCTCCAGGGAGACCTGATAGCGGTCTTCCAGTACCTCAAGGGGGCCTACAGGAAAGATGGGGAGAGGCTGTTCAGTAGGGCCTGCTGTGACAGGACGAGGGGTAATGGTTTTAAGATAGAGGGAGGTAGATTTAGATTGGATACTAGGAAAAGATTTTTTACAATGCGAGTTGTAGAACACTGGAACAGGCTGCCCAGACAGGTGGTGGATGCTCCATCCCTGGAAACATTAAAGGCCAGGTTGGATGAGGCTCTGAGCAACCTGATCTAGTCAGGGATGTCCCTGCTTCTTGCAGGGGGGTTGGACTAGATGACCTTTGAAGGTCCATTCCAACTCTAACCTTTCTATGATTCTATGATTCTATTATTCAATTCCCTGCACTTCTAGAGACCTCTTCTGTGATATTAGACAAATCACTTAACTTGTCTGCCTCAGGCTTCATTTGCAAAATGTGGATAGTATGTTATTTTACACATCAGTTGCTTGTTGCATAAGCAAGAATACACATACCAACTTGTGCACCAGAAGGGCAAGAGTTCTAACAGTTTATTTGCAGGCTCTGACACCTCCATTCAGATTCATCCTTTGCACTGAAAGAGGCAGAAATTCAGCAGAGGAAATATGGCAAATATTAAATCTGCATCATTAAAACCACATCATAAAACATATACGCATAGGGGTGAGATTCAATTATCACAGACAGCAGTAATCCTGCCTTCACTTGTCTTTGAAACTTTGTTTTCTTAATCTAATGACTGTGTGTGTATGGTATGAGACAGTGCTATTTTTTAGGGTTTTAGGTATTATTATTTAGGTTTGTAGGGGTGTTTGAACCCAAAGATGTTTCAAAGATATTTGTGAACTTTCACCTCCCAAACTACAGTAGCTTAATGTTAGCATTTCTCTTCACCAGTTTGTAGATACATTTAAAAAAATTACTTCATGTAAACTAACAGGCTTATATCTAGCTTTCAGAGATTTGTTGTTCCTGGAGTGTGACTCCTTTCCAATTTGCTGTCTGTAGCTCAGTAAACTTTTGGTAGACCATGGAGTTGTTGGAGGGAAAAGTTTTGTGGCCTTTTCATCAACTTCTGTTTTCTGTGGCATCAGCAAGGCAAAGGAGACGGAAAACACACAAGATAATACATGTGAAAAATGTAAAAAGGATCAGATAGGCGAGAGTAGGAGGTAAAAAAAAGATTCTCTAGAGAAGTGGTATGCAAGGTGGGAGTCAAAAGGTTGTATACATTGTGAGGAAGTAAGAGGGGAAGGAGTTTGATAATACAATGAAAAAAGATCAAGACTGGTGGAGGGAATCCGTAAGAAAAGTGGGGTGTTTGTGAAGAGGCAAAGAACCCGTCTCTCCACAGGGCACAGTTTCAGAGTCAGCCTCCCCTTTCCATTATCTTAAATCCTTAATTAAATAAATTTATGTGACTGTGCTTCACTTCATATTGTTGATGGGCTAAAAGCAAGTTTCCATCCCGTTAGTGAGGCTTAGCTGACCTGGGGCAACTTACCCAACTGTGATCATTCAGCCACAGCCCGAAGCATCCTATGAAGACCCAACTGAGGTAAGCAGGGCACTAACCATGAAAGGCAGAGGGTGAAGCAATCATCTGGCCAGTCCTCCTTGGTGAGGGACTTGATGCTGAAACCCATCGGGAAAAGTGCCTCTTTTTCTTTATGGGGGAGCTCAGCGTGGCTGCAGCTTGCCCACCCTCTGTCATCCCTGCCCTGGAGCAAGTGGCTGATGGATTGGAGTAACCACCTACACCCACCAGACAGATGTACAGAGCAGGAGCCAGATCTCCCTGCAGTGAGCTTCAAGTCTGGAAGTAAGCATAAGAGCAAATCAACCACTCAAGTCTCATTCCCAGTATATGTGATTTGGCAGGTCTGCTGATGGAGCTAGCCTGACCCACATCCTGCTTGATTTTGAAGGTATTGCCATTAATATTAGTACCAGAATCAAGTTGGGCAACAGATAAGGCCACAGGTCTGGTACAGAGTGTTTGAAGAAAATAAAATAAAATGTAAGATTGAAACTGATAACCTGTTCTTGATGACGAAGCATTTTTGCATTTCTGCTGGCTGTCAATCAGGTATCACATCAGTTAGATGGGTAGAAAGAAAGTTTTAAAACCAATTACAAATAAAGCCATCTTGTCCCTTTCTGTCATTTCCACATTATTATTTTCACTTTCTTGAAATTATGTTCAAGGAGAAAGGAAGAATAGTATTTTCCACTAGAAACAAAATGAAATTGAAGCCCTGCAAGTGAATATACAGAGTACCACACTTTATTTGCTTCCATGTTAGCATTTGCACAGCACTCCTAAGGCTGTGATGGCACAGTGACTTGACACTTGGTGAAGAAATTCAGCAGGAGATGTTTACTGGTAAAAGACAGTTCAAACTACAAAGAATTTCCTGACAGCAGGCTGCGCATTAGAGTTAATCAGAATTTACTTCTGTTGATCTTGATTCTAATCAGAGATAGGCTGGCAGACATCATGTACATACCTTGAAAAAATCCCCTGCTGCACTGCCAGTGCTTGTGCATTAAGCTGGTCTTCTAAATGCCAACTGAAGCATGTCATGTTTTGTGTATGAGATTAAAACAGAGAGCCTAAATTTATTTTTATATCAGTTCTCTTTATCAAAAATCTCATTTGAGCTTTCTGAATACATGTGCAAGGCAACTGTCACTCTTTATCTGTAAGCGCATTTCTGGGAGGCTGAGCTTCAGCTGAGTAACTCTAAAACAATAGTCATACAAACCTGCAAATTATGTGGGATAAAATGCCCTTGTAGCTGATTAGTAATCATGGTGTTCACTGACAGAATCCATTGAGATGTCCTAGGCATGAACATTGTGATGTAGCTTAGAACTGCATTTTAAGATTCACAGTGAGAAACAGCATGCTGTTCACTTACATGCCTGAACCCACAGCAGCGTCTTCCTGCCAGTCACTTTATGTTATTCATCACAGACAGTAAAGTGTATTCTGCTTACAATAACCTGTACAGGAAAACCACCACTGATGCACACACTTCTGTTGGAAATTATTACACGGATGCTGGATAAGCCTGTGACTGTGTTTTACAAGACACCAAACTTGCTGAATTTGAGTTTTCCCAACAGGAATACCTAGAAGATATAGATAGAACTTTGGCTCTTACTCTTCAAGGTAATAAGAAAGGGATTTGTTCAATAGGTGAAAGCCTATTTTCTTAAGAATCCTTCCGTCACAATAGTATAGATTTTTATTAGTGTTAGTTCTAACCTGATATCGTGTAGGTATGACTGATCTGTTCATCTAGGGCTAATGCAAGATAATGTGTTGGGATCAAAGCTTGAGATAAGTTCTCGGTACTTCATTTTCCCTTTAGGCCAGGCAGTGTTGGGAGCATGCCAAGGACACAGTGGGAGGGCCTGGCAAGGAGACACTTTTTCTTACTCACAGAGTAGCAACCACTTTTTGTACCAGGCACGTCTTTAAATTCAATAGGAGCTCTGGTAGTGATACTCTATAGCCTGTCTCTGCCATATTTCTTTGTGACTCTACTGACCTTAGTGGCAAAGGATTAGCATAAGAGAAGGAAGAATCACAAAAATATTTTTTCAGGAAAAGAAGGAAGTCCAATAATCTGAGAGAGGCCAAATTCACAATTCCTGGGACTTGGCATAATGAGGGTATTCCTGCTGCTCTGCACTCTGATGGTTGCTTAAACAAGCTTAGACTCTGCTCTGTTGTTGTTCCCTCACGCTGTTTCAGTGGATGTATGGCATTAAAAATCACCCGCAATGTAAATTGTTTAGCAAAGATCAAGTTTTTGAAGCAAACTTCAGTTGTTAGTTACTAGCTTTGCTAATAGCCAGTTTCTGCAGGCCTCCTAAGAATTGTACTTCGTATGGGAGAGGAGTCTTCTTGATATAGTGTCAACACACTGCCAAATCAAGGGTGTAAGCTTAAAATATTATTTTATCCAATCTTATCTCTTGAAGATTCTGAGTTTCTGTAGCTTCTCCATTTTTCATTCCTGACGAAAAGCACATAGGAGCCTATTCAATAGGAAATTACACACCATGTTGCGCGAAGCCCTACCCAATATTTAGTACTAAGTTCTGGGTGCTTGCAGAGATGAGTTTGCAGTGAGTGTGGGAGCTTCAAAGATGGGACCTTAAGCATCATTCTCTATTCCCCAGCATCCCAATGGAAAATCATAGCCTCGGTTTTTGGAGTGTTTTGTTTAAATAGTTATAAAGACAGCCCAGCCTGCGACATCTGCCTATTTCATGGGTTGTTGGCTGGGGAAGGAGAGCTTGACTTCACTTTTTCACTCTTGTTCCTTTTCGTTTCCATAGACTTTGCTGTGGTAGTTTATGGAGAGAACTCTGCTGAGGAGTAGCAGTGACTGTAACTGTGGCTGGCCCTTGCTCAGATTAGACCAGGAGAGGGAAGTATCTAGCTATGTTCTGGCCCATAATTAATAGATATGAGGAAATTGTGTTCTGCTTATGAACATTCCTTGAGGAAATAAAGATTAAATTTGTTAAGTAAATTATTCACTGCAAATTACTCATTCAGCTCCACTTGCTAGTCTGAGATTTATGCAATATCTAAGGGAGCTACATCATACAGGGAGAGGCACGGCCATGAAAGCAGTGTCTGAAGGCATGATTCCTTTCTTGTACAAAATACAAGTCTTATTTTAATTAAAAAAAAAACCAGACTAAAACACTCTGGGATTGCTTAGCATTAGGAAAAGCAATGTACAGTCCCAAGATATCTCTGGGTCTCTGGTTAAACATGGACCAGATTTGTCTGATGGACAATAAAAAACAAGTTGCTAATATGAAAAAAAGTCTAATTTCATCTGCCTTTTGACAGGTGGCCAGTATGCTAAACCATTCAATCTACTTTGCACTCTACTTTTTACTTTTATCAGCATAATCAAGTATTGAAAGGATAAATTTACACTTGCAGTGTAGACTGGAAGTGATCTCTCCTTTCAGGGTGAGGTAAGTGGATGGAGGTGCTGAGGGGATACAGAACTGTCGTGGCACTTGATATCGTGTGGGAAGGAGGCACACAAAGCACTTGAATATCAAGGACCATTCATCATGGTCCAATCATTAAAACTGCATAATGATAATCATGAACTCTAAGGTATGTTGCCTTTTGTAAATACAATGACAGTGGAAATCATTCTCATGGGGCTATCTTAATAATTTTTAAGTGGATAGCCTTTTTCCCCATAGGCCTTCCCAAAGAGAAGAGTCACTTTGCCTGGATCTTTCAGAACGGAGGAGTTAATCCAAGTCCCATACAATTCACCTGAAAAACTTCGATTGATTTCACTGGGGTTTGGATCAGCTTCAAAGACCAGCAAGGAAATGGAATAAGTTACCTGCAATCATGTCCAACAGAAAACTACAAATGAGAATTTTTCTTTTAATTTTATATAGTTATTCATTCCACTTTGAAAAATTAGCTTCAAGTACAGAGGATATAAGCACCAAGCTTATCATTAATTTTTAATTCAAAAGAGCTCCTTTTGAAATGTATTGGTTAACGAAATTAAATGAACTTAATGTTATATACATTTGATTTTCTTCACTTTGTTACATTTTAAAACTAGTGTGGGTCAGCCTTCCAAGGGCAAGAACATAATCAGGTCAGCTTTCAAGCTGCTATAATTTTTCTGATATGTGGATGAGGAAAGGAAATAGATATGGGTGGGTACTATATCTCTTGAAATGGCCTCTTTCTTCCTGTTTAACAATAAATATTCTACAGAAAGGAAGCTCATATATTACTCTTCAGATGAGTTCCCATTTTATTAATCATGAAGATTTTAACAGTGGCCTGAGACAGGAAATCACAGTCTAATGATCAGCAGAGTCTGATTTAATCCTCATGTTCGGATCAAATTAAAAAGAAAAACAATATACTGCAATGTACATCAAAGCAGATAAATAATCCGGTTTAATTACTGTTAAACATACATACAGCTTTTATAAAAACTTATGGCCCTAATGAATTACTAAGGCTGATAAAATACCCATAGTAAGACCACTTATAGTTAGAAACTTAAACGGACATTTCAGGTGGTATTATCAGATATAGAAAAGAAACTTATCTCTCAGAGTCCATAATTATTATTTATTAATAAATATTTATTAATAACAACAATTATTATGAACTCTGATTGATATGCCATTATTAATAATAGCAATAGTAAAATCAACTCTGTTCTAGCTTAATGTACTTCTGATTAAAATGTGAAGTGAAACATCTTGGTTAATTGTTTGAGGTTCAACACATACTCCACTGCAATCCAATAACTCAGAGAACAGTCTATTTGGCAGAATTTCAGCACCTTAACCCCTAGTTCCTCCTCCCCTTCTTACCAACCCGGGTCCTAGAAGGTCTAGAAAGGAAAAACTCATTACACCATTAACATATAATAATAATTCTTTCATCAGTCAGTCTCAGTCCATTCAGTTGCCCATCCACCAGAATCCAAGAAGGCCTCCATAACTTTTCTTAAACATTTAAATAGAAGTCAAAATATCAAACTGAAATGGGAATTCAGTGCCTATCTAGCATTTTCTCCTCATGAATGCTTCAAAAAGTTAGAAGTGTTTATGGGACTGGGAAAGGCAATTTTAAGAAATAAGACCTGTGCATTTCTTACTGGTTTTCAACCATCAGTTGTTTTGGTTTTTAGTTTGTATGGTTACTTGGTTTAGCTTTCCTTTAAATTTCTGTTCAACCAGATCTAATACTAAAAGAATTTCATAGAGAAAGAAAGGTCTGTGCACTGAGTATTTGGATTCACAGGGACTTCTCAATTTTATTTGGAGCAAGAGACTGTCACACTGACTCACTTTTTTAAAAAGAGCTTTTATCTATGCAAAATATATGAGTAAAAGTTGCTTAGAATAGATTTACTTTGAAAAAAAAAAATTGAAAAAATATTATAAAAATTTAGGGAAAAAAAAAAAGAGAATTTTTGCCAAACTTTTTTTCTTGATACTTACTCTTGAGCCTTTTTCTTGCAACTTTACATAGAAACAGATTTCTTTTTCATTTGTAGTAATCTTAAATTAAGATTTAATTGAAGCTGCGTGGGTGGCCCAAAAGTTTGGGGGTTGAAATTGAGAATTTGCCTCCATCTTTCAGCAAAGACTGGGGAACTTTTCATAGTTTCTGGTTTCATGGCCTATGATTCACAACAAATAAGTTTTACTTAGGATACTCAAGACTTTTGTTTGCTTGACTTTGGCAAATAACATCAATCTAAATGCACCAGAAACTCAAAGCTATCTTAATACCTCCACTTTCATCTAGCCTCTGGGCTGTTTTTGACGAGGGTAAAAAGGACCTTTGTCATTCTCCTCTGTCTCTTTGTTGTACTTGTTAGACTTGCTTTTTCTTCCTGTGACTTTGTCACCAAAGCAAGGACAATGGAGGACTGAAAAGTGCTATTTCAGGGAGTTCAAATTCTGTATCAAATGGCAAAAAAAAATTATTCCATCGTGCAAAATAAAAAGATGGCTTTAGAAAACTTCCCTTCTCTACCAAACAGTGACCTTTAATCCCATTGCTTGTATTGCATGACTGTAGAGCTAAGAGAGAAAGGGAACTGTTAGGGACCAGCAGACCACGACCACATTGCAGTACAAATCTGCTGAGCAACAATATCCCTTGGTCCTCTAAACAGCAGCACACCTTCTTCACATTCGAGTCCCAGCACAAGTTGAAATGAAGGGTGCAGTTAGTGCTGAGTGGGATAAAAGAGAGGAAAAAACGATGGCTTTCTTGAGGTTGCCAAAGTCTTACTAAGGCCTGACGGTGCCACAGAAGGAAATAAGTTTTAAAGTATTTCTCACTCTGAACCCTGTCCTAATTTTCAACTCATCTCCTTAGTGCACCTCTCTCTTTTCTCTGTCCCTTACTCCCCTCTTTCCTCACTGCCTCCCCAAACGAAGATGTCAGTTCACTCACCCATGCTGCAAAGCAGCCGTGTGAAGTCACTTCCTGATAGAATAAGGAACTGTGTAACCAATGTACGCTTGTGTGGGGCGCTTCACTGTACTTAGTTTGGTTACGAGGAGTAGCAGTTGCACATCAACTGGATAAAGGCGAATTTAAAATGTTGAAGAGAAAACCATCTAACGTGTCTGATAAGGAGAAAAGCCAAAAGCCAAAGGTAAGAATGCTTAATTTTTATTGACAATGAATAATAACAGGAATTCTTAACAATTTTTAAAAGGAGAATTTCCTTTTAAATCCTAGCTTCAAGATTTCTTGATGTGCTAGCAAGTGCCTCAGTGCTATAATCTCAGGAATCTATTTATATATAGCTGCTTTGTAATAGTAATGATCCAATTCGAGGGATCCTCATTGTGAAGCTGCTATAGCTGTGCTAAAGACTCCTGGTACTGGACTTTGTCTATTGTTATATGTCTGTATCAGCCTTTTAACAGAGGGGTTCACAAAAGTCTCCTTTCTCTCTTTCATCTGTGATAAACTGATGATGTTCCATAGAAGAGTGTGAGAATCAGTGAAGAATTAGAAAAGCTATTAAATTTGTTACTTATTTTAATAAATTTTCTTTTGCATCACCGTGGCCAAAGGAGGAAAGGGTATTTGGTAATCAATATTTGCCATCTTCACTTTTCTGGGAATGGTTATACTTTTAGCATGAAAGAAATACTCTGAATAAATTGATAATGTGTTACACTGAACACTTTCCACAATCTGGAATGGCAAGAAAGAAAATGAGAGTTTTGCAAGATGCATAAGAATGTGTCCTGTGCTAGAAATTTATTTTCAGTCCCTGAACTGGGTGCAAAATGACCTTTGCAAGTGTCTTGTACGCCTGAAGAGAAATGGCTACTGCTAGACCTGAGCACTTCAGCATCCATTTCTACCTCAGTTTATCAGTGCTGAAAATTTAACTAAGAGATTAGAAAAGACTTTTGGTATATCTCTGTTCTCAGAAACACAGTGTCTCCTTGTTTGCAGACCCATCTTATTGTTTGGGAATACACCTTACTTAGTGACTTCTGGGTCCTAAAAGATTATTGCAGACATTATTCCAGCAGAAATATCTTCTGCTTTTACACGACATTGTTTTTTGTGTATTGCACTTGCAGTTTTAGACATGACTCAACAATTAAAATTAATGCGTTTTCCATGGATTTAAAACAATCCTGGATCCATTTTTCCACATATGTTAATGTTTTTTTAAGAATTTCACTGGTTGGTATGGTATGTATTTTCTTCTGTTCAATCATCATAGTGTTTTTTAATGGCAGGGAAGAAGTATAATTAATATCTAATTGCACAATTCTATGATTCTATAGGTTAAGTAAGAAATGATCACAAGAGACTCTGTGGCTGGGCTTTGTTTTCCTGTCTGTTAAATATTTTCAAAAGCCAGTTTTGGTCACTCTCTCCTTCCAGAATAATACATTCCTTAACAACAGTCTGATTTTAATTTTTAATTTTTATTTTTTCTATACACTTAGTTACTCATTCATGAATGCACTCCATGGTATTAAAATGCTGGCATTGTGGCTTCTCAAATATATATGTATTATGGTCATGGATTTGATTCACCATATGTATAAAGCAGAGGAAAAAGGGTCTAACCACTTGACTGAGTGTCAAGCCTGCAGACTTTTCTGTGCTGACTTTGTCTTATTGTAAATGTTTACAAAAATGGAAAGGTCTTGGTGAAGTGGCTCAGGATGTCTTTCTGTTCCAGCAGTGTGCTTTGAAACTCTTCACCTACTGCAGTCCTACTTGTGCACAGAATTGTGTAAATTTTCCACAACGAGAATGTTTTTGCTGAACGTGCTATTCACAAAACGGGCATGGGAGGAGACAGCCCCATGTTGCACAGAATAAGAATTTTAGCTTGTTGTAGCATGTTTCGAAACATGCCCCCGTGGAAGCAACACAAATACTTAAGTTGCTTAATACTGAATTGGGTAACATAGGGCGCAGGTCCTTACCTCCTGACAGAAGTTACAGGATTTCACAAGCGACTTCTGTAGATCACTTCCTGCTTGTCCCTGCCCCGTGCAGTCAACATTTGGTACCTCCTCATAATCGCAGGGCAGGATGCCATTGTTACTGTGGAGGTCCTAGCCTACCTCATCTTGCTTTTAGGCAGCTTAGATGCTCCAGTGTCAACACATCCACACAGGGCTGGCACAAGAACTATGGGAGAGCCATAAGGTCTGGAATGTTAAGTGAAAATCAGGTTTGCTATCTTAGACTCTCAAAGAGAACACTAAAAAGATATTTTTAGGTAACTGAATCTTAGCCAAGGTGACCAATTGTCTTTATCACAATTGTATGAGCATCTGTGCAGTAATTCAAGTGTTTCACCAAGATTTTCTTTTTAATCCTTTTGGTTTTATTACTTTCTAATGTGAAGAATATTGGCATCTAGTTACGTCTTTTGATAAAGATGAAGGAATACCATGCAAGGCTAGTGTTAAAACTCTTCTCAAGGCAATTCTCTGTCCCTGTATAAAGCCTTTAGTAGTGGTGGGCAAGTCCATGACTAATGCAAGAGTGATACTGATTTTCAGTATCTAATTGACAGTTCTCTATGTGCAATGCATTTTCTTTATTTATTACTGTGGTGCTTAAGGGACTTCTGCAGATGCGTTAGGTGCTACATAGACAAAAAGTAGCATCTTACAACTCTCATTGTCTGCTATGAAAAAGATAATACTATGACATGAAATAGTAGTGTTGTAGGTTTTTTGTTATACAGCAGGATTTCTGAAGTGCTGTAGTCATGCTAATAACTTCTTTGCATATCTGGCAGCTTTTGCCTTTGCATGGATATGCATATAACTACTGAATGCATTCTATGTTAACCATATAAAAAAACATTCATTGGTAGGCAAAAAAAAATAAAAATCTATACCCGGTGTCATCCCAGAGAAAACTGGGAGAGAAACTTGAGAGAAATGTTTTCAAAAGAGGAAGGATTCTGATCCTTTGCCAATATTTATCATTTTAGCTGCACGTACTGCCGCAGAGCTGGACATTTATGTCTCGTACATCAGCTGAGGACCCAGGTAGCTGAATTATAAAGGAAAAGTCCTACGACTTAAAAATACTCTGCTTAATATTGAAGAAATTCAACCAATTGAAAGGCTAAGCTCTCTGTTTCAAGCCTGTCTAATCTAACCTGTCTGCCTGTCCAGGACCTTAAATGACTTTCTATCACAACAGAGCCTGTGCACCTCCCATCAGGGCATCCACCAAGAGGCAGCCCTCTCCCAGTGCTTCCTTTTAGTCCTCACCTGCTTCTTTTTCTTTTCCGTTAGACGAGACACAGCTTGGTTGACAGAGTGTATTTGTTCTCAGCTACAGTATTATTTGTGGGAAAGCAAAGTCAAAGAAAATAGGTCTTGCATCGAGCCCTCAGGTTCATGGTCATGCTGATGGCCAAGACAGCCTTGGTTCCACCAGCTCACCACAGGGAGCGTGCATCTCCTGCATTGCTGGAAGCTTGGTTGCAGAGCAGGAAGTTACTAAAGCAAGTGGGGGGGAGGCGGGGATGCTTTTACTAGACGTGTTTCAGCTATGAGTTTGTGCAGTCTGCTCCACCACCTCTTAGAAAGCTGGGGAGGAGGAGAGCAGTTGACTTAGAGGATGAAAGAAAGACCCCTAAAATCACCTGGATCTTAGCCTCTTTGGCCCTTATGATGTTACAGATGTCAGTGTGTCTGGGGAGTTGCATGAAGCAGATTTAGAAAGATGGTAAGAAAAAACATTCTAAGAAATCATACAGGATCTAGTTTTCTCTTCTGTGTATGCTTCAGGCAGCACCATATCCTGACACCATACACATAAAACACCGTTAATGCATTTCGCAGCTGCTCTGCATTCCACTTAGCACTGTTTTGCACATTTGACCAGATGCAAATGACAATGGAAGGTGCAAATAATCCGTAAAACAGCGCTGCATGATCTTGCCCACTTCACAGGATGCAAGGTGCTGAGCAGAGCCTATTCCCTTCTCTCTCTCTCTTTCAAATTCCTGTGGACACAGCAAACTTGAGAAGTGCCTGATGATTCTTGGCTTTACTTCAAGCTGAAGCAAAGGGACTTCGTGCCATTTTTTTCTGGCTTGAGTGAAGGAAGTCTTGTGTCATTATTCTACATGACAGTTGATCTATGTTTATGCTAAATGTTTGAGACATTTTTGTTTCCTTATTCTGCTTCCAAATGTGCTTGGTGCTTCAAACTCGGCTTACTTCTGGTGTGTAAGACAATTCAGGGTCAATGCTTGTGCATTTTGCTTAGGAAGAATATGCCCAAGCTTCTAATTAAATCAATACTCACTTACTTAGGTGATAAACTATTATTTATTTTCAGGGTTATGAGAAAATAGTGGCAAATCCAATTGGAGGCAATATTTTAATGTGGAACTTTGTTCCCTAGTACTATTTCATACAAATAATTTTCCTTTTGATAAACTTTAAATGGAATTTTGCCTCCACAGAAATCAATGCACATTTTGACCATAGTCTTGAGGCCAGGATTTCCCCTTTTTATGTTTTCTTCACAGAAGGCCTGATCTTGATTCTGAAAACACTTAAATGAATAAATTAGCTGTGATCGCATTGATTTCAATGGGATTTGTCATCTTAGTAAAGTTTATCGCTTGCTTAAGTGCTTGGAGCCTGTAGTGCAGAATGATGCTATAAGCAATTTTTTGGTGCTGCTTTTTTTCTTAGATAGTGGCTTGTGATTCTCCAATGGGGAATACTTATTAAAGAAAATAAAATAGAAAATAGGTACAGCAAACCTAAACACCAAAAATAATTCAAGACATAATTAGATCTTCTGTAGGACAAGATCTGCAGCGAAGAGATTGCTCAGTGTTAATGAATATTAACTAGGATTTATCCTTGAGTGGAGAAAGTTGGGGGGTTTAATTTTATTTCAAAGGTAAAAGCTGGTAGAGTTCTGAAAACAGCAAGTTTTATATTCTTTTCTTTCTCCCTGAAATTTTGAGTGCATAATAAATGAGCCACTGCTAATGTCACAGATGCTAATTTTCACAGCCATGACTGAAGTGATGTTCGTTTCTATTTGCATTTAATTCTAACAATGATGAGAGGTGATGAGTTGATGATAAGCTGTTTTCACCGTACTGCCTGCTGTGCAAATTTATGCTTATAGGCAAAGATGACACATAGTTCTGTCATTAAGGTCTTTACTGCATTGCCTCTTCAAGAAAGACTGTTTGTCAAAAGCCATTTGAAATCTTTTAAATAAGAAGAAATGTATGACAACATTTGGGAAGTAGTTTTAAGAACCTGGTTTATAGTGGAAATACCTGAGGGCCTTTATCAGGGAGGGTTCAGAGAAAGAAAAAAAATGATACTTGTAATAACCATGTATGTGTGGATGGGGAAAAACGGGATTGCAGGTGACACTTCAGAAGGTGTTTCCTGTCTCCCTCGGGTGTCACAAAAAACTAGAACAAGGTTAGAGTTAACCTTGGGTTATTTTTCATGTGTGAGTGGAAGGCTCTACAATCATGTTACTGCTCATCTTACCTCTGATATTTTTTCTTCCTTTCTATTACCATCTTGCTTCTTGATCATCAGCCAACTTTTACTTGTTTTTTCAACAGTAGTTCCAGGAAGCTGTTTGTGGCTTAACATATATGTTCTAGTAAGGTCTTGAAATTTGAGGATATTTTTTTCTCACTAGAAAGTAAGGGTCCAGAGTCTTTCTGGGGAAAGGAACAGCCATTTCTTTCCTGCCCCTTGCCAGGAGGCTGATTAGGATAACCAGACTCCACATTTTGATGCTCAGATCAACAGACAGGCTCATTGAGGGCTCACACAACTCTTGACTAGCTCATGTGCCAAAGGAAAAAATGACATCTGTGGCCTGGTCCAGTCCTGGCCTCTTCTGTATGTTCCCTTGATTATAGGATCTTTTAAATGTTCAACAAATTTGTGCAAAATTTTGTTATTTCTTCCCTGTCTTGGTTTTCCTTCACTAGCCAGGCTTAAGTCTTCAATAGCAGAATATTTTAAAATAAGTGAGAGGAAATTTCCCAAAGAGAATATTTTCACATTAATACTCATTTTGTTTACAGTAACACATCCAGTTGAGGTCTTGTTTTCCTAAGCAAACAAAAGCATTTACAGAAGTATGTCTGAACCACCTTCTCCAGACATTTTTATAAACCAGACTGCCAACCACACTGTTTATAACTGTATTCTCTGATAAGTACTGCAGCACAACTACTAAGGTGACATAAATCAGCATTAGTTGCCTTCTAATTCTTTAATTAGCTTTACAGAGCAATTGACTTACTTCAATACTGTGTTTCTAGGAAAGCAAAAATACCCCAGATTAAACATTGGCCAGGATATCTGTCGTTGCCAAAAGAAAGCAGTAACTATGTACGGGTAGGACAGGCAGAGGATGTGGCCTACAGTTTTCTGTAGGTTTCAATACTCTTCTAGTAATCTGTGTCATAGCATAAACTCAGACTGAAGTCATTATAAAGCCATTGCTGACCAGCTTGTATAAGAAATTTGTGGATGCCTACAAGCACTTCAGCCAGAAGAATCAACCCCTTGATGTGGCGGCAGAAACCCCTGACAATACCCACTCCAAAGAAGGGAGTGGGCCTCTGTGATCACAATATCCCTTAACCTTTATCTTCTGAAAGCTTGCAACAGAGACAGCAGAGTTACTTCAGTTGTTAGAAACAGTTATACTCTTTTCCCACAAATTAGCAATGTCAGGGTTTTTGCTAGACATTTTGCTGCTTGGCACCAGGCTACAGGCCATATATGCTCTGAATATTTAGCAAGTCCTATGTCCTTTAAACCATTCTAATGGAAGACTTTGATTCATGTCTCAGATTAAGGCGTGTTGTACGTGTGTTGATACTCCATAGGAAGATGAATGACCACCTACTTTTTTCCCCAAGTGAAATCTCTCCTGCACACCTGCTTGCTCTTACCTTCCCAGCTTTTTATGTCTTATTCCACCAACAGTACACCCAAGAGCACATTCTTACCTTTTTTTCTTCTTCTCAAACTTGAGGCTGAAATTCCAGCCTAGGGAAAAGTTTGGAGATTTTTAACTGCTTCAGGGAAGCTGCTTCTTTGACTACACATATTATATGCCGCACTGCCACTTTTTTTCTCCATACCTCTTTGATTTATTCAATGGATACACAGAAAGCTGGATAACGACCACCTATACACAGTCTTCAGGCTGTTTAATTGCCAGTCAAAACATCTACTGGCACCTTTCTGGTAAGCTGAATGTCAACAGCAAAGGGTCTATCATCTCTAACCATTATCCAGCACTGAGGCTGACTAGCTTTCTCTGGGAAGAATATCTAGTGATCCACCCACTGTTTTGCACCATTATGTCTTCCTTGAGAACCGTTGGAAGTTGTAAGTTCTTCTACTTGGTCATGCTGACCTCATTCAGAAGATATGGTAGGTTTGCTGTTCTTTCAGGTATATTGAAAGGCAAGTGAGACATGAGGCTACTGAAATACTTGAGTACTTGGCTTTAGGTTTTTCTGCAGTGTTTCTCATGGCTTCTTCAGGCAGAAGAGAAGCACTAGAGGCGTGCTGTTCAACCAGAAAACATAGAAAAGCTACAGTGCAGTTTCATGTCTTCCCTCTACCATTGTGTTTGAGATAGAGATGGAGCTTTGTCACTAACAGCCTGCAAACACGAGATAAATAAATTGGCTTTACTTAGCAACAGCACGACCAAAAGCAGATGTGCAAGGATAAGATGACAAAGCAGCCGAGACAGCTGAATGAGCTGTCACAACTTGATTCTCTGCTGCCTTCACCTGTGCAAAGTGGATGCTGAGCTTTGCCACTCATGAAGTGCTTTCACTTGCCACAGCTGTGCTGTTTCTCGTATACTTCTGTCTCTCTGCCTCCTTTTTTAAGATCAGATGCTAAGTCAAAAGCAACACTTCACGGAGCTGGAAAGGGGACATGGTTTACTGATGGGCAGCTCAGAGCCTGTATAGAGGGTACATGAAATGACTGATGATAGTGGAGCAGGCATTCAGCTCTAGTCACAAGTACATGGCAAGGCTCTTCTGACACTGTCTATCAGGATGCTTCCATTATTTTCTTCCCATCTCTATAATAGACCTTACATTTGCTTGATCAATGTCTCTGGGTAATTGTGGTAAAATGTTTGAGAACTATGTATTTGGAATTTTAGTTAGTGTCTGAAGGAATGGGAAGAGGCAATATGTTCCTACCCATTGATGACAGCTTAAAACCTTGTAGCTGGCACAACCCCTTCTCAGTGACAGGCCAGATTTGAGTAGGATTTGGACTACGGCCTTGAATGTGGGATTCAAAGAACACCTTAAAGCCCCCACTGCTGTCTGTGCCTTGGTGGCATCATCTCACTGGGGAGTGTTTCTCAACCATGTGTGGTTTTCATGGAGGTTGCAGGAGCAGGGGAGGGGTGAAAAGCTCAGTCTCCATTTTGGCATGCGCCAGAATGAAAACACACTTCAGGCATCTGGTACATTTATTTTTCATGAGACAAAACTGTAGTTTTTCACTGAGCTGTGCTTGCAATAACCCCATGCCACAGAGATAATCGAACAGAGAGAAGGGAATAGATGTGCCCATACTAGACTAGTACCATTTGCGGTGCCCAGTGCCCCCAGTGAGATGTTGATTGCATTCATTCCTTTCTGTATAAGAGTGACCTGAACAGAATCAGGATGCTATTTTGTATTCAGATGACTAGATTTTTTTTCCTGAGATTGCAGTTATGGAACTTATGCTATAAAGAAAATCCTGAATTTAACACATCGTAACTTCTGCACTAATAAGTATTCTTATGCAGTGCTAAATTACAAGGAAACCCTGAGCTGGAAACCATCTTTCAGCTTCCATGCTGGTTCGAAACCAGAAGCTTATTGAATTTATTTTGAGTTCAAATTTCCAAGGAGGATATTTTAGATTCTCAGGCATATGTTGTGCAAGTATGTCCAGTTTTTTAAGCCTGTAAAGTTGCAATGAAGTGACACGCATGCTTTCTTCAAATAGACGCTAAGGATATCTTTGGCCTGTGGATGGCAATGAGCCAACACTGGAACTCAGCCTTCTGAGAAGGGAGGATACATGAAGGAGAAAAAACGGTGACACTGATCACGATTTTAATGGAGCCAAAAGCTAACCCGCTGTAATGAGTATAGTCTTCTGTTGTTGTTGTTTTTTGTTTTCCAAGATAAAAATAATGTAAATAAATTGATATATATATTTGATGAAACACTAAAATTCACAGTGACTGATGATAGATACTGCAGTGAATTCCGCTTCTTTACTGTAGTGCATCTCCATTAAGGCAATTTCAGCTAATCTCACTATGGATTCATTAATCAAGTGTAGTCAGGATGTCTGAAGGGAGATAATGAGGGGGAAAAAATTGGCCTGTTGTTTGGATCTTATTCTTCAGCTAGTTAGTTTGTTTATAATGTTCCGTAATATTTGTATCCCGATAAATAAGTACCAGTTGCAATTAGTTACCATAACAGATGACTAGCACATCTTTATTTACTTACAAGTTCAAAAATATTCCATAAATATATCAATTAATTTTGTATTCCCTTAACATTGCATGCCTATACAGACTTCCAGCTTGCAGGATCAGTAAACAGTGAAGTGGAAACAAGGTGAACCAGTAGTGGTTTAAAATTTCCTCCCTTTTAGCCAAAGCTGCAAGCATCCATGGAGACAAAGTCCTTAATCCTACATCTTTTTCTCTAAGCACTAGCATCCTAAATGCATACTGCAGTATCAGCAGTCTCTTAGTGTCTTCCAAAATTTCACCTCTAAAAAGCCTAAGAAAAGATTTGTTCATTTTTTACTCATTTTTTACTCATTTAGAATTACATACTGTATATCTGCCCCACATAAAGCTGTCACTATATTACTTTAAAAAAAAAAAAAAAAGTTGACGTTCCAAGAGCCCAGTGGGGTTGGAGGCTGCTGAAGATGGGAATGTTTATAAGCTCTGTGATATTAACTGCAGCACTCAACCTCAGGTGACATAAAGCATGCAAAAAGAACTTTCTGTCAGTTTTATTATTTCTAAAAAGGTTCCCCTTGAAAGAGAAGAGTGACCTTGCTCTGCTGAGCTGACATATGCCACTGAATTAATGGCTAAGCTTTGCTGTAGGGAAGCTTGCAGAAACATTACAACTCCAATGGCTGAGTTCGCTGTGAACATTAATCAGGGGAACCAACATGATGTATCAAACACTCATTTAAAAGTAATAAAAACTAATTCTCTTTCTTTCCCCCTCCCCCAAGTTTCTTAGAATTAGCTTATTGTTGGTCATTACCTGTTGTCAAGGGTAAGACTGCAGGGCGTCAGTGAAACTTGTATAAGGGTTTTCTAAAGTCTGCTTACTCTTCAGAAAAACCAAACTAGTGGTCACATTTAACCATGACTTAGAGGTTATTTTTTAATCTTGCTTCCCTCTAAAAGGTCATTTGAAAGAACACCTTCCACTGAACACGTGCCTCTCCCTAGCAAGGAATGCAGCAGCTGCCTTTCATTCTTGGTGACTCCCTGGGAGCTGGACCAGCTCCCACGTCACGCATGAACAAAGCATAAGATAGGCAAGGAGGTTCTCCCTGCCATTGAAATAACCCCTGTAAAGGATCTTGAATGGCTGTAGTACAACAGCTGAGTTGCAGAAGCTCTGACCGAAACACCGTCACAGCAGGCAGGAGTATTTTCTGCTGATATCCTGCTGCTCCATTCCGGGGTGGGCAGGCAAGCATGCTGCAGTCAGCAGCTGTGGCCGCTTCTCGGGCTTGCCAAAAGGAACAGAAAAGCCCTTGGACGTGCTATGTCTCCCTGCGCTACTCTGCATGTGGCCCATGTATAGCACGATGAGGCAGTAGGCTCCTTCTTGCTGCCTCTGCTCCGGCATGGGAGCTTTCATGGTAGTTCCCACCTCCTTTTGGGGAGTACGCCGGCTGCCTCACTCCATGCGTGCTGGACAGGTGGGGGGCTCCCTTTAAAAGTGCGCCCTCAGGGACTGCATGCTTCTTGGCTCCACTTTGGGCATATATATTTTCATCTTCACTTAAAGCCTGCAAACATGCATGTGAGTAATTCCTCTTGCATGAGAAATCCAGCTGAACCCTGCAAGGTCAGGACCTAGATAACGCACAGCATTAATAAAATCATGCTGTATAAGTAAGCAGGGAAAGGACTTTAATTGATGCAAGGTGATTTGCTTTTAAAAGATGAGAATTAATCTGTGAATTCATCTGGTTTGGAGAGGAGAAAGTTTCAGGAGAGGAAAGATGTTGATATTTAAGAGATTAAAGATCAAAGCCTGCAATGCTCATGTAGTGTTTATCCACCCCTTACTCAGACAGCACTCCCCTTTACTGCAGTCACGGATCTGGGGAGGGTGGATCTCCAGTATTCTTCCTTGAGGTTTCTGCTCATGTGTAAATGAAGGCTAAAAAAGGATAGCAGGGAGGTAGATGTGCACATCATGCCAAGTCCTTAACTGTCATTTTCATACCTCTTCGGAGTTTGTCATACATCCTTAACCTTCTTTTAAAGTCATTTTCTTTTCATGGTTTTGTGTGCCACTGAAAGTCACTTTTAATTAAATGTCATATAAATAATAAAGTCTTAATTACATAATTATTGCAAATACCTGTGTGCACACTCCCAGAATTGGACAGGCTGCCAGAGGAGCGCTTGGAGTGACTTTTCTCACTGGGAACTGAGAGTGCTCTGCAGGGACGATGGTGCTCAAAATTCAGGGTCACTGTGCATTTAAAGGAAGAGGTGTCAGATCCCTTCCCCCTTGCACATTTTACACACTCAGTTGCTAAAAACTTTCTTCATGTTAAGATTGACATTTCTTAAATTGGTTCCTCATTTAGTTCCTCACAAACTTGTTTAATCAACAGAGAACACTTTTTTCCAGATTAAATTGCCTTTTTGCTCAGACTTCCTATATGGCTTGCCTCTTCCTGAGGAAGACTGACAGACTTTGCAAACCATCTTGCCGTCCTTTAACTTCATGAACGGTAGCTTCCCCCTTGCTCTCAGCTGCGTCAGTGCCCGCCCTGCACGAGGTGCCCTTTGAAAGCACTGGAGAACCAAGTTTTTTTCCAGTGGAAACTGTGACGCGTGGGCTGGGTTATCAGGAGCTACGTGCTTTGTGTCAGCGTTGGTTCAGGCTTGGGAGACTGAGGCTGGTGCCAGATAGCATACTGGTATTGATAAAATAGCTGCTCCGTGTTTACCCCAGAGAGCAAAGTTTGTTGACCTGGAGGAGTGTTAAATCCAATTAACTCATTATTTTATACAGTTTTTGTTTTCCAGTCATCTTCCATCATTAAAATTAGGGTGTTTGCTCTAATGCTTCACAGTAGCACTTTTGTTCAAAGACCACTTTGCTCCCCTCTCTCCCCACCTCCATGCAGTTACTGAATACTACACTACGATAACCACCAGTCTTTTATAGAGTAATTTTTAAGCCAGTTAAAAATGCCATTTCAGTAGATTGCCCTATTTGAGCTAGCAAGAACAAGCTGTATCTTTTTTATTGCTTTTGACTGGTGAAGTACAAGGTTTAGGCCATGTTTCGTGTGGGCTATAAAGATATATTAATAGCTTGGTTAGTGGTCAAGAGTTCTATATGTGTAACTAATGTGTAAATAGGAAAAAAATCCCTGAGGTAGGGAGGTCACAATATCTTCTTTTTTTTTTTACTTCTGTATTACTCTTTGGAGTGCTACTGAACCTTGTATGCAAATTCCCATCCTTTATACAGAAGCGAGGGGTTTTTTGATGTTGTGGTTTTGGTTTTTTTTTTTTTCACAGAATATCCCAAAAGCTTAAAATCACTGTCTTGCCTTCTGGGAAAGTAACAGACCATTTCTTTGATTACCTGTGCAAGAAGATAAGCTAGCAAAATGGCGATACTCATCCTACTTTGGTAACTCTTAATTTCATTCTCAGAGTAGTCTCCTCCTTCTGAAGGCCCTAGGACTATCAGAGAACAGAAGAAATAAATCAAATCCTGAGCTCCACTTACCTCCATCAATCAAAGCAGTAAGCACAGACTGTCCTCCTGGGAGCTGCTGTGGCTTCTTCTGAGCAGATAGGGAAGAATACAAGTGTGTCTAGCAGGCGAGGAAATTGGGCAACAGGCTGAGCTCCCTTTTTGTTACTCTTGGTGGCTGCATTTACCCCTATACTGCTTACATGGTCTGGGTAGTGTAAGGATGAATGGAAGCTAAAAATGAAAATGCATGGAGGAATTTGAGGAGATTCACTTGCATGAGAAGGTCAGTGCAGAGCCATTGTGTCATGCTGGACTTAAAAGCTATTTTGAATAGGACTTGAAGCAAAACATAATGGGCCAGAATTTCTCACAGCAAGGAACCAGATCTCTGAGCAGTGCGAATTGTCCCAAGGAAAATATGAGGTGAATATCAAGCATGATTATTTAGCAGGATAACTACTGCCAATTTTGACTCAAAAGTTGTCTTTAGACACAGAGAAGCTCTGAGTCGTTTATCATAAGAACTAACGCACTTCTCCTCTGCTATGCCCTACAAGAGAAGTATGTTTTATAACACAAAAGCATGGATAGCGGAAGTTCCTCTTCTTGTTTTTCTATTTGTGTACCATACCATTTTCTAGGCAACATTATAGGCTATTTACAGACAAACCAGATCACCAACTGCAGACTGTTCAAATTAAGATAAACAGCAATTACATAGCTCTTACCCCTTTAAAATTTTTATTTAAAGTTCCTGGATTTCAGGGAATTGAAGATATAGGAAAAGATAGAAGAAGGATTTAAAGTACTAAAAATATCTGATATTTTCTGTTATGCTAATTTGGTATACCAAAGGGTAAGGGATGAAAGTTAATGCATTGATTTGTAGAAATTATTTGACCGGTCCTTGTGTGGGAAAATAAAAGTGTTTCTCCTCAACCCATGCCTCCATTAGATTTTACTGAGCAAATTCATATTTGCTTAACATATTCATTGGTAGCTCTTGCATGAATCCAGCCAGAAAAATCACTTAACTTTATAGGATGCTGAATCCTGGTATCAAAAGTCAATAGCATATTTTCTTCTAGTGGCTTTGCATTTACTTTAAAAGCTTCCCTTCACCTGGAAATAAGGCCTGTCCATATCTTCACAAAGTAGGTGTTCCCTGACACTAATGCAGTGACTGACACTACTGAAAGTAATAGTCCTCTTCCCCTTGCAGCCCAGAGCTCCTAAATCTGCTTTTCGTTATCAGTATAATGGGGTTGAATACATTTTAAAAAGGTGGTAGCTATTGATTACTTAATGGAAAAAGTTAGTATAGAGAATCGCTGAAGCAGCCCTATTTAGTGCTCTCCAGTGCAACAGGACCATTATCTAGAATAGTGGAAATCATCCCGTCACCCTTATTAATATTTAATAGGGATGAAGCAACACTGAAGCACACTACAAAATAGCCCAAGGCTCCTGCACATGTAGGATATAAGGTTGTTTCAGGGGTCAGAAAAGAATAACTGATTTCCCTGTGCTCAAGCTGTTTATAGGTAAGGCCAACAATAAACAATGTTTTTCCCCTTGTTCCTTTTAAAGTATTTGCAGCACATCTGCACTCTAATACACAGTTACTCCTACCAGACATCTTGAAGTGGTTGAATGCAACAGAAAGGTCGGTGTTTAGAGACCACTGCGTGAGACTGTTTTATACTTTCCCAATATCGCTGTGAATCCCATCCTCCCTCTTTCCGTCCTTCCTACTCCATGCTGCAGGGCACATTTGGCTTGGTTGACAAGCCAGTGAAAGGTGTTAATCTTGTCTAATAGAACAATAATCCTTGGGGCTGTGTTTTTATATCATACTATTGAGCTAACCCCTTGTCACGGGGTATTGTTCATCTACTTAATAGCAAAGTTCTTTATGGGAATTTTGGATAAAATTAAAGTGTACAATCCAAATTGTCCTTTTCAATTTCACAGGGTAAAAGCAAACAAACAAACCACAATGTTTAGCCAACAGAGATTTTCTGAGAGATTACAATCAATTAAGAAGAGAGCTGTGTGATTTTTTCTTTCTTTTTTTTTTCCTCGCTCAGTGAATAGTAAATGTTATTTCACTTGTCCAAAAATATTCACAAATCTGGGTCAGCTTCTTCAAATAACCTTTGGCTGGAAACATTTTTCAGGTTAGATGTGCCCAGAAATGTAGTGGAAAAAAAAGATGTTACTTCTTTTTGTCTTAAGCTGCAGTGGTTAGGACACGGACTCAAAATGTGGGTACACTTTCCTCTTCCATCTCAGGCCTCTCCCACTGCTATGTCCACGTTAATCTTTTGGTTTTGTTTTTTTTTTTTTGGAGGAAGGGGGAAGCTGATTAATAAATAAGTGTGGGAAAACAGGGAAATGAAACAACAAGGAGCTTTGCTTTTCAATTGTGTTCCAGGGGATGGTGATTTTCTTCTTCTCAAAAGGAGAGTTTAAGACAAAGTATTTGCACATGATTTCCTGTAGCTTTTCTTTGTCATTTTTTTTTTCCTTCTGCAAACTATTATTAGTTTAAAAGTGAATGTGTGTAAGAGATAAAGGAGCTAATAAGGCTAGTTACCCTGTGATTTATGAGCAGAGACAGAGTAAGACAGGGTCTTTCCAGGATGGAAACACCCAGGGGAGATATGTGTGTGGTCCGCGTAGCTGGTATCATTTTGATGAACGTCTTCCTTAAGATGGCGGTTGTGAAGACCTGAATGCCACCTTGCCACCCTGTGCGGCATCAGGAGCCAGACACTGTTACTGATGAGTCCCACAGAGGACAAACTGCTGCCAGGAGAGGGGAGCGTAAGGAGATGGAGTAGCAAGCAGCAGCTTGGTAGCTGAGGGCAGGACAGGTACAGCCAGGTACCAGCACTCAGAAACTTGCCAGCAGATGAAATCATTACTTAGGTCTTGGCTCAAACAGGTCTTTGGTTTTCCAGCTTTCCAGAGGACGGCACTCCCGCAGCATTACTACCCCTGCTGCTTGGGTAGGGAACTGGAGGACGGGAACAGTAAGGGCAGTGTTCCCTGCAGCACTTGCTGTTTGAGCAGTTCTGCCTCTCTTACCATCACCGAGATATTTCTCCTTAGCTTCTCTGGAAGGAGGTTCATGCCAGCATTAGGTGTGTCTGCAACACGAAGGCAGGCAATGGGACCATGGACTGTTAAACCAGTTCTTTTCTCCTCTTCTTTTGTTGCCCAAAGGATGATCTACCGCAGTTGCCTCTGAAGCTGCCTCATGAAAATTCTTACCTGGTGGAGAAGATTGGAAAGCTGTAATGGTAGAGCAGAACCATGAGCTGGCAGGCCCTTTTGAGACTTGTGGCGTTCTCAAATGGAGAGTGAAGGGAGGTTACAGGCTGCCCAAGTGGTGGAGTCACCATACCTGGAGGTGTTCAAAGAACATGTAGATATAGCACTTCAGGACATGGGTTAGTAGGCATGGTGGTGTCAGGTTGATGGTTGGACTTGATGATCTTCGAGGTCTTTTCCAGTCTTAAAGATTCTATGATTCTATGAGGTAGCTGGAGGTGCCAGGAGAAGGTGGCACCGTGGGTGCTTAAGAAACCTCGTGGGAGGTTAAAAAGTGTCTCGTGTGGCTGGGGGAAGAAAGCAATGGAGCAAGGAAGTGGTTTGGCTGAAGTCATGTGGGCAAGGTAAACAGATGAATAAATACAGGAAAATCCGTAGCCAGGTAGTCTGAAATCACTTATTAAATCATTCAGGATGTATTTATTTTGTGGTTTGCTATTTAGTTCAGTGGTTGATTCCTCCAGAGGGGATTTTGAATACTCAGAAATATACTGAGATGACATTGCATAGTATGTAATAGTAAACCCTGCTCAAGAACTCTGCTACTGCATTAAAAGACTTTGATTTAGTATGGAAGAGTGAAGAACTTAAAAA